>LUGF01028016.1:452623-475069 GCA_001625245.1 Calycopis cecrops | reverse complement strand
CCGCCGCAGGACAAGGCGGACGAACCAGCTCTGCCGCGTATTGCGGAAGAGAAGGACTCGCCGACCCATCACGCTGCTAGGTTACCCACCAGGTAATTATAGTGCTCGATGTTGTGTTAGGCCCATAGAGAGAGGAGGAGGAAGGAAGGCAACACATCTGTATTACATCGTCGCTAGTCATGAAAATGGCTCTGATTGTTCGATTGTTCTCTTATACTATAAAAAAAAATAGGCGACGTCGTGGTTGGCAGAGCTCGGCACGGCATGCGTTTAAGAGAATATATACATATGCGACAATTTAGCTGTCACTTTACAACGGTATCGTGTGAGCGGGGGATACCTGGACAGTCGTGCCAATCCAATTTAGCTGCAATGCAGCATGGCACTACTTCTTAAAAATAGTTCGCTCAACGCCACTACAATACGGATGTTCATAACACTTGCAGTCCCGTATTAAAGCCAAAGTAGTGCAGTGCACATCTAATGATTATTCTGTGAGCATCCGTCACTTTCAACGGACCTATTACTAATGTTTAAAGTACACATGGAATGTTCCAGAACTCCTCCGAAGCAGAGCACGCCGAGCATCTTCACGTCGTCGCCCAAGACCAGCCTGGACAAGCTGTCGTTCGACGCCAACTCTTCGCTGGCGTCGCTATCTCTGACCGACGACTCCTACATGGACAGCAGCATGGACATCTCCACTCTCGACACCTCCAGGGACCTCAAACTTGGTAAGAAAAGAGCTTTACAGACCTTAAACTAACAGATTCACTATACCTTCAGACATTAGGTATCATACTTAAGAGCTTTAGAGAGCTTAAACTAGCAAATTTACATGATTTCCAGGGTCCAAAAATTAGGTATTAGACTTAAGAGAGCTTTAGAAACCTCTATCAGCAGGTGCGAGAGATTTCCAGGCATCTTAAATTAGGTATCATACTTAAGAGTTTTAGCGACCCGATATAAGCAGATTTGAGAAATATCTAAACGTCTCAACCTCAATTAAAACCATTTTAGAAGTTAGTAGTAGCAATTTTATTTTCCCATAGTTTATTTGTAGCTATAAAAATTACGGACATACATTAACCTCTGTAAAATAAATTCGCAGATGACAGTCGTTCAAATACAGATGTCGCATCAATATCTGACGTCAGTAAAAAGTTTAACTCGACACCGGAGGCGCTAGCCACGCCCTTTGTACGCGAAGCGAGCACAAAATCGAAAAAGAAAGCGGACTGCAGCGTCAAAGAAGAGGACGTCAAACTCAAAGAGAAGGACAAGAGTAGGAAACAGGAGAAACACGAAAAGTCGGAACTCAAGAAGCAAGACTCGTTAAAGAAAATTGAAAAGTTGGAAACGAAGACAGAAGAGAAAATTCCCGAACCCAAGGCAGAAGAAAAGGCGAAACAGGAAAAAGTGATGGAGAGAAGCGGGTCTGTGCGGAAAATGGAGATCAAACAAGAGAAGGAGAAAGAGAAAGAGATAAAGAAGCAGGAGAAACAAGAGAGAGCGGAGAAGAAACAGGAGAAAGAAGCAAAACGGTCGGAGTCAGTGAAGAAGAATGAGAGTTTGAAGAGACAAGAGTCTATAGAATCGACTAAGGTGAGACTTTATCTATACAATTAAAGCAATAGGTAAATTTTTAGTAATAGGCCAATTTATAAACAATAGGCCAATTTATCATGCTTTTTAACTACAAGCAGTGTACCAGTGGCGGCATTGGTTTGTTCCCGGGGCGGTCTTCTATTGAGCGAGCGCCTCGAAAGATGAAGAGAAAAAAAAGCCGCGCACTCTCGCGGAGGCAGGGGCTGAAATCACTAAATCAGTTTCCCCTTCCACCCACGCCGTCCTAGCCGCGCAGATGTGTCAGTGGCTAAACTACGCTATAGAGTGGACACCACTTCTCCCCTTGGTGCTTGGCACGGCACCGGGAACCGAAAACCTTATATAAGTTGCTACCTCTATCACCTACCTTCTCGATGCACTAATGTACATCTAGAAGCTTATGTTTTGACAAGTATTGTTCTAATATCCGACAGTCTCCGGAGGCGGAATGCTCGGAAGGTCGCAGCAAGAACAGCATGGTGAGCAAACTGCTCGGCGTGATGGGACGCAAGCGGGACGACGATGACCACCGCGCCAGCAAGAAGGCGGATAAACACGCCAAGAAGAAGGTAACGCGTAAAACCAATATCTTTTTAAAACTTCGTCCTTTGCACCACAATTATAAAAAAAAGATTATTAATTCTTTTTTTAGATTTTTTTTTAAATTAATCATATAATTGTGATATAATTTTAAAATGAAACACATTATTACAAACGCGTCACAATTAAAATCTTGTTTTTTAATTTGAGAGACTAAATAGACAGGTGCAAATGTCAAATTTATAAATAATTATGCCAGCGTTTTTGTGTAGTGCTGACCTATCATACCGATTTCAATAAAACGTAAATTGGTGGCGATTTTTGAAAACAGAATAAATATTTTCTTGTACCGCAACCATAAATTTACAACTATTCATTTATTAGGAATCACACTGAACTCCATTTTGTTAACAATATGTTGGAAATGACGTTTAAATTAAAATTAAAGTACGAAACCTTTTTGGAGTTACTAATAAGTACTTAATAAAATAATATGTATGTTCCTGTTTATTTTTAATTTATAAACCTATATACCATAATTATATTGTATTAATTCGCTTTATGTTCATTCACGTTTCTGTGATAGTGTAGATAACTTATAAAAAAACGTTAATTGTTTTATAGTGGCACAACGCTATTTATGAATCACAAAAAACTAGCTACATCGCTCCTGTCAATTTAGTCTCTCAAATTAAAAAAAAACGGACTACTCGCTATACCTTTGATATAAGACAAAAACAGCTTCAATAATTATATAAATTTACTAAAAATATTCGTTTCTTTTTAATTTGCTACAGTGGTTTAGTTGTGTGATAAATGATAATTGATTACGAATTCTAATCTTTACGATAATTGATTACGAATTACCTTAAAAAGGATATTCGTTACAACTTAGCTGAAGTAAGATTTACTTCTTATTCGACTAGGACATACATTTGATATATTATAATTATCATAATATATTTTACAGAACACTTCCATTTCAACGGCTCAATCTTCTCAAGTACAAAAAAGCGAAACCCTCGTCTCACCAGACAGATGCAGCGAAAAGGAGTTCGTAGAAGAGAAGAAGAGGAAGGGGCGGGGCCGGGCCTCTAGCTCCTCCTCCGAGAAATAACTTTGTACCTTTTTGACTTTTTGTGTGTTTTAGAATATTAACAACGGCCATTGCCGTCTTCGAAAGATGTCAAGTATTTGATATTAGATCGGTGTTTTTTCGAACGTGGCAGAGTACAAGTTTATGGCACAAATGATGCTAGGTCTAGAGAGAGCGTTCGATGTTCAAGTATTATCGGGGAGAAGGGTAGAGTAGCTCGGCGAGTGTAGGGTAGGTGCCCAAAATATTTCGGGGAGATGGGAAAAACTCCCCTGGGCTAGGCCGAGGAATCAGTACGATACTGTTGTAATTAATTGCTTTTAATAAGTACTGATTAGTTTTTGGTTCTCATTAGTTAAATATCAAAGTAGTTTTTAGGTGGTGATCCCGATAGACGTTTGGGGGTAAAATAAATGTTTCCATCGCGATTTTAATGGTAATTCAAAGTCTTATCACTTTATGTACTTGGTGTTGTGTCCATAGTGAAGTTAGTTCCTGCGTATATTTTGTAGTTCGCTGAATTGTGGCCAACTTCACGCTGTTTTGACGCGTACTGTACATAGTGAATGTGGTTAGCTAGTGTTCACAAAACTCGCTCTTGTATTGTTTATATAATTTGCTACTTGTAATATTTACTGCACATATTATATACGCCATTTTTTTTTCTACGGTTGCGTTTATTTTTTAATGTTTTGTTTTGTAATTTCCGTTCGAAACAAGTTAATGTTAATTTTCATTTTCATAATATAGATGTAACATAGACGACAATAGCTACGCGTACGGAAATTTTGAACCTGACTACCCAGTATATGTAAGTTTATTGAAAGACACGCATTTAGCAGTGTGTATCGAACTATCTGTAGGGGTTACCTTATCAAAGTTTTTTTAAAATCATATAACAAATATTTGATATAATACTCAAATAATTAGCGTCTAAAAGTTTAGAAACGAAACATGTTTAAATATTATTCGTAAATGTGATAGATAGTAAATGTTTCGCTAACGGTACTATTGTTTAGATGTGCTAAAGACTATTTTTTTTTTAAATATTGGCGGTAGACGCTGAGTGAAACAGGGATATTGTCATCTCTGTCACACGTAGAGAGAGACGGCGCTCTACGGAATAAACTGTCGCCAACTATCTCCCTCTTTTCTTCCCATCATTTTTATCTTTTAATAGCTGATGGTAGAAAAATTGTTTTTGTATCTTTTTCTGTTTCTCGCAATTTGGAAATCGTTAAGCAGAATGAAGATAATTTATTATATGTTTTGGCTGTGAACTTCAGGGAGATTTGACTTCGACGAACAGTGCCAGGGCGAATACGGAGGGCAAATATAGAATTTCGTTTAAAATCAGTGCATGCAAAGGAAAACTAATTATATACATACATTTACTATATTTATAACATATCTGTATGATCTTAGGCAGCCCTTTGACTAGTTATATTGCACAATATTAGAAAAATAATTGAGCGCAATTTAAAAGATTTGTTTTATTTACAATATAATTGATACTTTATGGGCCGCCTTGGCTTACTTCAGTAATTCCAGTATCTCTAATATTACTTCCTATATAATACTTTCATAGTGTTTGTGATCCATAATGAAATGACGGATATTTATCATCTGTTCTCAAAACACAACTGAGTATTGCTAGTTAAAAAATGATTTTAACTTGTTCGTAAACGTACCCGTTGTTTTAATAAATACATCGTTTGTTGTACGTTGTCTTCCATTTTGTTGAATAAAATTAATTATTAATTTCCGTTATATTTTCATTATTCGTTGATATTGCTTGGCAATCGAACTTTTACGGGATATTATTAGTGGAGCACATTTAAGTATTTGGCACTCGTTGATGTCAGGATCGAATTTAATGTCGTTTGTTGTATTGTGAATGTAACAGAAATCTTAATATATTTGAAAATTTTGTATGAACTAGTGTTTAGATTATGCGTCCTAATTTGATTTGTACATATACTCACATATGCAGTTCTATAATCGATTTTAGTATAGAAAATACTTGATATAATTTAATACGCGAATTATATTTTAAATATTTTTGTATGGACATTTTTTAATTGTATCGACGTATGCTTTAACCTTAACGTGCGCTTCTAACGCCGTACGAATGTTATTTTGGGACCATCGCTTGTGAGATGTATTACTTGGTATTTGTTAAAATTTTTCTAAGCCTTTTTACCGACCATTTATAACATGTTCTAAAACTTTATTTGTATTTGTATATACTCGATCGCACTGGCTCATGTAGCTTTGAATTAATAATTAACAGAATATGAATTATTTTTATCCTCAAAATGAATTTTTCAATATGAAGTATAGATGTGTAATGTGCTGTTTGGATGGATTGGATCGGCCGGGCGAATAAGTCTTTTGGTTTGAGTGGCAATCCTTTTTAAGTTAACACGTGCAAGCGCTACGTCAATTTTAGCGAGTGCTACGTCACTTTTGGCGAGTGCTACGTCACTTTTGGCGAGTGCTACGTCACTTTTGGCGAGTGCTACGTCACTTTTGGCGAGTGCTACGTCACTTCGGGCGAGCGCTACATCATGTCGGGCGAGTGCTACGTTACTACATGCGAACTCTACGTCACTTTGCATGAGGAATATGACACTTGGGCCGAGCACTACGCCACTTAGGGTGATTATTCGCTCGGGCTAAAGAATATCGCAGGATTGCTTTGCATTCGTTCAAAATGATCAGTGCGATCGTACTAAGCTTAGTAACATGTTTAAATGTCAATTGTATCACTAGAGTATTTGTAAATTTGTGCATCTGTGTATATTAGCTGCTTCTAGTTGATCTGTGTTGCCTGCCATAACGCCGACGTTATATGTAACTTCAACGTTAAAATGTGATCTTTATTGTGTAAGTAATGGCGCGAATTCTATTAGTGATTGTGTATAATTCGATGTGAATATGAAATAAAAGAAATTCGTGAAGTAATCGTTCGTATGTGGCGTTTAATTTATCCTTGGTTACAGCGTCGGATTCTGGGGGCCCCTGTTATGGGTACAAAAATGATATCAAGGCCCTTAAACATTACGGGGCCCGGAGCTACAGCTTCATTAAGCCCCCACCTTGAACCGGCACTGCACGTGACAGTTTCTGCTGGTGTGTTACAATGATAGTATTCTCTATATTTTGGTGTGGCGTTTTTTGTGACAGTTCGCTCGCATCTGTTGTCTATGGATGTCATTGCGAACTGTCAGGAATCAAACCAGCAGCGTAACTGAAATGTTTGAGGGTCGTGGCATATACGTTGGTTGAGACCTTTCTCTCGAAATTTATTTGCAGATTTTGCAATGAGAATGAGAATCTGGGTCGTGTCTGATTCTGGATCCTTCAGTACCAAGGTCTGTGGTAACTCTTAATCGCACCCTATTATTTCGCTTCTGTATAAATCTCGCAGAAATCGTACCTATACATAAAATGGAAATGTTAAAGTTTTGCCTTTATTTTCCTCGCCGCCATCCATTATCCACGTATAATGCAACGATTGCAGATGTTCTACAATTGTTGGAAACTTGTTTCAAAGGTTTTTGTTCCAATATTTTATCACAAAACCTTTGAAACTTATAACTATCGGAAGCAATCAGTGTGTGGTATTAGTATTTATTTGACTCGGCTCTTTATAATAATACTGTTGGTTTTTATGGATATGATGGACTGTTCAGATTATGTGTTTCACGCGCGAGTCGACGCGCGCTTTACCGAGATACCAGAGCTACATGCGCGATTCGGTTAGCGCGTAAAACGCTTCATCTGAACAGGGTTTAAGACTTGCATCCATCCCTGACTGGGTGTGCAAGGAAATCGTCCCACCTGGTGGACATCCGATTATTTCGTCTCCAAACGCAACAGGGTAAGTAATAATAAAAACCCAAAAGATTTTCACATTTTATTGAGGTGTCCATTTTGATGTAACAACAGAATAGCTATAAACCAGTAGCAAAGCTAATTTCCTGCCAACTCTCGCCTGCGCAGGGTAAATCATACAATGGTTTGTGCGTGGAAATATACAGTGATGGTACGCACTGTAATACTGATTTCAATCCCCACATTATCCGACTATGTAACAAATTTGAATTCTATGAACACATCCTTCGAAATATAAATTCATAAGCTTTTTTATTTCAAATTAAAAAGGCAAGGACCAAGCGACATAGCTCCCTCATATGCTTTGTAAAAACAAAGAATATTGTTAAGCTTAAGTTAACGCCCATTTCTTAGCTGTTGCCAAGGCTAGGGAAGCTTCTGGTGCTTGTGTTAACACAAGCCGCAACTAATCTTAAGCCGGAAACTAGCACGCTCGGCAAAATTAAAAAAAAAATGCCGTGTATTTGCCTACTTTTCTAAAATGTAATTAGCTACCAATCGTCTAAACCTTTAGAAAGTTTAATTATACAGGCCGTTAATCAGTCTTTGGACTAGTTTTGTAAAATACATTTAAGGCTTGCATAGACAAGAGATTTTTGTCGGCTAAAATAGATCGCTTACAACTGGAGTTATTCTACGCGGTACTTTTAATCCCTCATTCGTGTTACTCGATACAGTTGTAAGCGGTCTATTTTAGCGGACAAAAAAGTCCGCGGGCAAAAATTCCTCGTCTGCGCAGGCCTTTACTCAACATTTTGTTGGTAATTTTGGAGCAGGAATGCTAAATGAAATAGTCATTTCTACAAATTCGAAGGATGTTTTCAAGGATAAAATTATTCGTTATTCTAAAATCAAATAGAAAAATAGGTAATACAATTTATTGTTTTCTGTGGCAACACTTAAATTTCTTTAGAACATAAATTCAAACGATTCATCTTGGTGTGAATACTATAATATTATATAATTTCTTTTAGTAGTTGTTAAAAAAAATATCATTTAAGTGATCCAATATTCAGGCATTCTTTTCAGCTTAGTTACTGCTTGTTTTATAAAAAAACATAAAACAACAATAAACTGGTATTTGTCTATTTGATTCTATTTTCATTTCTTTTTATAATTATTAAATTATATTAATTAAATTAAGAACTTAACTTGTTATTAACATGGAAATATTAGTAATTACATAGGTATTACTTTTATTATTAGGTACTTTTAATTATAATAAATGTACTATATTATCATAGGTACACTTTTATGTACCTACTTCAAAATAGTGTGATAAGTTAAAGAAAAAAATAATTAAATCATTGACAAGTTGTTGGAACTAGGATAGTTCTTAAATAGTTATGTTATAGGAAACCTATAGATAAGATAACCCAGGAAAACAAATGTGCTTTTTTATAATAATGCAAAACATGAAATTTGAAGATCTAAGTAGTCATTTAAATCTTTCTTTAAGTGGAGTATAGAAAATGGTTCTTATAGGTACACACAAGTATAGTAGGTTCCTTTTTTTATGACAGATTACAATAGGGATTTTGCTATGGTTATTAAATTTAAATAAAAATATTAAGTAGGTATTACATTGGTAGCATTTCATAAACACAGTAGTATATTAAATATACTTATACATTGGAATAACATTACCCTGTCCTACGGAATTTAATGAAATTTACTAGAAATTACAATCTTACTCTATTTTATATGTGTAGTCATTATTACCGAAAAGGTAAATCAAAACTCCAAACGACCGAAACATTTTTCTCTCACTTTTTTCAAAATGGTGTCATTGGGAGTGATTTTCCAATCTAAACTCCTCAAGTCAGTTTCATCTACGTCTTGTGACTGAGATTCGAAAATATCGCAGGAATTCTGCTTTGGTTTCTCCATTCTGAATTTATTATATGGTTCAGTCTTTTCAGATTTTCTTAAATCATGAAGCCGTGTTGGTGCTTTCCATTTTTTCTCACACGATTGATACAAGCTGTTTTTTGGTGAGAAGTAAGAAAAGGCCGGACTAGACGCTTTAACATCCTTAAATTCTTCATTTTTCGAGACGTCTAAGAATGAGAATGTGTAGTCGTCGATAACCTGTTCTTGTATGTAAGACGTAATATGCCGCTGAAGAGCTACTTCGCCCTTTATGTTATGGCGATCAAACGTAGCTGAATTATGCATTTTTTCTTGACATCTCTTTATATTTACTATAAAATCATAGTGCCTTTCTATGTTCTCAACACATTTATAGCAAATAGCGGTCAAGTTATCGGATTCATCAACAACAATTTTGAGACATGCTAATATTTTTTCTCGTATATTTATATTTTGACAAAAACTTCCGAATATAGATATTTTAAAATCTGTTAATGATAAGCATAATCGGCAGTTTTGGCGAGAAAATTCCATATTCAATAATAAATTAATAAAATAATATTAATAAATACCTAGCAATCAAGTACTTAGTTTTCTTTTTTCCCGCGTACGCCAATAAAATTTAAAAATCGTATACCTATTTTATTTCAGAAAAAGACAAAGGAATAATAATGCTTACAGCCATCTTATATTATTACTTAGCAATTTAACAACTTATAATTAGAAATTTTATTTTAATTAGTTTTACGACAGTAAATTATTTTTATTGTAGTTGTCAAGAATGAAGATTATAATATTACGATTAATATGAAATTAAATAGTTTCAATTTTAACTTGTAATATTGCAAATCCTAGTAATTACTAATTACACACCACTTCATAGTGTCTAAATATTTCTTGGACTTAGATTAAATACTTAATATTTTAAACAAACAATTTAATCAATCAATTATTAGAAGATGATATATAATTAAAAATTAATAATTATATACAGTACTCGATCACACGTTTTGTGTTTGTATGGTACAACAATGAATAGGTAGGTATATGTAAATGTGTGTTCAAGCATAACTTAATAAGATAAGAAGAACGCAATTTAAATCAATAAAACGATACAAAGAAATGGGTTTAATAGGTATGTATGTATAGCATAACTCATGTTAATATTATTAAAAAGCTATCTGAAAAAAAAGTAAGCCTACTCAGGACGGTTTGTGATTATCTAATAATCCGTATACGCATTAGGCAAATAGTTTTTAAAACCGTCTGAAATAAAATAATGTCTGTGTATAAAATATAACATAATCATTAAACTATTTAAACTTAACATACCTATATTTTAATGCTCTAGGCAATTTAAAAATGCTTTATAAATGTCGTTTTTTAGATATTCCAATATAGGAAAGATGCGAAATGATAAAATCGCAATGGCAATGTGGACGGAAAGACAGACGGTAAGAAGCGAGACATAGAAAGCTACAAAAATACAGTTTTTAATGTACTCCATAAAATATCTGTTTTTATTACTTACTACTTTAGACTTGGAGAATTAGGACGCAGTCGGAATTAGAATTCCTGAAGCATAATCTGCTTCCAGTTAAGTCATCAACTAATTCTATCTGTAAATAATCATTTTTGAGAGGTATTTTATGGACAGTAAATCATTGGAAAAATAAAAAACAGCTGCAATATAAATTTGAATAGGTAATATTGGAAGAATAGTCGGTAATGTTGAATGGAATGTATCAAGCGTTCATCGAAGACATTTGGACAACATAAATATATTCTATTTCTAGTTGTATTCACTACATAAGCCACCTCATCGATGATGACAGTGAATTCGTTAATAAAGTACATAATTACAATTCGTCGTTCCGAAGCGAAGCTATTAAATAGGTTTTAAGCTATTGGTTGTGATTGTAACAGCCTCATATAGGATATTTCAAAGCTGTATCGCAACTCACAAGCTGTCTCCACACAGTTATTTTTGAACGTCAAAGCAACTAGTTGGCGCTCTGTGTTCAGAAAAATCCGCATGCTATCCGCTAAATGGATTTTAAACGTCATCCTCCTTCTTGCCCCAAAACTTGTCGAACCTCGTGCGAGCTCTGTCCAGTACCTCTGCAGCGGTTATCCCACCACTGGGTGTTTCGTTAACGACCGTGGTGTCTACGACGCCGGGAGCCACTTGGGTCGCTTCCGTTGACTTCTTGACCACCTCCTTTTCCTGTGACGGGGTCTCTGGGGTGGTTTGGTTGCTATTTATTCCGTTAATTCCGTTTACTTTGTTCAGATCGAGCGCTTTGGTCTCATCAATGGGCGTGAGACTGATCGGAGTGGTGGGGGTTTTGTCCGTGCGCTTACTCAGACTGGTGGGAGATTCACTCTTTTTCATCGAACGTATTGGGGACATTTGCTGATGGTGTATTGGAGCGATCTCTGAAAATGTGTATATCAGTTAACTTTACTGTAGTTATCACAGTTAGGAATAAAGCTACTAACAGTAACGTTGGTAAGCGCCTAAGATAACATCTAGTATATTCAAAACCTCTCTAACTTTAACTGCTGTGCATTTGAATCTATTTCTTGACTAATCGGTGAAGGTAACAAGTTTAAAAATGGTATGCAGTTATTACTTAAGTGAAAAATTTACTTTAGTTTATATTTATTACAGTAAAATGAAGAAATGAATTGTTTATAGATGCGTATAGTGAATCTCACAGGTATTTTCTCAGTCTGTTAGATATTTATATTAAGATCGTAACTATTATTTTTTGTAGTCATGTAGTTTAAATGTACACATATTCTACACATGACTGCCTGACATGACATACTAATTTTGTACTTCAATGAAACCCAATAAGTGGTACGCGTACTCGAGTACGCACTGGGTAGTTAAACGAGGATGTATAATGTCGTGTGTACGCGCCTTATGAACTTAGATAACATGGAATTTTGTTCAAGATATTATATTTTAATGATATCGTTAAATAGCTTAATATATAACAAATAAGTATAGTTCTAACACAACAATAAGTTACATCGGCTTTCGTCGATAAGCCGAGCTAATCCGATTTATAACACCAATTCAATAAAAACCTTAATAAAACACGTATTATGCTTAAAATATAACAAGACGTGAGCTCATGCTATCTCGTTCGCGATATGCTCCTTGGTTCGCGATATCTGTACTGCAAGAATTTTGACGTTTATATGAATGACAGCTGACGTTGGGTTAGGCAACTGGCGAATGCCAATACAGCCAGCTCTCGTTTGACCAATGAGGAACGAAGAATTTTCAGTGCCTGCTGATTGGGTGAAATATTTTCGCGCAAATATTTTAAAATGTATACTGCGCAGGTACATCGGTGTAACTAATGTCTCTGGTAGAAGAACTATATCTCCCTCAAATATAATAAAAAGTATATTATATTTCTTTATTATATTCGAAGACATCATATGCACGGCAGTTTATAAAGCCTAATTATTTATTATTTCTTCTGTTGATTGTAATATAAGGCCTAGTCCACGTAGTGGCAATACTTACGTGCTGTATGTATTTTACATATTATATAACATTATAAAAAATAATTAACAAAATATGTAGTGGTGATTCATTTTTACATGCCATTCCCAATTCCTGACCAAACTTACACCATACCTAATTTAATATTTTCTCGTTAGTTATGTAGTGCGTATTAGACCATACATTTCTATAGCATGCAACTAGGGCTATTCATAGAAGAAGATAGAATAGATTATTAAATCGGAAGGTAATATTATAATAAAATAAACCATATTTTTTTTAAAGACTAAATTGCATATATTTTTTTTTCAAGTGCGTTTTATTCTAAATATTTCAATTTTTATTCGTGTAGATATGAAAAAAAATAGGTTTAAAATAAGGTTTACAAGGGTACCAAGGGTATATATATTAAATTCTTAATAGTTAACTCAGTTAACATTGAGAATTACTAAGAAATTGTAGCAGATGAACTGCTACAAATATCGTAGGAACTTCAATATAAATAATATTTAACTAAATTCGACAAATCACCATTTATAGTAATATTTATGTAGGCGAACTTTGAATTAGAATGAGTTGATAACTCATATTAACAATATATTATGATAATTTAATACAGACTTTTTTTCTTGTACAAAGTTTTTTTCAAAATTAAATTTTTTCAGATTTGTTTGCTATAAAATTTGTTATACTTTTTAAGATTAAACTTATTTTTTTCTAAGCATTTAATATTTAACATATTTAAATAAGTAATTATTTTATACCTTTAACTAATCCTATGTATTTGGCGAAATGGGATTCTTTTCTAAAATTATCTTTATTTATAGAAGATAAAACTGTTGGGAAATTCTGTTAGGAAGCTATAGAAAATCATTCCATAACTCATGCACAACTAGTCATGATTAAATAGTCCAAAAGTTACTGTATATGGTATATGGGATATAAAATGTTGCTATTTTTTAAATTTTAAGCTAGCAACACTTTATACAAGGGCGGCATGCAAAATTGAATGACAGATGACATGGAGAAAAGGAAATAATTAGGTGCCAAACAGTGACGTGTACGCAAACATCGAAACAGACACACACACAGACAAGTGGATACATACGTGGTCGACGTCTCAGCGGAGTACGGTCAAAATAAATAAAAGCATCTCAATTATTGGATTAACACAATTTAATCATGAACTATTCAATAAATATAATAATATAAAACAGATTATATATTTTCTGGTGTCGCTTGTGTGTCGTGCTTGTGTGGCAGTGGCCTCTATTAGACTAAGTCTCGTAGACTAGAGTTCACTGTCACATTTCTGTTTGTCACACTCATTAAAACGTGTATGGCCGATGACCTAGGCGATTGCGGTGGTCGGCGTACCTGCCGGCTTCACGGGACCCTCTTCGGCTACTGAACTGCTCTTAAACTCAGAGCTAGGGCGCTTAATGCTGTCATCTGAAATATGGTGAGCGACTTGTATGGTAGATGGAGTGAAACGCTAATGCTACTCAAGGTCAAAGAGGTCCACAAAAATGTACTCGTTTTTTTTGGAGAATAAAAAATAAATAACCAATAAAATCGAGCTTCATCTATTTTCAACGTAATGGTTATAGGAATAAAAATAATCTATTTCTATAGTTATAATAATTATGAAAAAAAATAATGGCAACACTGGTTATGACATTACCTTTTACTGTACATTTGTGTGGCCTCAAAATACAAAAGTAATCAGAAATGGATGGTTGAAAACGAAACATAATGTATGCGAAATTAAAAACGATATTTTAATGAGTGTTCAACCACATTTGTTGCTCGTATTGAATGATATCGTTGTGTTTTGTGTCAGTGTTGCAAGCTTCTACAATTTACTGTGGGCTACTATTCACATTTTATTACATTGGAAATGGTAGAAATGACTTCTTGTAACCTAACCTTACTTTAGCAAATACCTACTGTCACAGCAATATGTGTAGCTATTTATGCATATTAATCTTTGCTTTTAAATACTTTTCTAACAATGTTACTTCATTTGAAAAATTACTAAATCATAGATATTAGACATCTTGTTGTTTATTTTTACACAATTTTAGAGAACAGCTGCACATAATGTTCATTTAATAATCTACTACTTAATTATTATTATCATCGAATGACATGGCTGTAGGAGTTAGATTGGAATAGATTAAAAATATAATCATTATTTATCATAAAAAATATAAATTGTAATGATTATATTTTTATTTGGCACGTCAATGTAATCTTAAAGTATTTTCCTCAAATACCGAGCTAAAAATTTGATATTGTCTATCTACTTAAAGAGTATCTTGTTCAATTTAAATAAATGTTTTAAACATAAGTCTGCATTACGTACGTACCTATGTAATAAAATTTTAATTAGAGAAATATAATTAATGTAAAATTCTAAGGTTTACTAAAAAGACACAAATTTTTAATGCTAAAGGCTAAATTTAACTTGATTGGGATGTTAATTACGAAATCAATGAGTCCGATTTTGTGGTCCCAATTATGGAAATCAGTAAAGCCTAGAATGTATCTTTGAAATTCTACATCAACTTTAAAGAAAACGTATTTTCACGAATCTGATTTAATATTCATGTCGAGACTAATGTTGTGTATTTGTTATCATATAAAAATAGCTCTGGTTCAAAGTATCGCGCCACTGTTCTTGCTTATTTGTTCATAATGAAAGTGTTAGAAATACTATTTCCATTTTGTTGCTATTTTTTTTAATAACTAATAAGGAATTTTAAAGCTGCCGAATTCTAAGCGTTGGCTATTTTGAAATTAGTCATTATATCAAGCCAAAATGTCTATTTAAGTATTAGGCAATAATTATAATATATGTTAGTTATTTATAATGGAGGAATAATTGTGATTATAATCGTGAGATCTGGTATTTACAAGCAAGGCTTAGAGAAAATACAGACAAAACATTGTGCATCGCAATCACAATGCATGAACAAAATATTAGGTAAGAAGAAACAAGATCGCATTTAATGTATTATTTTTGCAGTAAAAATATTTTTATCGTCTCTCATGCTGTCAGTGTGCACGCCATCACCGGAAAATTGCAAATGAAAAAGATACTCCTCGAAGCCAATGAAACTAATATACATTTTCTTCGCATATTGACTACTTAAATTACTGTATTTCACTCAAATTGTCTAAACGTGGCTTAAAAACGTTTTTAATTTGAAAATATAACTTTTTGTAAGTCACGTTCTGAATTTTTGATATTGCAATAGTAATGACAGAGTTTAAATACGAACTATTAATTCCAAGTAGCCTAACTTAACTTTATAATGTTTGCTGCCAATCTGGTCAAAAGACTGCACTCACCGCTTTTGACGTTTTGGGTGACGGTGAAGGTCTTCCCGGTATCGAGTGGCACGGTCCAGTTGACTGGGTCCGGGGAGCGCATGTTCAGCTGCTCGGGAGACTTCACCCTGGTCGGTTCTGGGGGAGATTTGACGACGGGGGAGTCGTCGAAAAAGTGATCCTTGGCAACGGATGCGCTACGCAGAGATGGTATGACCTCATCGTCTGAAACATAAGTCATATGTGTTAATATATAGTTATAGAAGTGAATTATTAGGATCAGTCCGCGTATTTATTAATAAAATATATTTTTTTAGTATTTTTGTACCGCTAAGTTATTCTAGTATACAGGCCTCGAAATATTAATATCGCCTTACTATAACGGTATCCACTTTATTTTAGCTATGCTATGTATAGAGTTTATGTTGATTGTATATAATCACAGCTTTTTTAGCTTTTAGGTTTTTAGTTCTGTAAATAAGAGTGTGACAGTTTTAAATGGGTGTATAAATGTGTCTTATTATTAATATAAAAATTTTGAAAATAAAATTTAAAACAAAATTTTAAAAAGTGACGGTCACAATAACACAATCAGTGGAGGGTAACATTCACTAGTTTTCTAATTCTAACAAAAGATAACATGTAAAGCCAATTTGTTCTATGCGTAAAGTTAGTGCAGTGTTTTATGTGGTTATGTATAAGGACCATTTAAAAAAATATTAAAATAATAATAATAATATTATTATATTATATATAATTAGTAATATTAAATATAATTAATTTATAGGTTTTATTTATTCTTTAATAAATAAGATAAAATTTTGTGATTTCAAATTATTTCGTATTATATTATATTCCAAGCAAAATACAGAATTGACTTTAATTTAAATTAATATTTCATAAAAATAAACATTATAATTTTACAAACAAGTTTTACTTTTACTATTTTCATTATTGCTGGTAAGATTTTCTAGCATTAAAATGATTTTTTAGACTTATCTTACACGTTAAAGATAAGTAAATAAGGTGCAAATAGTGTATCAAACGGACAAGACAAACACACAGCACCGTGTAGAAGCCATTCCCGTCGTTGGTGCCAATGACGGAGTTGCGTAGACGCATTGCCATAAAATTCTTTCAAAGCCAAACACTAATATCCGTCTAAATCTATAATATGAAGATATGTGATGATAGTAAAACACGCATTGGAGTTTGATAACGATAAAAATTTAAAATAAAATTAATCTGGCAACACAATATGATCTGTCAATGTCATTGTCATTTTTGATTTGAACGTTGACTGTTAAGAAAATTTTGTTGATATTTGTGGAACCCAAAAAGTAGTCAAGGCTTGGCATTAACTAAGAGACTTATTTAATTATACCATATTTAATACTTTGTTTCTTTTATCTCTATTAGACTTATATTTAATACGATGTTGGGTCCACATTTGAGGTATCCATATGACATCATAGTTATAAACTCCAGTCCTTTTTCGCACAACATATTTAATGAATTATATAGTCGTAATCCGTAATGTTTCATATATAATTCTGGCAATTATTAATATGTTAAACTAACACCATATCAATAAACAGTATTCAATTTAATAATGTTAGTTTAACAGGAGTTGCCAATGTTAAAAAAAACAAATAATATCAAGATTAAATGGGTTTTTTGAAGTTATACTGTGGATATTGTGTCATGCGAAAAAGTAAATTCTAATAACGTCACTAAAGCATCACAGTTAAAGCTATTCTTTGCCTAGAAGCAGAGCGTCGACGCAACCCTCACCCACGCAGTTACGCACCCAATTTAATCCCCACTTTTGATACACTCCTGCTGCGTCGATTTCGTTCCGGCCCCTCCGTTGCCTCCGCCCCATTTACCAGAACTCTGCTTGGTACAGACGGAGATCGCCCGCCCCGAGACGACCTAACTCTATTACTACTTCCCCTACTTAACGGCAAACCTACAGGACAAACGTAAATCTAAATATTCCTATATTCTACATATGTATTGCTAGTTGAAAATATAATAGGATGCATTAAGCCCGGGTAGGTACAACATTTAAAAAGAAGTTTGACAGTATACACATCTAATTGAATTTTGTAGATTAGAATCTAAAATAGTAGGTAGATACTAGTTTCTAATACTTTTTTAAAATATCGATTACATCTTAGGCTTTTAATTATTATTATTATTATTTCTGTAATATTATATCAAATACAATCAGGTGTGATGAAGTTATTTACAATTTATAAATCAGTTTCTTTTAGTTATTTCGTTTTAAAAATATTATATTTTGTCTTAAACCTCCGTTCCCATCAAAATTATGGGACAAAATTTGATAATAAAAGGCTAAGATGCGTACTACACACAGAGATGTCAAATGAGTTACTAGTAAGACGTACAAGGGAGTTGCATGCCTGAAATAAATTTTGTTAGAACATGCCATTTTTAAGTAATTGACCATTTCAATGAATAAGAAGTATTGAAGAAACTTGTTACATGTCTATTTATGAAAGAAATGATGGAAAGTAATGTTTTAGGACGTGTTATTTGTCAATGTCGTCCTAACTGAACATGGCTAATGTAGCCTCTTTCTATCGAGCCATCATTGAGGACGCAGGACATATTTATATTGCACAGGAGTTTGGCGCAGACACAAGTGCACTCTCTATTCCCTCATTCTCCTATTTCGATGGGACAGCTACTCGACACGACCGGAGAGAAATCAGGCGCAGGACCAACGACTTAATATCGCCAACTTCCTGACTCCGGGCTGTTATTAGAAATTGAAAAATCCCAATAACAATTTTTTTGTCCGATCAGGGATTCGAACCTGGGACTTCACGATAGCGGTTAAACATTCTTACCACCTGACCACGAGTAAGATGTCTGTGTGACTGCACACTTAGGTGTTTAATCTAGAAAGTTTGCAGAGTTTTGGCGATTTTATAGATTCCATTCTCTTTCCAAAGGGGTCCTTGGGTTTTCTTAGTTCTTATACCTTACGCATGGCATGTTAAAATGGTAACCAAACTACTTTTTATATTTATTTTTGTATTAGTATTTCACTTTAATTGATCGACATCAAATGGGCAAAATATCACATTTTAGAAGAACCATACAAGACAAGAATGGAAAGCCAGATACAATTATTGCAGTTCGAGGTTGTGTGTTAGTATCACAATAGAAAATTGATTTTCAATTGTCAATTTTTATTTGTACAAAAATGAAGGACATGATAGATAAAATTATTGGAAATTAATTAGACTTAGTACTTAGATTTTGAAACGGCTTTGGTCAGCACGTTCCTGATTTTTAAGATAATACCAAAGAATAATTCATGGGCACTATTACATTCTATGAGCTTGTGTCATTAGCAGCTTGCCCGAATCTGCAAAATCGTAAACTTTCAAGACTCCCAGAATATCCTGAGTATTCGACCTTGTTTTTAGCTTTAATCGCCCAAGCGATCATTTTTTGCGCACTTAGCCACTCTATTATCATTTAAGGGCATACTTTGTAATGGCATCATTGTCGGTCGTTAAACATTCCATAGCTAAATATCCTCTGGTCCGCATGGGCAACATACCAGTAGGCTTGGCCGGCCGAGGGTGCGCCTCATGGCCGTTCACCATGTGGCGGGTGACGCTAGGAACTGGAGCCGGGTCGGCCGAGCGGGGCCGACGCCGGGGGGACCGGAATGCACCTTCTGACTTAGCACCTGGAAATTATAGTATCTCAAATTATAATCAAATACATTGATGAAGTTCCTAATTCAAATACACATAGGTATTGATGATGTTCCGAAACATTTTTTTTAAAGTTAATCATAAATAAAGGCAAGCGAGCAGTCGGGCCACCTGATGTTAAGTGGTCACCAACGCCAACAGATATCCGCAACACCAAAGGTATAACAAATGTGTTGCTGGCCTTTCAGAGATGAATAACCTCTTTTCTTGAAGATTGAGAGATCCCTAGGTGGTATCTACCGGAAATACCGAGTGAAAGAGCTGAAATTCAATTTATCTGCCTGGAAATCTTACCACGGTAACTTTGACTTTGCATGAATTTTAGGAAAGATCGGAAAAAGCCATTTCTCAATTTCAATGTTTAATAAAGATACTTAAACTTTTTTTACGAACCTTCTTGATTAGCACCTTCATCAAAGCTGTGGCCTTGCAACTTCTTCCTTTGCTTTTGTGGCGAAGTCTTGTGAGGAGATCGTTCTAAGGCCTTAGTCTCTTGCAGCTTGGCGTGGATAGACTGGTGTGGTGCCGAGCGGAAAGACCTGAACTTTTTCGGAGAGTGATTCCTAGACTCCTTGCCGTCTTTTTCATCGCGAGGCAATGCCCTGAAAAATACAATGCATTTGGAGTATTCTGGCGACAGCTACGAGTACATAAAACTAACCAAGGGTTTTCATACCTAGCGTGTTTATTAGCTAAAGGCTAATGATATCTAAAATGCATAGCTTATGTGGCTCATTGGCAATTTAAGGCATTCTTGGCTAGAGCCATCATTAAATTAAATTTATATTTTATTTTAAGGCTAATATCTGGACTCGAAGGACCAAGTAGCTTTAACAGCACAAGCTAGGTTCATGCTCTGCAGCATCTACTGCACATGTCAGGGTACAAACGTTGAGTACAACGGGCTTAAGCGGGGAATAAATAAAACTTGTCCTTGTGTGGCCTAGAAAAAATAATAGTAGAAAAATAAGTTTCTACATTAAATACATACGACAACGTGCCATTAAAATATTTGGGCTTTGCTAAGTCTAATTCACAAGTAAAAACTGTGTTTCAAATTCGATGCACGTGAGTTGGTTAAAATTTTGCTACCTGGTCCTTCGAGCCGGATCATGCCAATTTGTAAACATGTGCATCACTTACTTGTGATTAGTGGAAGCGAGTGATAGGGCTGACAACGAGGATCGGCGCGACACTTGGTACCAGAGTTCGATTTGCTTATTGTAAAGCTGGGTGATGTGGTCGGGCGCGAGCTCTGTTCCCCAGCCGCGGTACTGTCGAACCAACGCCAATATTGAATGAAGCATGACCGTGCTGTGCCACTCACTGAGGTGAGGGGCTTGCGGAAATGAATTCATCAAGTGCTCAATGATGCCAAATCTATGCTCAATTTACTTTAATGATACTTTAAATGCAATAATTTATTTTTGGACAATATTAAAGTTTGTATTTTAAATACAGGGAATTTTTCGACTAATGTAAGAATTGTCTGTGTTTATTCTAATGTTAGTTGGAGTTATTTGACTAAAGTAAGAATTTTCTGTGGTTATTCTAATGTTAGTTCAAGTTATAACTATGATGTGTCTCGTGTTAGACGCACCGCGAAGACGTGAGAGTAGATAGAAGCATATTATTTTACATATTTTGTGGTGAAATAAATTATATTTGTTTTTAAGAAGTTTTGTGTGCACGTATTGAAGTATAATTGAGAGAGAAGGACGCCTCCCGCGTCGCACATCAACATGCTCGTCTACTCGCACACCCGACAGGCGCGTCTAAGCGAGACACCTCTAGAGTATATAAGGAGTGTGGCGCAGACCTTGTACTCGCCAGCGCGCTTGCGGAGGTCCAACACTTCGCGGTACCACGAGTCGCCCTGCGCGAGCCCCAGCGGCTGCAGCCCGGCCGCCCGCAGCGTGCTCGCGGTGTCCTCCCCGGCCCCCGCCCCCTTCGCTACCCTCTCCGGCCCCNNNGCATCCCCCACCAACCTCTCGCTCGCCTCCTCATTCGACTTGCCCTTCCCCCTGCATTTCGTAAATTTCCCTTTAGACGCCTCAAACACGTATTGAGAGAACGGTCTAAATTTCTTTTTGTACTCGCTTTTGTAACGTTTCCTATTATCTTTGGAACGATCCTCCCCGTTGTATATGAGGGCCGATAGCGCGCTACGGAACGTCGATTTTCTGCAAAATTCCATTTCAAGTCAGACGCCTGGCCGGTACGATGAAATGCGGCAAAACAAATCGCGCGAGCTAGGTTAGTAAGATTCATGCTCAAATAATTGTTAAGCTCGCAATGGTGTTAGGATGTTAGTTCTCGAGAAGGAGAGAGCGCGACCGAGGCGGCCGCGAGGTGTCAGAGTGTTAGGTGATACAACGACATACATTCTAACAAATAATTTGATTCAACGTTCACATCGATAAGTGCAGGACACATTTATATTAAAAAAGTTACTATTGAATGACATTCCGAACTAATAGTCTTGACTAAGTAATTCTACTCGGCCTAGAGGCTGGATACCGCCACCGTGAGGAGTTGAGATGTAAGCAAATACCAAAAACGAAATTTAGACTTGTTCTGCTGTACCCAGTCGTCACAGCGAAATACACAGGGCAGAACAGACATCGAGCAATCTTGTACATATATTGTATGGACATGCGATATCGCAATTTTTATTTTGATATCATTAAGAAATAAGACTTGTTGTGGCAGTATTAAAAGTTATTTTAATTTGAAACTTTGTTATAATACACACTTTAAAATTAATGGTAGATTAAAGGTATCTTTATATTTTTTTTGTCATTAGG
>LUGF01028016.1:413646-432592 GCA_001625245.1 Calycopis cecrops | reverse complement strand
CTATTGCCCGGTAGTGGCTAGGTATTTGCTGGTGTTACCCGGTAGTGACTAGGTATATGCCGTTGTTACCCCGGGCTATAGGCAGCGCGGTGGGCGGCGTGGGCGCCGGCTGCCGCACCACGCCCTGCTGCTGCTGCTCCTTGTACTCGTGCCATCTGTATGTGCTGCGGTACTCCGAGTGCAGCTGCAACAAACAAACAAACAGGTTTTATATCTCAGATATAGTGACAATTGTATTGCTGGAGAGACAAGCAGTTTTCAAATATTTCAGCGTCGTGACGATTTCTGGGTTCTGAATTGGGATACATTTCTCCCATCTAAGAGAGAGTGGAGTTCAGTACCCCTTTCGAAACTAAGCCTAAACTGGTCGCCCAGCTAGCACTCATAGCTATTCGATAAGGCTAGACAGACTTCTCTTCGCTCCGACAGGTTCTAGGTATTCGCACATCAAAACGACTCAACGTCAACTCTACTCCACTTTGTAAGGTGGAGTCGTATACTTTTACTTACAAAGTCGACTTCACTCTTAAGAAACACACCGTAAGGCTTACATTTGAATGCCCGATGTCGAGTTGAAGTGGAGTCGGCGTCGAGTCGATATAATGTGCGAATACATTTAGGTTATGTTAGGTTCAAAATTACAATGAGGGTCAATATTATACGTTGATATCAGTCCTGCATGGCCCAGACTTGACGACTTACGTCTGGGAATTATGGGCCACAGGGGATAGGCGAGTTTCAACCTTACACGGCAGGGATAAGAGTGGAATTGTTAACGAAATTGAAAGCATTTCCCTCAGGCCTTATCTCAGCAGAATATGGGTGATTGTTTTTTATCAACTTTGTTGGTGTGACAGATATGCTGTCCCGTTGGTTTTGTTTTTGCCTAGGTATAGTATATTTATAGTAGTATAGTATACGGGAGCAAACCAGCAATTTTCACGACTACCGACGCCCATAGACATCCGCATAGAGGTTACACAGATGCGTTGCCCGCCTTCCTCCTTCCTCCATGGGCCACCGGCTAATTACACACTGCATGAAACGCGACAGCACAGCTGTCACTTTACCGGTTTGTATGTTTGAAAATTGTCTCAGTGGGACTTACATTTATGAATAAGTTTTGAAGGGAGTGGTGGAGTGTGCAAAATGTGAGGATCGCATTCTGTACATGGTTATGAACACCAGTGGGGTATAAAAAATGAACCAATAAGCCTCCCGTCTAGAATCGTAGCCTTTTCAAGAATGAGAACCTTCAACGGAATGCGGTCCTAGCATTTTGCACACTCGACCCCCTATAGCGCCTCTCCTATTTACTTAATTCTATTTAATATTAATACTAATTCTATTCTAATAAAATCTTCTGACTCTTATGTCGGATATTAATTTTCCTATTCATCGATCTCCAGGCGTGAGAGACCGCTAAGGGGGATGACAGAAATGTTGTTAATTTTGGCGTTAGTGACTTTAGTTAATTTATTACTCTAAATATTCCGCTACCTCGGCGTAAACGTTAATTCGTGCTTATGTGTCACATACTAAAGCTGCGTATCGTATATATAGCGTTTAATCAACGTAATGGCGGCATATCGTCAACAACGCGCGAGATAATATTTACGTTATGGGGGCCATAACCGTGTCGTCACCGTATAATCACCGAGGTGTCCATCAAATCGCCGAGTGGAGCGAGTGTCGGTTCTTGGATCCAATCACTTAGTGCTTGGATTGAATAATTATTCAACACGGCGACGCGTAAGTGTTAATCTATTAATAAATGCGCGTTTCGTGCGGCGTGTAAGTAGCCGGTGGCCCATGGAGGTGGGAGGAGAAACCAGAGCAGCGTATCTGTATAGTCTCTATGGGCGTAGGTAGTCATGAAAATGGCTCCGATTGCTCGTTTGTCGACTCATAAAAAAAATTATAGTTGAGTCATAGAAAATATATTTTATAATATTAATAACTGGCTTCCGCCCGCGGCTTCGCCCGCGTGGATTTCGGACTTCAAAAATTATTCAAAATTTTAACTTATTATGTTATTCTGATATGAAAGCTCTATTAATGTAAAGTTTTATGAAAATCCGTCCAGTATTTTCGGAGATTCGCCCGAACAAACGGACAAACAAAAAAATTAAAAATCATAGAAAAGTGTTCTGTTACTATTTTAAAATCGCCCCCAATTAGTTTTTCGTAAATATATTCAATGTACAGACACTAAAATTTTACTGTTTTATTATATGTATAGTTATTATAGTTAATAATTACTTCATACCACGTATCACTTTACCTACTTACACTATATGCCGTATTAGCTAACTTATTACGACACGACAGCGTGAAATATACTTTTGTACAAGATAACAAATGACGGTGTTGGTTTTTCACAGAGATACATTTTGAGGATATTTTAGATGTGCGTACATGAGAAATTGCACGTCCCTTTTATAAGATGAGGCTTTCGCTACAAATAAAATCCTCTATAACACAGGGTCTTTCCGGACGGAGCCCGTGGCATTTTGCCGTCTAGTTCATTCTGGTATTTCGTCATTATTCATTATACTTTTTTTTTATAGTATAAGGGGGAAAATCTACATACGCCCATAGATATGCGGATGTCATGTACCCTCATGCGTTGAGCATCTGCCGCCTCCCTCCTCCATGGGCCAACAACTACGTATGCAAAACTGGAAACGCAACAGTCACTTTACGCCGGTTTCACGTAAGTGAGAGGTACCTCCCAGGTGTGCTGACCCAATAACGTCACGGTTACATGCATGCAGCGTGGCACTACATCTTACTGAAAGTCATTACATACATGGTAGTATTTTATACGCTTCGAATATCTTGCCTGGTCCTTCTGTTTGGTTGATGTATTTGGACATCATTCCGCTTCTTACTCTCCTTTTTATATCCCAGGGAAAGAGTGATGTGCCAGATCAATCAGTTATTAATTAAATGCGGAGTATTTTCCTATATATATTGCTCATATTTTCCATTTCCAGAAGTAATCACTTCCTAAATGTACTTTGTCTTGCAAAGCTCAGACCAAATAAAAATAAAAAGTAGATTTTTCTTTGACAGAGCAAAATCAAATGTCATCGGGACAGTGTACCTGTCAAATAATCAAGAGCGAGATAAAAAACAAATCAGTCATATTCTGCAGAGTTGGATTTCTCCTGTAGATAGGTAGTCCTAATTTTAAATTTATCCCTACGGCATAAGATCGAAAGTCACCTGCTCCCTGCGGCCAATAATTCCCAGATGTAAGTCATTAACCGTACCTACAAACCCACAAAGTAAATTATTCCACAGTTCCACTGGGCCGCTAGAGTGACCAAAAGTGATTTATGTTGCGGGATAGGCTCGATCAAGTATTAATATCCAATCCATGGATTCTAGTGCCTTTAAATATAAGTAAATAACTTTATACCAGGTACGAAGTAACGTTAAAATAAAACTTATTATTTTAAACAAGAAACTCAGCGGATAACTCAATTAGTATCTCTTCATAGTAAAAGTCTTAGATAACATTTAATGTTCATAATGCCGTGTAAAGGTATAAATTATTCACTTATACTTTGTGGATTTGTTAGTAGCATAACTACAATACATCTTCACACCAGTACCTTAACGGGGTAGGCAGAGAGTACATAATTTTAGTTAATTTTCTATAATTATGGAAACCCTAAGGTTGACCCTAAGGAGGACAAAAGTATTAAATATATTTGTAGCGGTATTCACAGTTGTATTCTTGAGAGTTTTTTTTTGGAGTTTATTGCCTATGAAGTGATTTAAGGAGCACGCTATGAAAAAAACGTGGAGTAAATTGTAGGAAATATAATCTAGGCATCGAGTGTAACGCCACATAATAGAGCTAGCGTCGCTTACTCTTGCAACTTTTACTTCAGAATCATATTCATTCTTAATAAATAAATAAATATCTGTGGACTTAACACACCGCGTTAGCCTAGCCCCGTGCTAAGTACCGTAAGAACTTGTGTTACGGGTACTAGACAACGGAAATATTAAATACAATTCCGTTGTCTAGTGACATCATTGTTTTAAGAATTTTTAATTTTTATATATTTAAGATTTTTATTATAGACATACATATAATACATAGATAAACATACATGACCTAGGCGGGATTCGAACCCGCGACCCCTGGCGCAACATGCTCCGCTTATCCGAGTCCTGAAACACTGCGCTGCGCCGGCCTGGTAGTTCGTTAATGAGTAAGCTCGAGTAGTGTGTCGTCACTGATAAATGCAGTTTTTGAAGTGATCACTTATGTTGGGTGTCTCGATGTTTTTTATATATTTCACACTAATAATAATAATCTCTAAAAGTGAAAAAGATACTCTATGTGTCGTTTTTAAACATTTCTGCTCGGTTCAGATACGATTATTCACATAATATTTTAATCGCACAAATAAAATGTGTGCTTTTACCCAAAAGTGTTACCATATTGTGAAAATTAAAAATTTAAACTATACTCCGAGTATTCAAAAGCACTGCAAGTGCTTTTAAATTATCAAATATGTTTCGTTGCACATTTTCCTTTGAGAATACGCGAGCGACACTCGACATGGTGAAACGGATTTATAAAGTTTAAAGCAATTGTTTTGAGCTTAATGCAGTGGTTGCAGCTTTTCGGCTTACGTTTTTATTGAAAAAGTTCAGTTCAGTCTGTAAAATCCGGCGACACAAATATTTTTTAAAATCGTATTTTAGTTTTTGTTCTTATTCCTATGTTGCCTTAACGTACGTCACATAATACGACGTCAGAATTATCAAAACATGTTTACAATTTTATAATCTTTATTAATGTTTCTAAATTACATTACTTAGATTTTACTATTTGTAATTACATACATTATATTTTTATTCATGATCTCTCAGTTTATTCCTTAATTATAATAATTATAGTTCTATGTAATAGTAAATCTCAATTATTCTATTTTATTTATTATGATTTTTTAAATCATCGATTATGTATTTTCCCGAAAAAAAAACGAAACATCACATTTTTCCATATTCGCAATTAGGAAAATTATTGTAGTTTTCTTGTCTTGATTTTGCTTTATTTAAGTAGGAATAGTTAAATAATTATTCTGAGTCATATGACACTAAACAGAATACTTAATTTTAGAACCATGTCCTCGACAGTTTGTCTCGTGTGGTCACAGTACTAGTGATGGGAAATTCAATTTAGCGTAGCACGTGTTGTCACCCGCGTCGCTGCGCCGCCGCCGGCTGGTGTGAAATTGCCGTAAACATGCCACGTCGTTGTCACCTCGAATTTTCCAACCATTTTCCCTCTACCTAGGTCCTAGGTGAACTACGTGTGGAAATTGAAAAACTTATTAGGAAAATTCTTTGTCTATTCGACGCATGCAGCATTACACTCGAATAGGGAAGCTGAGCAGGGGGTGCAGTGAGGGCTCGTCTCAGCTAGCCTTATAGTCTGTAAGAGGCAGTGCCTTACTCCTATACAGCAGAATTTGGTCGGGATGACCAAGGATGCACCTATGAGTCACTCACACGGTAAAGCTGTGAAATGACAGCTATGCTGTCGCGTTTCGTGCGACTGTGTGTTTCCGGTGGTCTACAGTGAGGGAAGGAGAAAGGAGAGAAACATATCTACAAGTTTTGGGGATGTTTATGGACGTAGCTAGCATAAGGCTCCAGCTGTACTTTTGTCGCCCTGTACAATAAAAAAAGACCACTAAATAAGCAGCTTGTGATTCTATTATGTCAAAGGCAGATTACAAGCACAATCAAATTTACGGTCACAGCACACTTATCAACTCGTAAACGGATCGTTAACGCCTCGCCTAGAGAGGCGAAGACGATACGGTACGTCACGTTTCCCATTAGTGTGCGTTGCAGTATGAAGTTACATACAAAGAATATTTACCGGCTCGATGTGATACGGTTACGATCCGTTTCGGAGTTGATAAGTGTGCGGCGACCATTATCGTCCTTCCTATGCATTATTTGAGAGTGAATAAAACTTTACTGAGACTGCAAGCCATTCCGCAATTTTTCGTAGATTTGGTAAACAATCGATTTTCCAAAATAAAATCACAATACCATCCTTTTTAAAAATGTTCGCGGGAAGCCAAACATATAATTATTATAACTCAATGTCTATTTCTTGTATTACTTCGTGGAGGTACGATATCTCTCCCTTTACCTACCTCCACACCTACGCAATACATTATGGAAATAACCGTAATAAGCCTCACACGTTTCTTATTCTTACCAATTTTTTACTCCCACAGGAAATACTTGGTATTAGATTTATTAATAATTTTCTTCACCCGCGGGTATAGAATTCGTTTAGAAAATTTTTCTTACGTCAGCAACATGCTACGTAGCAAAGTGGAGCTACACTATCTCGTAGCACTTCTTGTAGCAAACAAGACTACAAATGTGTGCTACTAAATACAGGTAATGGTTACTTGAAAGTCACAAGTCTTCACTTCTATCAGTCTTCTAAGTCATGAGGTGGTTATCAAAGTTCGTGTTCTTGTAATCAAAGTTGAATCTACGAATGAAATGTTTTACTTAGAACATTTCGAACGAGGTCTAGAACGTTCACGTGTTCGTCTACTTTTATGGTTAAGGGAACAAATGAGCAATCGGAGCCTATGACCCCAATAAACATCCTATTAAGACCATAAGCATTTAGGTGATACATACATATTGGCCTCCTCCTGCCTTCCATTCCAGTGGGCCACCGGAAAAGTCGCGTAACTACGAAAGTAAGCGTTGAATGGCTGTATCGTTTGAGCAATAAGATATTATCACTTATCTTATTTGTAAATATATCATATATCTTACATCATAAGATATCATTCATTTTATTTGTAAGTATATCATACATATCTTATATCTAAAGATATACATCATCATATTCATCATATTTGTTTCGTGACGGTAAATATATATCTTTATCGTGACGGTCGTAAGGTTGTTCGTCACCATAAAGGCATATGACAACCAGGCTGGCGCAGTGGTACAGGGCACGGATAAGCGGAGCATGTTGAGCCAGGGGTCGCCGCTTCGAATCCCGCCTTGGTCGCGGATTTTTATCTATGCATTATACATATGTATTTCTATAATCAAAATCTTAAACATATAAAATGTCTTAAATTTATAAAACATATTAAATATATTTCTTTTGTCTAGTACCCATAACACAAGTCCTTACGGTACTTAGCACGGGGCTAGGCTAACGTGGTGTGTTAAGTCCACAAATATTATTATTATTATAAAGGTAAATTGTATGAACTCACTATTTTCTATGTAACTATTACTTCTATCAACAAAAACGGTAAGGACTTTTATAAAAATCTCAAAAAAACAATGGGTTCTAAAGGACCAAGGCGGCGGCCCCCTTGCCACCCTCTTACGAGCGGGCGCCATATTTCTTACCCACTTCAGTGTGACTTCAAGTGAACTGTCATCTTTGACAGTTCACTTTGTGTGGATATGTATTTATACCTTCCACCCAATGGGTCACATGAAACACACAACATATTTCCAATTATGAGAAAGACAATGTCTGTCAGGTCAGCAAGTGTCCAGTGACTATTTCATTGACCTTCTAATAGTCAATACGACTTTTCACTATTCTACGAAGTTAACAGTGATGGAAATGTAACTATCGATATAATTTTATCGTATACAATATCTAAGCATTACATTTCATGTTATGCTTCTTTGTTTTTATGGTATAAATTACATGATATTAAGTTTCTTTGTTTTGCTGAATGAATAACATTACGTTTTATTTAAGGAAGTGTGTGCAAAAGAACAGTTGGAGCCTTTTCATATAGCAACGCTCATCGACATTTGCAATGCATATGTATTGGATCATCCCTTCTTCTCCCCCCAATGGACTACTGACAACCCACAACGAATCGCGACAACGTAGCTGTTAGTTTCAGGCGGTTTCATGCCAGCGAGTGATACCCCCACGGACTTAACGGCCTAGTTCAGCTGCAATGAAACATGGTGCTACATATATAAAGATGGAAATAATCTTTGAGTAGTAGGTTTTGAAAACGCGAAAAACGTAAAAAAACTGCAATAGCTTAATCAAGTTAAGAACTCATCTACCTGCAAAATCTGTGTTTGTTCGGATATTTATGTGCGTCTATAGACACTGAAATGCTGCAATGACTGATTTTGAATAAACCCATATGCAATAAAAACCTTCATTAGACCGTATTGTCGATATTGTGTAACGTGGCCCCAACACTAGTCAACAGTCGATACCATTTGTAAATATTAATTTATCGAGTACACATCGACAGAGGTTACCAGGTAAGTCCCTAATCAACTGAACACTCTATGACGTCACTGCTGGAAGTGGTCTTATGAAGTACTTCCTGCCTGATTAGTAAATATTATCATGATTATCATGAAGTGTTTCTGGACCAATTATGGCCGACCAAAAAACTTAAATAATAAAATTAAAAATATATCTTAAGCTACGGTTTCCTAAGATAGTGGTGCCCTACTCATTTTTATACTTTCTGAAATTTTTTAAATTTCTTTTATTAATTCAGATTATTTTATTTTGAAATATCATGAATATCTTAAAATCCTTAAAACCTGTGTGTGTTTTTGTGTTTTTTCAATAAAATATACCAGCCATGAAACTATTTCGTATACAGCAATTAAATGCGTTTCTATCTGTCCAGTCACTCAAAAGTAATTGTTTCAAGGTTTACATTCGTACACTACACACTACACACCTACAATTACACAACATATTTGGCTATAGAGTATAGACTCTAAGGATCGTGTTTTGTGATCGATTCTATCCTCAGCCAGCTTTTTCCTAAATATCTTCGATGTACACAGATGTACAGAATTAGGACCCGCTTTAACTTTATTCTATATATCCTACTAATATTATAAATGCGAATGTTTGTATGTTTGTTTATTTGTTTTTTTGTAACTCCTGCACGCAAAAAACTGCTGAACCGATTTTCATAAAATTTGGCACACACATAGAGAGTAACTTGGATTAGCACATAGGATAGTTTTTATCCCGAAAAAATTAAACGTAACAATTGTTCCTGTGGGATGATTTTCTATTTCCCAAAGGTTCGCAATTTACGTGGGCGCAGCTAGTAGATAATAATACTGTCCAAATTTACTACTACTACATTATTATACAGAACAATATAGTGAAGCGCTTATCTCAGTCTGCTTCTGAAATGAAATCCAATTTAATTTGAACGCATGCATCAGGAGCGCCGAGTATTATAATAACGTTTACTCTGCTGTGACATATCGAACATGTTTCGTTTAATAAATATATTATTATGTTTCATCATTAAAATGTAGCAACGCATTTATATGTTAAAGGCGTAATGGTAGTTGAGGCCTTGAATGACTAGTAACGCTCATATTTCACTACGTTGCCGTATCCGACGATTTTATTAAGATCAAGATTACCGATTTCTGGATGCAAGTATCTGTCAATTGAATATTGTGAGGTGTGGCAAACTGGATTAGGGCTAAGATCGACTGTTTACCCATAAAACCATGTGGGGTAACATACTTCTTGAAATTTGTAGAAAAACAATTTCATTTGCACATTCTTGCGATCTTGTCTGCCCGCGATCGACATGATTATAAGCTGTGATCGATTGGTCGATCGTGAACGAACGATTGGCCATGGTTATATGTTAATTCAATTTTATCAGTATGAATGCAATCTCTCTTATTCTTGACAGTTTTTGCTATTTTGCTTACTACGATACTAGCAGCGTGTGTTAAGCAGTGGTTGCTGATTCAATACAATAACGTTTATTTCCCATTCATCAACCAACTTCAGTTTCTCCATCTCAAGTTCGCCAATCAGAGATTGTGTTATTTCCAATAGTAAATGGGTATAACTCTAGTGGATATTAGTTTAGTTCGGTATTTCGGAATGGTGTGTAATGTCTTAAGGGTTCGGTTGAGCTTCGGGAGGGTCGGCTGATCGATAGCCGATAGGCTCAAGGTCGGAACCCTTTCACGCCGTCACAATTGTGTTCCGCTGTTACAATTAATTGATGTTGACTAGAGCTCGAGGCAAACGAGCGTAAGTGGTGTTTTACCCGACTGCGACATTACGATGAGAATATTTAAGAGTATACGTACATACATCAGTATATACCGTACATAGACTTAATAAAAAGTATTTATTAAGTCTATGATACCGTATGTATGAATGTATGGAGATTTTTGATAATCTCCAAAAAATATTCTATGTCCACTACTACAGCTTGAACGGAAGGCGGATTTTAATGTCAGCTTCTAACTAATTTTCCAATAAAATTTCGTATTTTTTATTGCGTAGGAGAATGTAGAGAGGTTCACAAACTTATTTCGTATAACGTCAAGTTAGAAAATCAGTTATTTTGTAGTGCCGCCCATGTTTTTCGCCTTTTTTTAAGACCAAATGTTAGTCTTTTTCTAAGCCCTATACCGCCCCCACAGGCCTCCAGCGGCCACAAGGGGACATTATCGCCCATTTTGGGAAACAATTATGTAGAGCATATATCTGCCACTTTATGAACATTATTTTCCCGGTAAAAACTTAAAGCCAGACAAAGCGTGTCCATTCCGAAACAGATACACTACAGTTTCAGATAGAAATAAGACAGACAGAAAAAGATAGAAACAAAGTAGTTAAGTGCAAAATACTCTACAGTTGTAGATAGATAGAAATAGACAGAAAAATGTTGCAGAAACAAAGTAGTTAGGTGCAGACAAGAGCCCTCGGCATGTGAGTAGTCCGCACGCGGGGCGAACCTAATGGACTAAAGTTTGGAGACTAGGTACAAACGTATGACATAACCGTTGTCTGTAGACTATAGGTTATACACGTGCGCCTAGACGCACTAACTAGTGCTCGCAATTCTCTGTGGTAATACTTTTATTTTTCCACGTTTAATGTCTAAATTATAAGTGATGAAAATGTTTTAATGCTAAATCCTACTAATATTATAAACGCGAATTTGTATGTTTGTTTGTTTGTTTGTTACTCCTTCACGCAAAAGCTGCTCAACTAAGTTTTTATATAAAAAATGTTCCTATAGGATGGCATGGGATGATTTTCTATTTTCTACGGGATCGAAATTTACGCGGATGAAACCGCGGGGCGCAGCTAGTAGACTTACAAAGATTGCTTTATGAACGTACACAATTACATCTGGTACAGTGTCGTGTACCATTAGTTCAACTCTAGTTCTGTCTTGAGAAAAACCGCGAAACAAACTCGGCAACCATACCAAAAATTTAGAAATTAAAGTATTGCTAATGTCATATATAAATTTTATTTTTTAAATAATTATAAACTTCTGGAAATATATCTTCTTATAAAATTCTGGAAATGTTATCTGAAAATGTTTTTATAAATAACCAGGTACATAATTGTAGATAATTTAGTCTAAAACAACAATGAAGTAAGTTAAGTTCAAGTTTTTCAAACGTGGAGTGTATATAAACTTCACGAATACATATCAGAGTCCATTGTATCCTCGTTACCAACTTGAAATTATCATAATGCTACAACATTATGATAATTTCCGCCGGGAGAACTTTTACAAGACGAAACATTTCCTTTGGTACAATTGCAAAGAAAATGTGAAATTTAATTTGTATGCAAGTGCCATGCTACACAGGGAAGTAATAAGCTCTTACAGCTATGCTGTGTTGATTCGAGCTGTTTTTAAGTTTCTGGTGGCCCATTGGTAATGACTACACGCCTGCATAATTATTATGATATATATGTGCGTATGTCATCAGAACTAATACTATGAACAAAAACATTGCAACAACGAAAGGTATTGATACATCATTTTGTAAGAGGGAGGTCTGATCAGGCCAGTACATTTATGAAAGCATTTTTTTGTACCTAGCATAAAAAATACAAGCCCATAATACTTATGGGTAATACATATACAGGGTTGATAAGAGCGAGAGGCATTAAATTAAACCACATAATTATACTATAAGTGAATACAGTTAATCCGAAACTATTAAAAAAAGTTTACGACAAGTATACGAAAATACTTTTTTCAAACAAGTTAAATAGCGAAAAATTGATAAAACTTTGTACTGGGCGGCTGTAGTAAGCATGGGGTCAATGACCCCGGCCGGCCATAGTCGGCGATCAGCTGCGATACAGCGTGTACGTAGTGAGAAAAAACTTTAAAATATTCCTGTGGCTAAACTATTGCTGCGATTGATTTGATTTTTGTGGTGTGGCTTGGAAATCATACTCTAAATATACGGTTTAATTTAATGCCTCTCACTTGTATCAACCTTGTATACAGGTTAATTATAATTATGCTGATACTCTAAAATATATTATTGACAAGTCTAATGGCTCATATTTTACTATCGCGAAAAGGCTATATAGAGCTTGAGACACTCAGGGTTGGGCAGCTCCAGCAGTGTACATGTTAATGGTGCAGGTTAACTGTCGAGAAGCATGTACCTTGTTCCCGTTGCAAGAGCAGCACCCCTGTCCCCAACATGTTGTTTTGTTTGACAATTAAATTTCTTTTTTTTATGGTAAAGGGTGCCCCCCTTTACCTTTTTAACGAGCAGTCGGAGACATTTTCATGACTACCGACGCCCACAGACAACCGCATAGAGACTATACAAATGCGCTGCCCTCCTTTCTCCTCCCACCTCCATGGGCCACCGGCTACTTACACACCGAAACACACGAAACGCGACAGCACAGCTGTCACTTTACGCCGGTCTTGCGTAAGCGAGAGGTACCTCCACGGTCGTGCCGGCCCAATTCGGCTGCATGCAAGCATACAGTGTGGCACTACCTCTTACTAATTACCTTACCTTAACTTAAGAAACCTAACTATAAATTATAGATATAATTTACTGCTTTTATATTGCAATAATAAATCAACCAGAGAATGTGGAACTCCTTAAAGTACATGACAAGATAATTATGTTCTTAATTGATTGCTTTTCTAACTTTCATGAAATATCTTGCTCGCAAAATTATGGCTAATAATAAAACAAATAAATACGTACTCATATTTCGTAACGCGAACGACGTGTGAACGTGTTTTATACTACATAGTATAAAACAAAGTCGCTTTCCGCCATCTGTGTGTCTGTATGCTTAGATCTTTAAAATTACGCAACAGAGTTTGATGGGTCTTTTTTAATAGATAGAGTGATTCAAGGTTTATATGTAGAATAACTCCATTTTTGAAGTCCGAAAATCGAGCGAAACACGGACGGAAGATAGTATTTTATAAAGTTGAATACATTTTTTATACTGAATTGTATTGCATACACTCATATCTCCCGAGGTCTCTAACAGAGTAGGCAGAGGGATCATCTAACTATGTAATCCTAAAAACTACTGAACGGATTTTCATGGAACTTCACAGTAATATAGTTTTCATATCAGAATAACATAATAAGTTAAAATTTATAGGGATTTTTTATAATCCGAAATCCACGCGGGCGAAGTCGCGGGCGGAAGCTAGTATGTAAATATGAATCTAGTACAGCTATGTAACATGTCAGTTCAGCCAAGATCGATGATCGGTTGACCTGGCTCAAGAAGAGGACAGCCCAAACTGACCCTATTACGAGTTTAGTGTGAGGAAAATTGGGAATATTATCATGTTTTTTATATTTTATATCCTTAGGGGACAAGCGTAAAGGTCCGTCCGTACCGACGACCTTACACAACCGCACAGTGGTATTGCACATGTGTTGCCCTCCTTTTTTATAATATAAGAGGGCAAAGTAACAGTCAGATACATTTTCATGACTACCCACTCCCACAAACCTCCCCTTCCATTGGCCATCGGCTACTTACACACCGCACGAAACGCGACAGCTATGACTTTAAGGCAAGGTACGATAAGGTGTCTTTCGCTTACAGTGTACAGATACCTTCATTCATTTACCGCTGCTACTGGACTCTTACAAGCATCAAGACAATATATTTATCACTAAAAGAGAGGACCTTCCCTGAGGTCCCGGCAGACAGATCTCTATTAATTAAATCTAACAAGTATACAGTATACATACTTTACCATAATAGTAAAGTTACCATTATGGTAAAGTATGTATTCTTACTTTACCATAATGGTAAAGTATGTATACTTACTTTACCATAATGGTAAAGTATGTATACTTACTTTACCATAATGGTAAAGTATGTATACTTACTTTACCATAATGACAAAGTTTGTATACTTGTTAGTTTCAGTTAAATCACCACATATAGCCGAAACAAATTGAACTTGAAACATCAAGATATGGCTTAAGTTTACGCAAAAATTGCTTACTACAATAAAACAACTGTAGTCCACCCGTGATATTGGTTGTGGTAAAGCTTCAAAGCAGGCTTGTAAACTTTACTAAATAAACATTAAAATGTAATAAAATCCTTAATAAACTTGTTAAATCGTTTTATTGTAATAGAAATATGAAATTATAAACTGTAATAAAATCCTTAATAAACTTGTTAAATCGTTTTATTGTAATAGAAATATGAAATTATCTTATTAATTATTAATATTATAAATACGATAGTTTGTATGTTTTTTTGTTTGTTTGTTTGTTAATCCTTTACTCAAAAACAGCTGAAAATTGCCAAGTTTCATGAAAATCGGTTTCATGAAATTTGGCACGCACATAGAGGGTAACTTGGATTAACACAGGATAGTTTTTATCCAAAAAAAATGTTCCTATAGGATGCCATGGGATGATTTTCCACGATATCATATTTTACGCGTGGGAAGCCGCGGGGCTCAGCTAGTAGTTTAATAAATAAAATTAAATAAAATCAAAATGCTGAAAATCCAATTTTGCAGAAATGTGTATGCTGTTGGTGTGTAGTTAAATAAATAAACTAAAAACAGTTTTCGCCGAGAAAAGCCAGACGTTTTTAGTATGTCTGATTACGCCAACGTAAATATAACCAAACCGACAATCTCTTTCACAGTTCATTGTGATGTGAACAATGGTGCTGGGAGAGAACGGCGAGTGAAAGTGCTGGGAACAGGCTGTTGCGTGATGGTAGACGGTGGACTTGGATAGTACACCTGGGTAAATGATATTCTGCCGTCTGTTCTTTTTTTTTAAATATTTTACAGGGGGCCAAACGAGCAGTCGGAACCATGTTCATGACTACCGACACCCATAGATATTCGCATATAGGTAATACTGATGCGTTGCCCTCTTTTCTCCTCCTCCCTCCATGGGCCATTCATGCTTCTATATGTGGAAGATTTACTTATATTTTATCTTCCCGTGGAATAGAGCTATGTAACCTAGGATACCATGTACAGCAGGGTTTCTTAAAACATATGCAGTCACGAACCCCAGTCCAGAGTTTTAAAACTCCGCGGATCACTAGCTGTTAAAGACTATTTAAGAAAAGAAAACAAACTTTTTCTATGTAAAATGTATTATATTATTTAAAATCGTTGTATGTACAAGTATGTTAAGGTTTAATTGAGCTACCGCGGACCCCTAACACATACGCCACGGACCCCCAGGGGGTTCATAGATCCCACTTTAAGAAACCCTGATGTACAGGAAGATGATAGTATATAAAATCTTACATAAGATAGGACCATTATCTTGTAAGAAGTACTGCCACGCTGCATGCGTGCATGTAGCTGAAGTGGGCCGGCATGACCGTGGAAGTACCTCTCGCTTACACGACACCGGCGTAAAGTGACAGTAGTCCTGTCGCGTTTTGTGCGATGTATGCAGAAGGAGGAAGAAGGATAACTTTAAAATCTCTATGCGGATGTCTATGGCCGTCAGTAGTCATGTAAATGGCTCCGATTGCTCGTTTACTCCCTTAAACTATTAAAAAAATATCTTAGTTTCGTTTTCAGTCGGTCGTTGTACATATGTAGTTTTTAGAAGCCAAAAAATGTATGAATAAACGTGTAACGAATAACTGTGAAGATAATTTAAAAATCGCTTAGAACATTTCAAAAATGAAATCTTTTTCAATAAATATAGTTCAATATGGCTCTAGAACAAAACACAATATATTTGAAAGCTATCTTGGGGGTATTTTATTGTGGAAATGCTCTAGGGTGGAACGTGCCTGTGACCTGTTTCCGCCTACATTTCGTCCGGGTCGATATTCTATAAACATTGTCTAATATGACTACGGAACTCTACACAATATATTTGAAAGCTATAGGGGAGTTCATTGTGAAGAACCTCTAGGGTGGAACATTGCTGTGATTTGTTTTCTACATTTGGTCTGGGTCAATATTCTATAAACGTACTCCAATACGTCTATGAAACATAATACAATTTATTTGAAAGCTATAAGGAGAGTCTATTGTGAAAACCCTCTAGGATGGTGGCTGTGAGCAGTTTTGTTTTGCATTTTTGTGATTTTATTTTTATTGCATTAAAGGTCTTCAAAATGCTTTAAAAATGCTCTTTCATATTATATTTTATTGCTTACTCAAATAATGAATTCCTAAACTCAAACTTAAAAAAAAAAGACTGTTGAGTGGAGCATTTTTATAGCCTTTTTAAGACCTTTAATGCAATAAAAATAAAATCACAAAAATGTAGATAGACTTTGTTAATTGCTACTGTCGATACATTTGAAAGGTATAAAGGCTGTCACACACTAAGCCGATACGATAAGATTTTATCTGCGTATAAAATCATCTTTTAATATAATTATGTCTGTACCTACAGACACTTGACGAGAAAATATAAGTTATCTGCGCAGTGCGTGTTCCTTGAGTTTAGAATAGAGTGCGATATTGACAGACATGCGCTCAAATTCATAGTAACTGTTACCGCGTCTGCATAGTGTGTGACAGGCTTAAGGGTATTTTATTGTGAAAAACCTCTAGGGTGGAACGTCCCTGTGACCTGTTTCCGCTCACATTTTGTCTGGGTCGATATTCTATAATATAGAAATAGGATCAGGCTAGGCGACCTAAAACGTTTCAGGCCGCTAACTTCGCAGACCACGAGTCATGTCTGTCTGTAATGAGCCAGAGAAGCTGAATTATAGTCTGCACCGGATTAAGCCATGGCGGGGCCCGGGGCTTGGATATCTTAGAGTAGAAAAGAGGGGCCGTTTTTGGGGTAAACTTCTATACGCACGCTTGATTTGGGGAGTAAGCTGGTATGTGTGATTTTTGTAACGCTCTAATCGTTACAAAAATCACGCATCGATCTAGGCCAACGGAAGTTGTCATTCAAATTCAAAATTTAAGTGATTTTTTTTTGTATTTAACAATTAAATATCATATTATGACATGTTATGTCATTGTAACTACGATAATGAATTTCAATACTTAAGTTTTACTTCACTTGTGTGGTCATGTGGCACACACATTTTTTTGGGTACAAAAAGTACGTTAATATCACTAGTTTAAATTCATATTAGAAGAAAGACACTAGTTAAATTAAAACAGTTATTGTTTTTCATGTTACAACTGCTTAAACTTAAGAAGTCATTATGTTACAAGCATTCATATACGATAGTGCGACATAAGTGTTAGCTGTGCAGTAGTCACACACACAAATACACGATGTTGTGTTTGTGTGTGTGACTCGAATAGAACTCAAAAGATTTTTGATATGATTTTTTTTTATTTATGTGGACTTTACACACCATGTTAGTCTAGCCCCGTGCTAAGTACCGTAAGGACTTGTGTTACGGGTACTAGACAACGGAATATATGTAATATGCTTTACAAATTTAAGAAATTTTATATATTTAAGATTTTTATTATAGAAATACATATAATACATAGATAAACATCTATGACCCAGGCGGGATTCAAACCCGCGACCCCTGGCGCAACATGCTCCACTTATCCGAGCCCTGCACCACTGCACCAGCCTGGTCGTCATATGATTTTATCTTAAATATATGAAATTTCATATAATAAATCAGATATAGTCATGATATAAGCTAGACAGCAAATGTTTGCGCAGTGATCGCATCGCTTCGTCCGAAAATGAGATCTAGATCATATTTTTACATCAAATTTGCTAGACTTTAATCTTGTTTGTAAATATGACTCACGTACGAATAGGGTTGCCAACAACACTATTTTTAGATTAAGATTGAGTTTAATCTTTTTATTTTTTATTTTTATGATATAAGGGGGCAAACGAGCAGTCGGAGCCATTTTCATGACTACCGACGCCGACGTCCATAGACAGCACTGCTGTCACTTTACGCCAGTACCGTGTAAGCGAGAGGTACCTCCCCGGTCATGCCGGCCCATTTCGGCTACATGCATGCGTAGCCCTACCTCTGAGTATATAAATATAAATGAAATTGTCAAAAATATGAAAGCAAAACCAAAATAGAATGTCGTTTATCACTTTAAACAACACCTGATAATATTCGATAAGATATATTAGAGCAATGCATATAATCAGGCTCTCGGCATTCCAGAGATAAACAGAAAGACAGAGATCATATGACACCAGGGATATTGGCTAATGATGTTTACTCTCCTTTCAACCCGACCTCAGTGTCTCAAGAAAATGGCGGACTGTTTTCAGCCCGGCCTCGGCATGTCAAGATGGCGGCCAGTGGTTTTACAAACACTTTTTGTCACTTCTTTTTTTGTGGACCCGCTTGTTGTTGTAACTTGGATGCAAGTAATTTTTGGTACCCTTATTCTTATGAAATTTTGGCGCCTTGCGTCACTTGCATTGCACGTCACAGCTTGCCACCATTAAGAGCGTTTACGCCTTCCAACGCAATTTGCCTTGAAAACAGCACTTTTTAAACACCTTAAAAACATGAACCACTTATTTTATATTGTATGTTACATACTAATGATTGTAGGACATTTTCTTGTCTAAATAGTTAGTAGAAAAAATATTTCAATTAATATAGTATGTACGTATTCTATCATAATTA
>LUGF01028016.1:381855-393732 GCA_001625245.1 Calycopis cecrops | reverse complement strand
TACTCTCCTTGACTATAAAAAGTTATGAGATACTGTCCTTTTGTATGAGGTAGTGCCATGTATGCATGCCGAATAGGGCCGGCACGACCGTCTATGGGCGTCGGTCATGAAAATGGCTCTGACTGCTAGTTTGCCTTTAGTGCATAAAAAATGCCTGCATGCTGGTCATAGACATCTGCATAGAGATTATACAGATGCGTTGCACTCATCCTCCTCCTCCATCCATGGCCACCGGCTACTTACCGCACGAAACGCGACACCACAGCTGTTATTTTCTGGTCATCAGTAATGTTTTTCTAAAATATTCTTTAACCAGGGTCTGTGAAGCTGAATTCCGGAAAGGGACCCATGACTGCAAAAAGTTTAAGAAACCCTGCTCTATACACATGTCTAGGCGCGTCAGTAGTCCTGAAAATAGTTGTTCGTTTGTCCTTGTACACTATATAAAAATATATTACGTAATAATACTCTAAACATCATATATCTCTACTAATACATAGCATACATAATAAATAATAAATATAATTACCCGCTGGTGTACCGCTATGCGTTATGGGCCATAAAACTTTTATAATAATTAGTAAAAAACATAAAATTACACTTGGCTTACACAAAAATGTGCTAATAGGACCTTAGCGAAACAACATGTAAAAGATAAGTTTTGGTAAGTATACCTAGGGTTGCCATCTCAAACATCTGTCAACCAGGACAAGGCACGTAAGAACCCCGGATTTCGGAGCTTTCTACCCGGACGTTAGAACATAGTATTTTTCATAAGATACTCAGAAGAATAAAATATAGTTTTAATGGTCATAAGTCAATTATTATTTATTTTAATGCTATTTTAAACTAAATTACGAACTTAAAAAAAATATTTCCAGTAACCATAAACATTTCTTCCAAAACTTGAAATTTTTAGTCTTAGTTTTTTGAATCAAATCAATCATTCAAAAATCAAATCAAAATCCGACTACAAATAAAACCCCGCCCGGACGCTCCCCGGACGCCCTCTAAACTAAGACAAATCCGGGGAAACCCGGACGGATGGCAACCCTAAGTATACCTAAACATCTCTAGTCAGATGCAAAGATGTTGCTTCGTTGTAGGTGAATTGGGCCTTCTCGCTTATGTGATACTAGCTGGTTCCCGCGGATTCGTTCGCGTAGCTTAGTTCTGTTAATCACAGTGATTTGTCATTGTTTGCTTGTTTGCAGTGTGCCGTAATATCAGTTTCCTGCAGGAATAAGCGACTTTACCGCAGTTAAAAGTATTATAGTTGTCCGGGCTTAGTATCTATACATATTGCAAAAAAATTCTTTCGAATCCATCTAGTAGTTTCGGAGATTAACCTGGACAAACAGATAAACAGACTAACGGATAAACATTGAAAGTGCTCTAATACTATTTTAACATCACCCCCATTTTTTTGTAAATATATTTAATGTACAGACACACGGATTTTACTGTTTTATTATATGTATAGATCGATATGTCTATGTCGTATTTGGGCCATTGGAGAAGGAAACAAGGTAGGACAAATAGCAATCACGCTGTTGCTTGTGGGGTGGGTCGTAATCAAAAGGTTCCGACTGCTCGTTTGCCCCTTACACTATGAAAAAATAGACAATTGCATAATCGGTTCAATGTCGTGAGTTACAACCCGTGGGGACGTCAAAGGATAAAGGGAAAATGTCAAACAAAATGCCAATAATATTTAGGTATCCCTACAACTCCATTTCAAACATCATCTAAATTCCCTTTTCGGCTTATTACCCCCAATTGCTTAATTTTGAAATGCCTCTGAGTAAAATATTTTTTAATACATTTTATATACTAACTGTTATTAATAAATGTTTCATAACTAGTGTACCCTGCGTGCGTTGCTACGCGTGGCGCCATCTGTCGAAAATTGGTCGTACCATCTCAGAAACCTTCTCGGGCTCGTGCACAAGAACTTTGCTAAAGATCATCACATGAACAAATGTATAGTTTACAATTCTATAAAGAACCTACAGACAAACATTTATTTTTATATATAAAGAAGTCGTCTCTTTTAAGCAGTTCCTCTACATTTTCATTCGACATCGAAAATGTTAGTCAGCATTTTGTAATATTTTAATACCGTGGCCACTGCATTGATTGGACGATTTGAGTTAATTTTAAACTTCTAAAAATACCTCTAAAGTTAGTCTACTGAGAAACTGAAGAAATGGGGAGTACTGTAATGTGAACATTCCAGTATTCCCAATTTCTTTCGCATACTTTAAAATACGAAATAACAATCGTTTCACAGTAGTAAGAAGTAATGGCCCATGCATGCTTGCATGCAGCCAAATTGGTTCGGGAGGCCGGACGAGACCGACCGGAGTAAAGTGATAGCTGTGCTGTTGCCTTTCGTGCGGTGTGTAAGTAGCCGGTGGCCCAAGGACGTGAGAGAAGAAAGGAGGGCAGTGCATCTGTGTAGCCTCTATGTCTCTATATGTAAAACTCACTCGCTCCGACTGCTCGTTTGTCCCTATACTATAAAAAAGTGTCACTTCACGCTGGTACATGAGCATTACACTCCCGCCCGTGCCGTCGGCAAGGCTGCAATGTCAACGACCCCCCGACCCCAAACTGTCTGGCAGCTGACGGCGAAGCACCACAACTACAATTTGTAACAAGCACTTAATACGTACAAGGACAGTTCACATTGAGGGAGGTAATTTAAAATGGAAAATATCCGCGTGGTTGTTGTTCTGCAGCCGGATTGGGCCAGCACGACCGGGGAGGTATACGTCACTCATACCGGCGTTGTGCACATTACCGAGATACATCCTACTAATATCATAAATGTGAAAGTTTGTATGTTTGTTTGTTACTCCTTCACGCAAAAACTGCTGAACCGTTTTTCATGAAATTTGGTAGACACAATGAGGGTAACTTGGATTAACATATAGGATAGTTTTTATTCCGCAAAAATGTTCCTATAGGGTGCCATGGACTGATTTTCTATTTTCCACGAGATAGAAATTTATGCGGGTGAAACCGCGGGGCGAAGCTAGTAAACTATAAGTTTGCATAATTTCATATTCAGTTTATTTTTTAGATGAGTTTTTTTTCTTAACCACATCCCCACAATGTTCCACCGACTACTCATAAGTCACATGGAACCCACAGCAATCACTTTTATAGGATATCATGTGCTAGAAATTTCTGCTCGTTTCTGCTGAATTGCAGTAATGATTACTAGATTCTAGCGTATGCGCCTGCCAATATACAACGCAACGCAACAAGAGCGTAGTGTGAAATAAATCGACATGCGAATAATAAGGTCCGCACACACTGACGTAACGTCCGCTGCGGCACTTCCGACACAAATACACCGTCGATACGTAATACCGAGAACAATACGTTGTGTAATACCGAGAAAGTCGACCGTGTTTAATGTATGTCTGACGATATTAAGTACTACCGGAATGACGTCACATTTATACCACTAAGTATGATGCTTCCTGGTAAAATCCTCCTACTAATATTATAAGTGTGAATGTGAGTTTGTTTGTTACGGTTTCTCGCCAAAACTACTCCACCGATCATCATGAAATTTTGTACTTCTAGAGGTATTATAAATATTAATAATAATAATAATAAGAATTTCTGTCTCACCTCAATATACATTTTGTTACAATAATTATTAAGCAAAATAAGGAACATAATAACATTTATGATGGTATATTGCGAGAGACTGGTGCCCAAGCCAGGCTTTAGGGGCCTGTATTTCGGGTCACCAGGTCTAATAACAATGGATACTTTTTATTTAAGAAAATAACTATTTCTTACGGACGCGAGCAAAGCCGCAGGTTTAAGCTAAATATAAGCTTGTAAGCTAGTATTTTATTCTAGCAGAATTATTAAAATAGATATGACAGATGTATAGACTAACATAGTGTTGCATAGTGGCACTATAGTCTAAAGGTGGTAATAGGTGATGTGATGTGTGAAGTTTATAATAGGTGGTGTAATAGTCGCCGTAGAGGGAGAGGAGGAAGGAGAGCAACGCATCTGTGCGGATCAACGCGGATGTCTATGGGTGTCGGTAGTCATGAAAAGAGCCTCAACTGCTCGCCTTTTTATAATATATAAATGTCATGGATGTTTATCTATGTATTATATATATTTTTATAACAAAAATTTTAAATAAGCATATAAATTTTCTTAAATATATGTATAAAATATATTTTTTTTTCCGTTGTCTAGTACCCGTAACACAAGTCCTTACGGTAGTTAGCACGGGGCTAGACTAACGAAGAGTAATGAGTTCACAAATATTCTTAATATAAATATTACTTTGGTATTCTATTAATTACATAGTCGCTTCTACTATTTTACATATGTTTTGTAAATGATTGCTCTATAAAATACCTATTAAAAGTCTAGACTACGTGATCAAAAATACTTAGTTTCTAAACGCAAAAACATTAAATTATTTGGGTCTATTTTAATCAAACCTAGTAAAAACTTTATCACGTTTATTATTTTTGCTCCAATCACAACTGTCCAAAAATGAGTTACATAACAATAAATAATAATTACATATACATAACAATGACAAAGCAAAATTAACTGTTTGGTCTAAGCTCTTTTTGTAGCTACTCTCGTAAATATTTAAAATAGTTGAAAATGAACTTCAGAAGGCAAATAATGACACGGGAACGTTGTAAATAAACAAAGTTTGTAATCAAAGCTAGCACAGTTCAGTTAACACAAGTTTATTGTATTCTATTTGACTTCCATTTGAAAGAAATTGTAACAATGGCAAATGAATAAAATGAATGGTTGTTCAATTTTGCAAACATTGATTTGAAAGTTCTTGAATGCAATAAAATAAATGCACAATGACGCATTTATCGTACAAGTTAAATTGTATTTTTATTTTAATTTCAATAGCCGGCTCTACAGTGAATAAATACGAAACAAAGATATAATATTAAGAGGTAGTGCCACACTGCATGTTTACACGCAGCCGAATTTGGTCGCCACGATCGAAGAAGTACCTCTCGCTTACACGAGACCGGCGTAAAGTGACAGGTGTGTTGTCGCGTTCGTGCGTTGTGTAAGTACCCGGTAGCCCATATATATGGGAGAAGAAAGGAGGGCAGCGTATCTGTATAGCCAATATCCATGAGCGTCGTATGTCATGAAAATGGCTCCGACAGCTTTTTTCCTCTCCTAATACAAATAAACAAGGACAGAATTATATAAACTGTAGTGTTATTTGCATTTTCTTCAACGATCTCATAAAAATGGTATTTTGTTATTCGGAACATACAACATGGATGTTTTGTTACGGTCGAATACATTCACAATATATCAGTAGAAACTAAAATTAGGATTCTAACTATCAGTGCAGCGTCACCAAAATATGCGCTATGCTTTTATATCATAAAAGTGTGTGTCAGTTCCGACACACGACTAGATTAAACTCGTTAAGAATTGAAATTTGCCATTGTTACAACAATGGCAAATGAATAAAATGAATGGTTGTTCAATTTCGCAAACATTGATTTGAAAGTTCTTGAATGCAATAAAAGACACGCACACGACTAGATTAAACTCGTTAAGAATTGAAATGTGTCGTTGTTTTTTTTAATAGCATAGGAGGCAACCGAGCAGTTGGGTCACCTGATGTAAAGTGATCACCAACGCCCACAGACATCCGTAGCACCTGAGGTCTAACAGATGCGTTGCCGACCTTTGAGGAAAGAATAAGCTCTTTTCTTGAAGATCCCTAGGTCGTATCGACCCGGAAGTACCGAGGGGGCAGCTGATTCCAAATTGAAATTGAGCTTATAGCGCACAGTAGTAGACTTCGGGGGATCTAGGTGGTGACTTGTTTTTCATTTGTTTTTGTTTTGTATGATATAGATTGAAATTTACTCCGTTACTGTGTCAGCGAGAGTACCTCCCCGGTTGCGCCAGCCCCATTTGGCTGCTATGCAGGTTGGCATTACCTCTTTCAAATTCATCATAGTCTCTTACAGTATGTTAATCAAACCCTACCACCTTTTCTGATGCTACTAATATATACGCCTTCGGATGCTTACACTTTTTAATAAATCTAAAAGTAATATGAAATTAAATAACTAAAAGTAATATAATTCTTTATATTACTTTTAGTTATTTAATTTTATATATGTCGCATTGCATAAAACAAATTTTGCAATATAATAAAACTGCCAGCAATATAAAGCCGCAACAGATGAAATCGCCCCGGTTGCGGCGGTGTGCGGCGACCTCCGGACGCGTTTATCTGCAGTTTGCGTCCGCGTTAAAATAGATATACGACCGCTTGTTCGGCCCCACAATAGACGGTTATGTATGGGTTAGCTCGAACTGAGGCTTTCTCGAAATCGGGGAAAATCGTTATTTATCAGCCAAGAAAGCTAGTAAGTATAGCCGTGAGTTTTTTTATGTATTTTTTTATGGTATAGGGGAGTAAACGAGCAGTCGGAGCCATTTTCATGACTACCGACATCCGCATAGAGGCTATACAGATGCGCTACCCTCCTTTCTCCTCCCACCTCCATGGGCCACCGGCTACTTACACACTGCACGAAACGTGACAGCTCAGCTGTCACTTTACGGCGGTCTCGTGTAAGCGAGAGGCCCAATTCGGCTGCATGCACGCAGTATAGCATCTTACAAAATATGTCGCCGACTGGGCCACGCGTCGCTGTGGTAATAAAATTATACAGTTATTGATGTATGCAATTTGGCATATGATAAGGTAATACTCTTATAAAAAGAAAATGTAGAGGGCATGTTGGCCGTAGTGGATGGAATTTGCCTGATGACTCTGATTGCCCTATAAAGCGTTGGTTCTTTGAGTATTCAACAAAATAGGGACGTCGCGAAATTGGCGGGGCACGTGGTACCCGCCGGGTAAACACTAATGCAATTCGACTACATTATTATACAAGCACAAAAACAATGCCGTACACTAGCTTTTAAGCCTCTCATTGTAAAAAGTAATTTCTGTAATTCTATTTTGAATAAAAACTTTTTCATTTCATTTTATCTCTGAAATGAACCTCTGGTCTTTTTAACTTTGGCAGAGGGGACTCCTCATGTGACCTCTCCAGGTCCAGTGTATAGCCAATATATTCAGTTCGACACATTTTATATATTATCTGTCTTTGAAATAAAAATAGTCCAATAGCTTAGGAGATTAGCTCGGAGAAACATGGCGGCACCAATTTTTTTTAGATAACGGACAAATAAGCGGTCGAACCGATAAAGGCCAAGGTGGAAGAAACAAAAGGCAAAATGACGGTAAATTGAAGATTAAAAAAAATGTACAAAAGACAGACTTACATACTCTCGAAAACATTAGACCTTCCAGTCGAGAAAAAGGCCTAAGGCCGATGTACCGATTAAGGCAGACTAAAGTGAAGATACACACACAGACACACACTTACACAAATCTTCACACCTATTCCCTAACTTGGTAGGCAGGAAGAAGATTTTGCCACACAACCCCTTACCCTCAACTCCCTATATTCCTAAATATATTCACCAAAAAGAATACTTATTGAATAATTTAGGTAGCAACGACCATGATTAAACATACATTTTAATTAAATTTGTCCCTTTATTATTTGGATATGCTAAGCGGGGCCGTTTGTATGGTAAGCAGGCTATAAGCCCTCATTGGGACGGAGTTACGGTCGTTTTTATTAACAAATAAACATTTAAGGGGATTGTGATGGTGCAATGACAGAATGATGGCACACAGGTCGCTGGGGAGACCACACTTTTGGATTTAACATTAAATATTTATTAATTGAAAAACTTTTTTTCAGTTTGTTTGAATTCGCTAATCTCATGAACTGCTGGTCTAATTTGGCATTTTTTTTGTATCAACATTAAACAGCTCACTTGTAGAGGAAGGGGAAATTTAAATATTTTAATCTTAAAAAGTTGGTTTGTTTGAACGCAATAATATCAGACTCTATTAGGTAGGTCGATTCAAATGTAAGAAATTTAAGAAATTAAAGAAAGAAAGAAAGAAGAAGGAAGCTTAGGAAGGAAGTTTTAAGCTAAACCAACACATAGGTATAATAACTAGTAATAACTAAGATTATTAATATCAAAGACTACATATATAGTTCTCTAGTCAACGATGGATGCATTGAAGATACAATTAACATAGATGCGAGAAAAACGATGACGATGAAGAAATTATTGTGAACAGTTTTTTTATATAATCATTATACTTTATTATACTATAATGGGACAAGCAAGCAATCGGAGCTTTTTAATAGATACCGACGCCCATAAATATCCGCGAAGTTGTTATGCAGATACGTTGTCCTCCTTTCCTTCTATCTTTTTATGGGCTACCGGCTGCTCACCAACCGCACGAAACACGAAAGCAGAGCTGCAATAACATCCATGAAAGTCGGTAGTCGTCAAAAGCCTTTGGCCCCCGTATGGTATAAAAAAGTGCTGAAGTCGAAATTATATAATACAAAGTGTATATTGCGTTTTAATTCAATTCAATTCAATTCTTTATATTGCAATTGTAGGTGAGGTGGCATAAGGTGTTACATAGTACAATTTAGAACGAACCATTTTTGGTATGCAATAATTTATATAAAATATTAATACAAATAAAGCCATTAAAACCTTTACTTTTAAATTGCTTTTGAAGAAATCCACTTGGAATCAGTAAAAAAAATTATACTACAAATTAATTTTAAAGACGTAGTTATTAAATATTTGCGCTAAGCTTTTCATGGAAAACTCTTTTATATTGCTTTACACAGTTCAAGGCAAAGGTGAACGCCCGCAATAACCAATGAGGAGCTTGGTTCATGACGTGATATTAGAAATAAACCAATCCCGACGTGGTTGTAACCATCATTTTGTAATAAATGAGACTGAAATACGAATTGTCTTATTACCTAATTAATATTTGTTTTTTATTTTTAACCTTAATTGTTATTTTGAGTCTAAGGAAAGTAAAATAAAATGTCTTCTCCAATTGACGACGTAGAATTTGAGAGCAAAGTTTACGCTTGCGTCTTAGAGCAAAGGCAGTGCTACGCTGTATACATGCGTGTAGCCCAAATGGGCCTGCGACTTGGCACGACCTGGGAGGTACTTCTTGCTTACATGACACTGGCGTAAAGTGACAGCTGTGCTGTGGAGGGAGGAGGAGGGAACGAATCTGTATAACTTCTATGCGGATGTCTATAGGCGTCGGTAGCTATGAAAATGGCTTCGATTGCTCGTTTGTATATACCATAAAACCTCTATACCTCTATACCATAAAAAATTGCAGTTGAGTCATAGAAAATTTACTTTATAATATTAATAATTACTTCATACCACATAACACTTTACCTACTTACAATAAATGCCGTACTAGCTAACTTATTATGACACGACTCAGCGTGAAATATACTTTTGTACCAGATAACAAATGACGGTGTTGCTCTTTCACTGGGATACATTTTAAGGATAGTTTAGATGTGCGCGTACTAAAAAAAGTCGGAATAATAACGGCTCATCACAAATATTAAATAATGTTATGTTATTATCTGTGAAATATCACTGGTTCTTTTATTTATTGTGTGTTCCATATATTTTCAAGCAGTCGCATAATTTTGTTTACTTTGTTTGAAAAAAGACGATTAAATACATATGATATAGACATTTGCTGATTAGCATTAAATACTTATAATATCTATGACCATCAAGGTATAGATAACTTTCTAGTTTCCCTTCACTGGAAAGTCACAAAACGTACAAAGTGCAAAGATAAAGATGACGTCAATCCCCTTTAAATAGAGGTTCAAAATTCTAGAAAATGTTTCTGGATCGGAAGAAAAAAGAAGAAAATATTCAGATGTTACTTACCATAGTTAAAGTCCTAGTACCAAGCGAGTTGCCGTTTCACCAAATGCTGCTTCCAGCAAATTCTGAAAATCTTCCAGCCAGACGCTGTAAAATTTTGGAGGAGGCACCATGAGGATCATGTATATTTACTGGATCTTGATGTGGGATGTCAGCTGTAAGTATCCCAAGAGAAGTCCTGTACTAGTCTAGAATTCGACACTCTAAGTAGACCTGGCGGCATTCATATATAGCCGAAGACAAAAACATTTTTTTTTAGTATAAGTGGGCAAACGAGCAGTCGGAACCATTTTCGTAACTACCAACGCCCATAGACATCCGCACAGAGGCTATTCAGAAGCGTTGCCCTATTCTCTACCCTCCTACATGTGCATTTAACTTCGAACAAAATGGAGCGCAAATCCCAAGACGAGGAGAAATCGTGATTCATTGTATGTGTCCTCTGTGCCAGCGTGGAATCATAGGCCCTTAAATAAATATTTCAGTATTACTGTTCTAACTCTGAACAGCGAAGGAATGGAAGGATATCATACTAAAAATAATACTAACGTAAAACTATGAAACCATACAATATCATTACATAAATTTAAATTATAATTATAAATTATAAATTTAAATTTTAAATAATTTTAAATTTTCATTTCTAACTTTTACAAAGTTAGAAATGAAAATTTATGCAATCTAGAAGTCCTAATTGTTATCGTCCGCTTAATATTTTTATGAGCAACCCAAAGTCTGGATAAGAAAATTACGCCTTAAAGAGACCCAATTTCTTATGATAACTTTTCTTATGAAAAAACTTACCGAGAAAATCTTACAGGCTAGCAAAAATTTTAGCTCTCTAATTTGTTAGAATTAAAAATCTCTTTATAGAAACATTATCCTTATCTAACGATTAGACTTTGTTGGTAATTAGAGTTTAAAAAGAGGTTTACGGGCAGGTTTAACCATTAATTAAAACGTGATTCATAATAAAATAAGCAAAGGTTTATCTCAAAGAAAATATTTTTAAGTAAAGTTGTATCAAATAGTGTTCTTCTAAGCTCAGCTTTTGGTAGTCATGTAGTCATGAAAATGTCCCCGACTGCTCGTTTGCCCCCTGATGCTATAAAAAAAACTTGGTTGCTTCTTAATCGAGTCAATAAGTAAAATAACATCTGACAAGTTACTATTTTTTTTTATGGTATAGGAGGGCAGACGAGCAGCCGGAGCCATTTTCATGACTATCGACGCCCACAAACATCCGCATAGAGGCTTTACAGATGCGCTATCAAGTTACAACTTACAACAAAAATACAAGATGGAATTGAATTGTAATTTAGTATGTATTAATTACTTTACGAAAAATTACTAAATGATGAATAATGAAATTTTATACATATTATGTTTTGGAGCATTAGGGAAGACGCTAAAACGGCAACGCGTGTGTAACAATTGTTCGGTTATTTATGGGTTTCAGGAAAAAGGCGCCGACTGCTCGCGTCCCGTCGCTCGCGTCGCGTATAAGAATACGTACTAAGAAAATACTAAATTACATACTAACGCTAATTAACTCTAACCAACTATTCATTTTCGTCTTTTTCACCCAAACTCTTGATCATGTCACTTGTCCCGTTCTCCGTCCGCCTCATGGTCACCCTACTTATGGCTTTTCACACGCCTCACTTCATATTCAGCGCCTCAAAAGCCGACGTGCTCAGAAATCTCCTATATCGACTATATTATTGAAGGCCCAGACGCTATTATGTTGCTATGGTGAATAGACTACTTTATTAAAGCGGCTGGCTCCTACACTATAAATCACATTTTTTTATATTCATATTTTATAATAATTGCGCAATGCGCAGACATTAGAAGCTCCCGATTGAAGTGAAACTATCAACCAAGAACCTGTATTTAGTAGTACACACTAGTTGCTGGTGGCTACGCTACGTCGTAGTGCCTGCCCGGTATGGGTAGCCCTGTCCGGTATAG
>LUGF01028016.1:359348-377950 GCA_001625245.1 Calycopis cecrops | reverse complement strand
TACACCCTGGCTCAAAGAAACGGTTCAACGCGCTCAAGAGCTTTAATGTTCCTAAATAAAATGTTTTCGTAATTTATACACCACTAGCTACGCCTCGCGGTTTTGTCCGCAGATATTTGTAGCATGATGGTATATCGCCTTTATTTTTTTTAGGGTTCCGTACTCAAAGTGTAAAAACGGGACCCTATTACTAAGGCTCCGATGTCCGTCCGTCCGTGTGTGTATTTGTGTGCCGCTATAACAACAAATACTAAAGAATTAAATAATATGAATATTAATTTATAATATAAGAGGGCAAACGTGAAGTCAGAGACATTTTCATGATAGCCCTCAAACTTTCGTTTTGAAGGCAATTTCCTTCTACGCAGAACTACATAGTTGAACCAGTTACCACCATATACTTCCGAAAAGACACAACTTGAGGTTCTCGATGAAAAGGGCTCAAACATGCCTAAGCAATGCGCAAGCATTTTACAAGATCTAGTGCTGCACTGTATGCTTGCATGCAGCCGAATTGGGCCGGCACGACCGGGGAGGTACCTCTCGCTTAACGAAACCAGCGTGAAGTGACAGCCATGTAGTCGCGTTTCGTGCGGTGTGTAAGTAGCCGGTGGCCTATGCAGATGGGAGGTGATAACAGGACAGCGCATCTGTGTATTTTCTATACGAATGTCTATGGGCGTCGGTAGTCATGAAAGAAATATCTCTGAAATAGGACTACCGACGCTCATAGGCAATCGATCAAGTGTAATACAGACAGTGTGTTCCTTCTTTCTTATGGGCCAGCAGTAACTCACATTCACACTTACAAAGCGCATACTCAATGTGCACTCACACTAAATCGGGTGTAATAATTACACTAAACGCATTATGTAAGCGCAATGGACTCTATCCGATTACGATGCTCTAGTATCCACTTTCAGTTGCTCTTTCATGTTTAGACTTGTTTCACGTAGCGAAAACTTGTTATCGACGCCAATAAACATCCGCATAAGGGAGTTAAAGAATATGACATGTTAAAGTAATTACTTTAATGTATTTCTTATTTTAACTTATTTGGGAAACACAATGTTAATAATATTCATAGGATAAAGTAATGCATTCTATACAGACATCAATAAAGTTAATACTTATATGACAAAATAATACATCTTATACAAACATCAATAAAGTTTCCACTAATCTCTTAAAAATATTATACTCCTAGCAATATTTAAATAATTAAATTAAATTACTTTAGACTTTACTGCATTCATTTAAATAGATTTTTTTTATATTTCTTGTTTATTTCAAATGAAAATTAAATTAAAAATATCTATTTATTTGTAGTATTTGTTAGATGCGAACCAAGTTCTATATCAAACTCTACATAATACGCATTTTTATAACTGCTTTTATATTTTGACACATAGAGCATAGAGGAAAGATATTAAATCGAAGTTTGTAAACTTTTAAAGGTTGTCGTTTCTATTAATCCTACCCTTGGTGTGCCAGTCCGACTCGCCCGTCACCAGTTTTACTACTTAGAATTAGAAAAACACTTATCCGCAGCAAAAACACATTCAGCTCGTGACCACGGCTAGTGTAACTCGACCGAAACGTCAAGCATATATTTTCGCTAACTTTAATAAATATTTAATCGTATTAAATCCCGTAAAGTATGTCACAGGCCACAGCAGCTGTCATCACTTCACATCAGTCGGCTCGAGAGACTCGGGACCACGGCTGGTGTAACCCAGACGATACACCGAGCAAAGGTAAAAAACGCTATATGTTTTGGCCGTTAATATTTTACCGTGCGTAATATACAGATACAAAGTTACAAATTGATGATGTTCTTTTTTTTAAGAAGAATTTAAATTATTCTTTTTTGTCTTTTTGTTATATGTATTTATATTTTGTGCTGCATAATAAACAGACACAAAGTTACAAATTGATAATCGTATTTCAGACAAACAGCAAAGTTAAACTGCTTTCGTTTCAAAACACGCAGCGACTGCACTGGACTCAAATTTGGCCGCCTTCCCAAAAATGGCTGCCAGGAATCGAATTGGGCGCGTGGCTTAAACATTGTTACGCATAACACAACCATAAAACTGCTTCAAACGTATTTTGCTACGGAACCACAAGTCATCGGGGTTGGTATAGACATGTTGATTGTGCAGCCTTTTTTTACAGAATAGTTAAGGGTTTCTTAAAGTGGGCGTGTGCCAGGGCCTGCTGTAGCTCAGTTAAACCTTAACATTCTTATGTACTTACAGTGATTTTTAATATAGGTATAAGTACTAAAGTAGTATTCTTGGACAGGGACCCGCGGAGCTTTTAAATTGTGGAAAGGGGTCCGTGACTGTAAAAAGTTTAAGAAACCCTGTTATAGGAGGACACTTACCCACCACCACCCACGCTTCTACCCATCTATACGTATACGGAGCGTATCGCCGGAGATACACGGGGGTTTGCTCATCGGCTCTGTTTCATAATGTGAAATTCTTGACTGCCTACAAACTATTTTAGTGCCTTCTGGTTATACCACTCTCCCCTTTCTGGGGCCTGACGTCACAGAGACAGAAGTCATCGGCCCTGGCATGAGGACAAACGAGCAATCGGAGCCACTTCGTGACTGCCGATGGCAATTAACATCCGCATATCATGCAGATGCTCCTTCACCCATCCCCCTAATGGGCCACCGGCTACCCACAAATCGCAACCGCCTAACCCATCGCAACAAATGCGACAGCAAACCTGTCACTTTACGCCGTCATTATGTGTGCGAGACGTACCTCCCCGGTGCCGGCCCGATTCCGCTGCAGTGTAGCATGGCACTACCTCTTACTCATAATATACTTGTTACTGTTTATATTTTTTTGAAGTGAAAACTTTTGCGGCTTTACAACAGGAAAAAATATTATGAGTTAGCGTCAGCAAGATGTTACGTAGCACAGGAAGGTGTGATGCTAACTCGTAGACGCTACAGCGCTACGAGTGTGTGCTACTAAATACAGGTAACTGGTGATAGTTCTAAAGGCCTGCAGACGAGGGATTTTTGTACGCGGATTTTATTGTCCACCAAAAATAGAACGCAAAGCATTTACACCACGCCGGCACGTCCTAGGTGGATCACGGGCCCAGTTTAGGGGCTTAGGAAATTTCTATTGGAGACCCTACCGTATTAAACCTCACGGAATCCACCGTCCCTCGCTACCTTGTGTGTGATCCCGGATCTGTTGGCATTCGGGTTACCTCGACGGCAGGTTGGATTATATTACTTCTTATCTATGTATAGTAACGCATTATAAACAAAAATATATTTCATCCAATAGGATTGTTTTGACAGTAGGGTAATGTTTGGAGAGTTTATGTTTGTGAAATGAAATCAAAATGACTTTATACAAAATAGAATTATAAAAAACCGGCCAAGTGCGAGTCGGACTCGCGCACGAAGGGTTCCGTACCATTATCTACGAAAACGTGAGCTTATCTTTTGTATAGGAGCAAAAAAATCACGTTTATTGTATGAGGGCCCCCTTAAATATTCATATTATTTAATTTTTTAGGATTTGTTGGTATAGCCGCAACAGAAATACACCATTTGTGAAAATTTCAACTGTCTAACTATCATAGTTCATGAGATACAGCCTGGTGACTGTTGTGTGAAAAATTGCTGTACGGATTTTGATGAAACATTTTTGTTATATAGGTATTAGTGCTCGGTAATATAATGACTAAAATTTATAAATATATAGAAAGCTGCAGTCGACTTGAAATGCACTTTAGGGTAAAATAACGGATTGACAATTCGGCCACATAACATTACACGTCACCATGACAACATATTCCACTGACGATAAGACAACGGCTGTCGGGTCAACCAGTAAAAGCTATACTAATATTATAAAAAGTTAATGTATCTGGTTTTGTTTGTTTGTCCCCTACAAACAAACAAAACTAGATACATTAACTCTTAACCTTTTAACTTACGAGCGGGGACGGTTCGGCTAGTGTATTATAAGTGGGCCTGGATTTTATTTCCTTTCAATGTTAGGCTATTTAATTTATCTTGTTATAGACTCTTAAACTCAGATAAAACTTTCATGTTTTGTACTGGGGCTTGTCTCAACTTTACATACCTTATGACGTACATAAGATCGACTTATCAAAATAAAGGATATAATTTTAGCCAAAAATAATATTTATATTTATCCTACCCATGTCGAAAGTTCGCATTTTCGTCTCTATGCAGCGGAAGTAATGTCGTCTTTTATTCCCTTTCAAGGAAGTATATTTTTACTACCTATGTTGAAAGTACGAACATTCACCGTAGGTAGGAGAAGACACAATAATGTGTAACAAAGATTTAATTTTTTTTCTTTAAGAAGTATTTAAATTGTTCTTTTTTTTGTCTTTTTGTTATATGTATTTTTATTTTGTGCTGCATTTTGTCTCTTGTTGTTTTATGGAGCATTGAATTTTATTTTATTCTATTCTATTCTAGCACGGCAATAAAGACTGACCTTGTACCCGCATTTGCAACTTGGACTTCGGCGCGGGTGTAAGCCGCGTAGGAAGAAATATCGTACTTTACTCCCTTGTGGCACAATGTACTGTTTGTCGCCGAGATGCCCTGCTGTGAACCGATCCAGGGTAACTTAATGGCATTGACGGGAATAACTTAATGGCATTAGCGATGTTTTAGTGGGTATTCGAGTCCCATATACCCGTCGTTCCTCACCCAGGACCGCTGGCAGTGCACCAATGCACTTCCCAACAAAAATAATGTGCTATTTCGCAAAATTATGAGATAAGATACATTTTAAATTAATGCATTAAGAAACTCTAATAGTTTTATAATTAAAAAGTCCGTATGTTATAAGAGAAGAGATGATCTCTCTTTAAAACGGTGGTAACAATTTCATTTCAATTCATGTATATTCACACGGTTTTTTTGTATTTGTTTTATTTTATTGTATTTATATGTATATTGTATGTATATAAGTACAAACTCTATACCTACATTTATATTACACATTAATTAAATATAATTACTGCTTTGCAACAAATATATTACCTATGTTTCCACTAAGGTTCATCAATTATTTGTAACCAAATTTGATTTTCAAAATTATTGTAGTAAGTTTTTAGTTACTACCTTTCCTTTTTAAATCACTTAGCTACCCGCTTGTTCAAATTAGCTCTAAGTCATCTCTAATAATGGAGTAATTACTCGAATATGCATGAGTAAAGTAAATAAGGATTCTAAAGAAAAACCCAAAATTGTAAAACAATCGAGATTATGAGCAAATCCGCACCAACGAAGCGAAATTCCTTAAAAGGAACGGATATTTCCAATTTCCAATTACAAATCCAATGTACGAGAAGTTCAAAAAGTAAGGTTATATTTTTTTAAAAAATAATATTCTTTAATATTCATAGTCACCCCTCTAAAGTCCAAAGTTATCCCCCATACAATATTGTAAGAGGTAGTGCCACACTGCATGCTTGCGTGCAGTCGAATTGGGCCGGCACGACCGGGGAGGTACCTCTCGCTTACACGAGACCGGCGTAAAGAGACAGCTGTGCTGTCGCGTTTCGTGCGGTGTGTAAGTAGCCGGTGGCCCATGGAGGTGGGAGGAGAAAGGAGGGCAGCGCATTTGTATAGCCTCTATGTGTCATGAAAATGGCTCCGACTGCTCGTTTGCCCTCCTATACCATAAAAAAAAAAAAAAAAAAAAAATATACGTGAGTCAACGCGGTTTCCAATCTTCAAAGCGCTTCTCATAAGCGCTTTTTGGTATAGCCTTAAGCGCTTACAGCGATGAGTTTTTATTGCCTCATTCGTGGTAAATAGCTTTTTAGTTTCGGAAACAGGAAAAAGTCACAAAGAGATTCCTCCCCAGTTGTGATCCTTTGTTTAAATCGGGAGATAGACATTTAGTAAGACGTAGTTCCACACTGCATGCTTGCATGTAGTCGAATTGGGCCGGCACGTCCGGGGAAGTACATCTCGCTTACACGAGACCGGTGTAAGGCAGTTGTACTGTCGCGTTTCGTGCGGCGTGTTAGTAGCTGGTGGCCCATGGAGGTGGGAGGAGAAAGGAGGGAAGCGCATCTGTAAAGCCTCTATGCCGGTGTCTAAGGGCGTCGGTAGTCATGAAAATGGCTCCTACTGCTCGCTTGCCTCCCTATATACCAAAAAAGGGGCGACAAGAGAGAAGTGGAGAGTCAGACAGAGAGACAAGATGTTGCTATCTCTCTGACTCACCACTTTCTGGTATTAGATGAAGTATCAGAGTTTTTCAATCTCGATTATGGCATGGCAACGATCTTCGATATGAGTTATGATTAATTCTACAGCGTGCCAAATGTTATATGTACTGCCAAAATGAAGTAACATAATCCGTATTTGTAAGAACTAATGGCATAGAGTACATCTACCAGGGCTGGATTAAGGTTTCCGAAAATTATGAAGTCCGTAGAAAGTTATATCAATGGCGCCCTTGGGAGCCCACTGTAGGTCTATCGTTAAGAATGATCAGTAAAATTTGAAGAGAACAGAATCCGCAATATATAAAAGACGAAAGAAAGAAAGAATGTATTTATTTGCACTAATCCACTTACAAACAGACAATTTAAAATAGCAACATATTTTATTAATGCGAATCGGTCTTGCAGTGCGCAAGCGAGATAAAGCGTTACGATCACCGTTACTGTTTCAATTATTCTATATTAAAATTGGTACGAACTTATCATTATCAATTATTGCTCGTCTTGGTCATCAGTCATTACAACGGTTCTGGACTCTGGTCTGGCTCTACTATTCAGCTTCATAATCATGATAAAAACTGGCCAAGTGCGAGTCGGACTCGCACACGAAGGGTTCCGTACCATTACTGTATGGTCACCCCGCCCAAGTTTTTAATTTTTTTTAATTTTTAGTATTTGTTGTTATAGCGGCAAAGCAAATACATAAGTTGTGAAAATTTCAACCTTCTAGCTACCGCGGTTTATGAGATACAGCCTGGTGACAGACGGACGGACAGCGGAGGCTCAGCAATAGGGTTCCGTTTACCTTTTAGGTATGAAGCCCTAAAAAGGGTATTAAATTCAGAAATAATATACAAATATTTGTATAAACAGTTTGATTTGATGGAATCCATGTACGTGCTTTCACTGAAATTGTGCGGCTAACGCTAGCGGGCTAGATATTAAATTTACAAGACCTAAACCCCGCATTATATCGTATTCCTTTTTCTTTTATCGAGAGGAAAGCTCTCCGCATGAGCAGCTGGGTGGGTTGCTAACCCAGTCTGGATTCTGAACTCCCCATTGGAGAACCCTATTCTTCTTGTTAACGCATGGGAACCCATTTATGTATGATACCTAGGAGCCCTAGGAGCCCGGGAGGACCCTAGACCTATGTCGCACTCGACACTTAGTGTACTTAATACCAATTAATCCCCTACTGGTGCCTTCAGCCGCTATAATTGGAGGGTCCCGGTTTTACAGGCAACATGATCCCTCTAACGACAGGGACTTCAGGGAACTGTCCGGCCACCTCTGAACAGTCCCAACTACGTCGTCGAAACACTGCAATGGGGTCAGTTTCCCATGCTGACCCCTGGCCCCAATAGTCCAAAGGACCTTCCCGATTTTTCCGAATTTCGACAAATTGGCCAGTCTTTCTATTCCACGCCGCCATCTGCTGATACAGAGGAACGAGTGAAGGACCTTCCAGCTGAACTGCTCTTCGTCTAGCCTCTCACCCCAAGCCGGTATGGGTAGCCCTGTCCGGCATAGCCTTGGTTATCACAGAGGCACGCAAGCCACCCACCACGACAAGGTGGCAGCATCATTGGGGGCTATGAACCCTACCCCTATATAATCTGAATCCCTCAGCCGCCTAGGATATATTTTACCCATTATAGTTTTTGTATTCTAGTAAGAGCTCCTGTCATGCTGCATTGTACCCAAATAGGACCGGCACGACCGGACAAATATTATTCGCTTACAGAACCGCCTTTTAAGCCTATGCTGTCGCGTTTTGAGTGGTTAGTGACTAGCTGCCTTCTGGGGATTGGGGTTAAGAATACAATTCAAGATGCGTTAAGGGCGACTAATAGCCGACAGTAGTCACCAACTGTCACAAATGTCAGTGCACTACTTCTTTTTTTTTTTTTTAATTTTCTACTATAGTGGCAGTAATTGCGGATGACCCGCAGTCGCCTGTAGGCATCTCTTACGGATTATGATTCCGGAATGCCTCCTAAGTACATAACGCATTCAAATATTATTATTACTTTCATATGAACAATAAAAATAAAATGCTAACCCTAGCTTTTAAGATTTCTTGTTGTAGACAAATGGATCAGTGTAGTCCGAAAATAAATAAATTTGAATTTTAAATTTGGAATGTAGTCATATTATACTATTATAGTTAATAGTAGTTTATGCAACTGTCATATAATGAAGGGTATTAAATCACGAGTGTGACTTTTTGAAACGAGCGAATGCGAGTTTCAAAATAGTACCTCACGAGTGTTTTAATACCCGTGTTATATGCAGTTGCATACACTACTTTATCTTCACTAATGCAATTAATCAATTAATCAAACATTGCAAAACATTAAATTCACGCGTATTGCCCCATTCGTTGTTGGACCGACGACTGTTTGACCGACGAGACGACGACTGCTTGACCGTCGATTTATTTATTTATTTATTTATTTATTTATTATTAACGGGATACACCCTTTTATTTTTACAGCTTAATAATAATAAGGTAACTAGATCTATGTACAGATATCGAACACAGTGTTCTTCAGTCTTCTCACAAAACTAGGTAAAGAGGGATCAAAAAGGTTTAACCGATCTTTGTACTCGTTGCCTAAATAACATAATCTCTCAAGAGTATAGTATTTATAAAAATTGGATTTGTGGCGCTGAGTGACAAATACATTGGTCGACCTTAGTGATCTGGATGGAACCTTAAGACTAACGGAGTTTTTTATCTCCTCGCAGTCGATATGACCGTTAATTATTTTGTACAAATACAACAAATCGTTATAAAGTCGGCGAGACTCCAATGAATGATTTAAAATATAATGTTCTTTGAAGATAAAATGAATTAAATATAAAGGGCTAAATCTTAAGTCAATTTTAAGAGGTAATTCCAACAAATTGGGCCGGCGCGACGGGCACTTATCACTATCTACTATCACGCCTATGCAGTCGCGGTGTACCGCGGTTTGTGAATTTCGGTGGTTCATAGTAGGGGTGAAGCAAAGCAACACAATAAAAGTTATGGGGATGTTTATGGGTTGTGTGACGTCACCCTCAAACTATAAAAAATATAAGCGACAGCATGTACTACCGCACCTTTCTACTTTTGTCTCGATATGATTGTACATTCAGAAAAAAGCGTCTTATTTATTTAAGATGTCACTTACGCACAAATTTGGTCACCCATCTCACTTTAGACTAACTTAACATTGCTTTACTTATCGTTGACAAGAACGAAACCACGACTGAACGAAATAAGCATACAAAATGTATTTAATTTTCTAGACAAACTGCGCTAGGGGTGGGATACAAGGTCGAAGATCTTTATATATCGCATCTCCTCAACCCACTGGATTCCGAAGTAATTGCTTTTGATATTAATGAATTCAGGACGATAAGGGAGTGGTGACGTCACCACCGCCATGGTGTGAACATGACGTCACATCCTGCAAGCCATCTCGGGTTTAGTCTTCGAGTGATACGTCTGATGTTCATCGCTCCATACACTCACGCCTCATTTAACTCCACTCCTATTAAACTTTCAATGGACACTGTGTTTGTGGAATAAAATAATAATTTCAAAATGAATGTGCATCATATAGTGCGGAGTAAACCCGTCAAAGTGAATATACCACTCGAGAAACTGGTAAGATATTTTTTTTTATTATCCCCTCAATTAGGCTTTGCGCAATCGTCACATTTTGATTGACAATCAGCTGATTTGCACAACCATGACAGATAATGCGAACAAAATACATTCGATTGCACCATTGTAATTATTGTAATTAAATATAAAGACGAACGATTAATCACATGGCAAGAAACAGAATTAAACGTGAAATCAATAAAAAAGGTTACTTACGAAATTCCCTTTCCAGCACAATTGGCACTCAATAAAAAAAGTACGATTCGACTTTCGAATTACAGATGTGTATTTTAAAAAAGGAATATTTATTCCTGTCGCGAAGCGCGATACAGCTGTTTTTCGCGCTCGGCACCGGCTTGTCGGGCGACTGCCGCAAACTCGGTGAAAAATCAATATCCACCCCCGAACGTACCCGCATGCGGAACTCCGCTCACGACATGATACTCACCCATTTCCGTATTATGTAATGGTGTTGGAAAGAGATAAACGTATATCCCAGCTGCACTCAATAAACAACCCCGGCGAATACGCCAATAAGATTCTACATATGGCGGATTGACGTTTGATGTTTCGGCGCGAAAACTGACATATCTGTCAGAGACAATAGACAGTTTGTAGAAACGGTTCAATCGAAGAAATTGCTTTATATTTAGTAAACGTTTGTAATAAAATCAATAATTCGTAACCTTGCGTGCCGTTGAAAAGTTTTTATTGAGGCAATTTATTTTTGAAGTTCGTCACAAATTCGTTGACTTGCTCAATTATAATAATTATGATTTTGACGTTTATAACGTACCTACAAGGAAATAAATAAGTGATGTATTTCATTATATCTACATAATATGTGATATATTCTCTTTTATTATTATTTCAATTAATTTATTATAAATATAAAAATGAAAAGAATATAATAAAGAACCGTAATCCGCAATAGTGCTTTTCGATATTATTTAATTTCTATCTTTACAACAACAACAAATTAATACTAAAATTATTAGCACATATTAATTAATGTACCTAAATTGGTACATCACAAAAATTGTTTTACAGACTAACAGTATGTACCTTTTTCGTACAACCTCACTTGTGTGATTTGGACCAATAAAATCTGCAACTTTGTCGTAAATATGATTTGCGTCATTTTCAGACGTAATAGAAAGAAAGCCGACCACACCTCCAAGGAATATTATAATCTGATTCTAGACTAAGTGCGCAGTGCACCAAGTTTGCCCTAAATCTAGAAAATAGCCATTATTTATTAGAATAGGGGGGAAATGTCCACAGACATCTGCACAGTTTCTATGCCGATGCGTTGCCCTCCTTTCGTACGTGTGTAATTTGATCCTTTTTTTGACTTAGGTTATATTTTATTTCGATTGCGGCGATATTTTTGAAGTAAAACTTCTATGCGCGCGCTTGTCATGGGGCGGCAGCTGGCGAGAACGTTACAAAAATCACACATCGGGCGAGGTCAATGGAAGTTGTCATTCAAATTCAAAATGCAAATATGATTTAAGTGAAACTTTTTGTATTTTTATGACATGTAATGTCATTGTGACAACGGTAATGAAAATCAATAATTAAGTTTTATTTCAGTTGTGTGGTCCAAAGCACACACTTTTTTTTACCACAGCAACACGTGGTCCGGCCAGTATAACATGTTGTTTGTAAACGATGGACACGTTGTTTTGTAAGAGATGGACTCTTATACTTACTAGTGAACCGTTTTTAATAAAATTTTGCACAAATATAATTTTTGCACACACCAATAGTCATAATTAAAAAAAAAAGTGAATGTACGATTCGGCGATGTACGTAACTTTGTCCAGCTTTAAACATACCTTTTTTGTCGCTGGGGTATGAAATCAAAATCAAAATATTTTTATTCAAAATAGAATTTGAAAAATTACTTTTTGAACGTCAAAAATTTCATCTACCAGCGGTTCAACCCTAGCCCTGTCCTGAGAAGAACCGGCGAAACAAACTCAGCGGGCCTCATTATGTTCTTAGGCATTCCTACAGGGGGATATGTGGGACTTAAAAGCTTAAAAACAGCTCCCCCTACTCACTAAACCCCAGCGGTGTTTCTCCGCCTGATAAGAGAAGCCGCGGGAACGCGATAACATATGACCGCGACTCCACCAGCGTAGCCCTAGGCTCTACCCAGGAGGTGGTACATTCCATGTCACGTTACTTGCTGGAACACGCAGCACACCGGACTACACGGGTCTCAAGGAATTGGCGACGGCTCACTCATCATCACCCTTCTAACCTTCCTAAACTTTAAACATACCTACGTTATATTTTAATTAAACTGCCGCGATATTTTCATTGCCACAGCAACGCGTGTCCCTGTTAGCTGGCTTTATAGGTTTAGCCATTGGCCGTCGAACATAATGCTCGAGAGTGATTGATCGATTCGAGATAGATTACGCTATTTAGATGACGTGGCGGGTCCGTACCATTCTGATAGTCTCAAAATAAATCAATATCATCACCAATGATCGAACAATCAATGGTGGTGATGACGATATATTTTCAGACTCAGATTTCAGTTAATGTGAGGGAGTGACCAACGTCGGATGAAGCTCTCTTGCAGTTAAGAAGACCCCTTTGATGGGTACAAAAATTATCATAAATGGAATGAAAATGTTTTTATTCAAATTAGAATTATAAAAAATCGGCCAAGTGCGTTATGAACATTATAAACAATATATGAATGAATGAATGAATCCGTCTACTATGCATAAATAATATACAGGGTTGATAAGACCGAGAGGCATTAAATGAAACCACATGTACTATATGTGCCTGCAGTTAAACCGAAACTATTAAAATAAAGTTTACGACAAGTATACGAAAATATTTTTCAAACAAGTTAAATAGCGAAAAAATGTTATCACTCTTTGTACCGGCCGGCTACAGCGAGCACGGGGTGAATGGCCTCGGCGGCCATAATCGGCGATCAGCTGCGATACAGCGTGTACGAAGTGAGAAAAACCTTTAATAAATTCCTGTGGCTAAACTATTGCTCCGATTGATCTGTTCATAGTTGTGTTGCCTGGAAATCATACAATAAATATGTGGTTTCATTTAATGTCTCTCGCTTTTATCAACCTTGTATATAAGAATATACCTGTGGACTTATTACACTACGTTAGCCCAGCCCCGTGTGAAGTACCTACCGTAAGGACTTATGTTACGGGTACTAGACAACAGAAATATATTTAATATGTTTTATAAATTTAAGAAATTGTATATATTTGAGATTTTATTATAGAAATACCTAATACATAGATAAACATCCATGACCAACAACATCTTATCCGGCTTATCCGAGTCCGGCAACGGCTTATCCGAGTCCTGTATCACTGCGCCGGCCTGGTCGTCTAAAAAAATTTGAGTGTTTTTCAGTGAAACGTGCACAAATAATAAAACTAACTAGCGCCACGCTGTTTCAGTGAAATTTTGCTTTAATTTATTAATTTCTAAATCTATTAAACCATTTTTCATAAACACAATTTTTTAATTTCTCTACATTTTATTTTCTCCTCTTTATTTCTCTGCACATATATTTACTCAAAGAGGCGATGTGGCAGACCAAATAGGAGATGGCGAGATGAACTCGACGTATGATGAAGCTTGATGAAGCTTTAAAAAGAGAAAATTGGAAAAAATGAGAAGAGGCCTTTACCCAACAATGTGACACATAATATAGTGCTTGTCATAATAATAATATATGGCTGGAACTCTTCAGAATGCGACCGCAGCCGATTTATATATGCTGCTATTTCATAGTCACTGGGAAAAAAATGTATTTGTAGTATTCAAATATCATACTTGTACTAGCTGGTACACGCGGCTTCGCTCGCGTGGTAGAAAGAAAATGTTCATATTTCGAGCCGATGGCACTCTTCAGTCCTTCAACTATCTCCATACTAAATATCACATCGATCCGTTGATCCGATTTGATGTGAAAGAAGGACAAACAAACAAACAAACATACAAAAAAATTATAATATTAGTATGGATATGACGATTGTGAAGAGCACATAACTCGAAATCAAAAATAAATCAAAAGGTCACACATGAATACAATATACCTAAGTGCCTTTAATGTTGTACCGACGTCAAACATACCAATATATAATTCAAGAATGACTTGCACTGAACAAGTAATTTCCCTAATGTAAAGAAAGAAGCAGCGGAAAATATCAACCATTTTTATAGGAAGGGTGCGAAGGAGCAGTCCAAGTCTCTTCACGCATGGACAGCAGCAAGATTGTAATGAGATAATATTATGTTGCCCTCCTCATCGTAATCGCACGAAACGAGACAGCATATATCGTCGTTGCCAAAATAAAAGTAAGTAAGTAAGTAAACTCTCAAGTGTCGCTCGCTCCTACGGAAAAACTTTTTTTTTTCAAAATCGTGTAGTCTATTGTCGTACGCACTTTTATCGCGAACTCCTATGTGCGTTTCATTTGTATTTTACAAGTTATAAGTAAGTTCAACAACCTCTCTTTTTTTTTTCTTTTTTTTTATGGTAAAGGGGGGCAAACGCGCAGTCGGAGCAATTTTCATGACTACCAACGCCCACAGACAACCGCATAGAGACTATACAAATGCGCTGCCCTCCTTTCTCCTTCCACCTCCATGGGCCACCGGCTACTTACACATCGCACGAAACGCGACAGCACAGCTGTCACTTCACGCCGGTCTCGAGTAAGCGAGAGATACCTCCCCGGTCGTGCCGGCCCAATTCGGCTGCATGCCATGCAGTGTGGCACTACCTCTTACTAAAAATGTAGCAGTCGCGTGATTATGGATACACCAAACCACATTGAAAAACTGGCTTTTTCGGGTGGATGTTTTATATAGTTCCTGTAAAATTGGTTGTTTGGCACATAAGAGGTTCTATTTTGGCAACGACGATATCTCACTTGTAGCCATGTCATGTAAGCGAGAGGTACCTCCCGTGTTGATCATCCAGTACGACTGTAATGACCTCTTATAAAATGTCAGGAAACTTAAATATTTTTTACTTGGTTAATCTTTGGGCATTAACTAACGATGCAATGTAATATTTTGAGCACTTATTGTTTAGTTATCTATTTCGTTCGTATCGTAAATTCTTTATGAGAATTCATATCTTTAGACCGAAGTAGGCACTAGATTGAGCTAGTTTATAAATCTGCTCGAACGCTTGAAGCGACTTAAAAAGTTATCGAACAAAAAATGAAAGAGCTTTTGTTGTCAAGGCGCTCGATTCCGGGGAGTTTTTATATGTAAAGAGTTTATAGATAACGAATATTCAGGGCTGCCACCTTCAGTATATTTAAAATTGTGTATAAAGTTTTGTTCTAGATGATCGAATCTTACATAATACTCCTCTCTACCTATGAACTCTATGTGTACTCAAATTATTTGCATTCAAAAACGTATTACGTTTATGTAAAAATAATTAACATACATACAAACTCTCTCTATAGTAGTAATAGTCAAAGCGGACGAGTGTTTGTTTAGTAGGACTCACTTTCCGAATGCACTGGTTCGATAAAAAAATCCAGTCACTTTACGCCGGTTTCGTGTAAGCGAGAAGTACCTCCCAGGACGTGCCGGCCCAATTCGGCTGCATGCATGCAACGTGGCACTACCTCTTACTAAAACCCACTAGCTACAAACTAAAACCGGCTAAACTAATTGTACATTAAAAAGTTTTCATTTGTTGGCGACCCACTTGCAGGGAAAACAAAGAAGTTAGTGGTGATGTATGGGTCTGTTCTGAACTGCTAGCAGCACGTGCACGTACGTCGTCACCGACAGGACTTGTCTTGAGAGATATTGGCTCGTTTGTAGGGTTGTGACACGGATATTTTTGTGAGCCATTGCTGCATTGGAGCCAAATCGGGTGGACACAATTGGTTAGGCTTGGTCATGTAATCCTACTTCTATATATATAAAACTCAAACGTGACATAGCCATCTATCAACGCACAGCCCAAACCACTGGACGTATCGAGCTGAAATTTAGCATCCAGGTAGATGTTACGACGTAGGCATTCGATAAGAAATAATTTTTAGAAATTCAACCCCTAAGGGGGTGAAATAGGGTGTTGAAGTTTATATAGATTTCTTAGAAATTAACGCGGGTGAAACCGCAGGGCACAGAAATATTATAAATGTGAATGTAAGTCTATTTGATACGCTTTCGCGCCAAAATTACTAAACCGATCATCATGGAACTTTGTACACATATTCCTAGAGCTATTAGAAAGGACATAGGATTTTTTATTAAAGAAAAAAATTTTGAAGTTTCAAAAAAAAATTAAATAGCTTTTAAGACAGTATTTTAATTCGAATATGTACCACCGAGATGTAAGGTTACAATCATTAAAACCTGATCATACACCAGTTTCTGACTAACCTAATACTACCGTCAACAGGTAAAGCGTCCGGCGAAGACCAGATATCAAACCTCATGATCAAAGAAGCATGTAGGTTCGTAGATTGCTCATTCCTATCTGTTTTCAATCGATGCATTTATGAAGGCATTTTCCCAAAAATACGACGCAAAGGAACTTTAAAATTGATACTCTAACACCGTCATATAACACTACTGCAGAGTCTAGGTGAATTACTTGACAGGCTCGCTGTAAATCGATTAATCCAAAATGGAATTTGAACAATTTCATAATGTATGATATTTAATATCTCCTTGGTGCATAGCAGCTGGGCTTCACCTGGCTGCACTCTCTTTTCTTGGCTTGTATTCATTGTCATTGCAATCTTGTAGTGTCTCCTTTGACTAGGGAGGGGAATTCGAATTTCTTGCTACTTCTATTTTTTTGTTATTTTATCTGTTCCCTTGGACTCCCTGAGATCATATCAAAAATATGGTTGATCCTAGCGACACAGGAAATGTAGCGGTGGGAATGAGCCAAACCCAATTTTTAAAAGAAAATCTTATTTCGGATATGTCACCTAGAGGTAACTCTCTACCTACGCCTTATTAGTGTTGGCGCATTTCGGCTGTAGCAAGGCACTACCTCTCACTTAAAAGTCGTGCAAAAAATATAAAATACGTGAGGTGGCAGCCCTGTCGCCTCAGGGTTGTCGCGTTTGCGTTTTATCACGTCAGTTTCAGCTTGGCTGACCAGTAATGACTCAAGGCTGCGGGGTGAACGCCTCGAGGTACGGGCGCTACACGTTACGTAACTCTAGCGTGAAGGCAAGCTATTTGGCGTACAAAACTTTGTCAGCCAACAGCTTTGACAAATAAGGCATAATGTGTTACGGCCAGTGGCGTAGCGTGTCCTACCGGGGCCCCGTATAAACTGGTTTGGGGGCCCTTTGGGTAGTTTTATTAATTTTCGCTTGATGAATGATTGGGCCCCATATATCTAATTAATACGGCAGATACAGCGTTAGCTAGGTACGTATTTTGTTACGGAAGACATCATGCCTCAAAATAGGCTAGTTTTAGCTCTAGCGTTTTCCTCGGACTGTTACGTGTATTTTCATGATTCTTTTTCAAACGACGTGTGGATAAATATGCTAATACCTAATGGTATTTAAGACCGCATTCTGCCAACACGGTAGTTAATAACTTCTAAGATTCCTAAGGTGAAGTGTACCAAACACTACAATTAATGCTATGGTATGTATTTATATACATGCATGGCACCATGCTACGGCGACCAAAGGTTGCTGTGGTTTTTATTAGGAGCTTTATACAGTTGACTGCCTCGTGGTGTAGTGGTAAGCGTGTTTAACCACAGACGTGAGGTCCTGGGTTCGAATCCCGGGTCGGACCAAAATTGTTATTGGGATTTTTCATTGATCATTCATTTCTAATAACAGTCCGGAGTCAGGAAGTTGGAGGTGGTACACCCCCGTGCCTCGGAGAGAACGTTAAGCCGTCGGTCCTGCGCCTGATTTCTCACCGGTCGTGTCGGATTGCCGTCCCATAGGAATATGAGAGAGAGGGAATAGAGAGTGCACTTGTGTCTGCGTGCACACTTGTGCACTATAATATGTCCTGCGCTTCTGGCTCGTCTCTATAGAGACGGCCGCCGTAGCCGAAATCGGCTAGGAGGATATATATAAATCTACATATAAACAATAAGAGCACAATCTTGTGCGACAAACCCTTAGTATTGTCCACCCAGGGGCGATAGGACTGTGGGTAAACGCATTTTTCCCGAGAAAAAATCAATTTTCAAGTTTTCGACTCTTTGATAATAAAAACATAAGATTAAAGAACACTAAACAAAAACACTACCAACCAAACCAAATAAAGTGTTATAATCTGTATTTATTTTTAGCGCGCTTTTCGTACACGAGGGTGGATTAAGTTTTTCATGTTGGTACAAAATGGTAACTAGATTGGCGCATTGCAGCTAGAAGGAGACGCGGGTTATATCAGACTGCGGCGCATTCGATTTACTGCCCAGTAAGGATGAAATGTTGCTTGCAATGAAATATTTGCTCAGCCTATTTTTAGTAAGAGGTAGTGCCATGCTAAATGGATATTTTAGGCACGATCAAGTTGGTTGTTTGTTAGTGGTAGGGATAGATGGATAAAAACTTTACTGCTTTCGTTACTTTCCACTTTCGTTGGTGTAAAGCTTCTGAAACGTAAAATATTTAAATAGACCGCGTTTTTTTTTTTTTTTTTT
>LUGF01028016.1:343851-359322 GCA_001625245.1 Calycopis cecrops | reverse complement strand
GGTATGGGGGGCAAACGAGCAGTCGGAGCCATAGGACTACCGACGCCCATAGACATCCATATAGAAACTACACAGATACGCTGCCCTCCTTTCTCCCATCCCACCTCCGTAGGCCACCGGCTACTTACACACCGCACGAAACGCGACAACACAGGTGTCACTTCACGCCGGTCTCGTGTAATTATTACAATGTTGTAACATTCGCGTGAACTTAAGGAATCATTAGAAATACTTTTTAAAATCGCGACAGGGAAGGAAGGGCAGATATTTACAAGTTAGTAATATGCGGATGTCTTTGGTCATGGGACTATTTCTTTTTATTTTTTTATTTTTTAACGGGAGTTAAAAGGCTTGTTTGCTTCTTATTATTGAAAAAAAAAATCTTTTAAAATTGGATTGTCTTTCAGATGTTTTGTTATATCAATGGGGTCTTTGAAATCAAACCTTTGCTGAATTTATTATGTAGGTACGATATTTTTAGGACGAAAGCAAGTTATATAATCCCTATGTGCTCCTTTCGGCTACGATTCAGAAATGATAGTACTACTTACTAAATAGCATTTGCTAATTTCGCGAAGAATAAGTGCCAAATCATTTGGTATGTTGAAAATTTGAGAACTTGATGCCTCGCAATTGGGCCGGTACGACTACTTGCAGTCGTGGTTATTCGATTTCGCTGCAATTGCAGTAAACCTCACGCTGGCATACATCTGGCGTGAACTGATGCGCGGTCGCGTTTTATGTGGTTTTGGGAAGTATAGTATATACTGATATAGTATACAAGGTTGATACAAGCGAGAGGCATTAAATTAAACCGCATCTATAGTGTATCAATTCCAGGCCACACCACAAAAATCAGATCAATCGGAACAATAGTTTAGTTATAGGAATTTTTTAAAGTTTTTTCTCACTTCGTACACGCTGTATCGCAGCTGATCGCCGACTATGGCCGGCCGGGGTCATTCACCCCGTGCTCTCTGTAGTCGCCCGGTGCAAAGAGTGATAACATTTTTTTCGTATACTTGTCGTAAACTTTTTTTAATAGTTTCGGATTAAATGTAGGCACTTATAGTATATGTGGTTTCATTTAATGCCTCTCGCTCTTATCAACCTTGTATGTAATAGTAATTTATAACACGCGAAACTTAACTGGAGACCTGGGCCGATGACGTAATAGCCAGTGTACTGTGTGTAAAAAATAATACGTGATAGTTTCTTGAGATTAAAATTTATATTCCACACTACGCTCTTGTTCCGTTGCGTTTATTATTGGCATTAGGCGTTTATTATCTTATAAATGTGATTGCTGTGAGTTCCATGTGGTTTGTGTGTGGTCGGTGGAACACTGCGGGGATGGGGTGAAGAAAGGAAACGCGTCTAAAAAAACAAACTGAAAATGAAATTTAGCACACTTATAGTTTACTAGCCTCGCGTAAATTGAAAATCATCCCATGCCATCCCATAGGCACATTTGTTCGGGATAAAAACTATCCTAAGTGGTAATCAAAGTTACCCTTTATGTGTGTGCCAAATTTCATTAAAATCGGTTCAGCAGTTTTTTGCGTGAAGGAGTAACAAACAAACAAACAAACATACAAACTTTCGCATTTATAATATTAGTAGGATTTAATGCAGCTGTTTTATTTGTGCTATGTAGTGTTTTTTTTTATATGTAGGTATATATATTATTTTAAACATCGCATTCGCGTGCTCACATTCCAGCGGGGCCTCAATTTAAGTTGCGCAGTAGTAGATAGGTACATATTTTTGCACGATGTGTACCTAAGTGAAATACAGAAAAAAAGTGCTGCTATATAATTGTAAGGCCTGGAAGGTTCTTGCTTTCACCATACCGGTATAAAGTGAGCTATATCTTCGCGTTTCGTGCGGTGGGTTTTTCGGTGGCCCATGTAAGGGAAAGGCGGGTAACGCTTCTGTATAACGAGTATGCAGATGTTTATGGGCCAATTAGCCATTTATGCGGNNAAAAAAAAAAAAAAAAAAACGAAATACAATAATTAAGTATTTTATCGAATTATAATCATATTTTAAATTTAACTTGAAATTCTACATACAATGACATATTCCGTATAAAATGCAGTTCTCGAAAAACTTCTCATCGGTGTTGTGTAAAGGAGATGTACTTTCACTGTCGTGTCGACCTGTTGGCAGCATCATAACTATTTCATTTTCTTATTATTAAAAACTACTAGCGCCATCTCCTAGCAATATTTAAAATGTCTTGCTCCTCTAGTAACATGACTCCACTGTTAATGACCGTAGTTAGTAAATATTCCAAGAGATGGCAGTTGTATTTTAAAAATGGAGTTTTTACATATTTACTGTATTATTCTTTGTCTAGAATTAAAAATATGTACATATATTATGATATACATAATATAAACAAGTTGCATGTACGTTTGGCGTTAACTGAATACTTTTATATTTATAAAAGTATTATGATATTTATCATTAAATCATACCAGTAATATTTTTTTTTGTTTATAGCATAGGTGGCAAACGAGCAGTTGGGTCACCTGAAGTAAAGTGATCACCAACGCCCTCAGACATCCGTAACACCAGAGGTCTAACCTTTCCGACCTTTGAGGAAAGAATAAGCTCTTTTCTTGAAGATCCCTAGGTCGTATCGCATAATAATCGAGAGGTAGCTTGTGTTATTTTGAAATTGCTTATTTGAAAATGCGAGGTACATTACTTCTCTGTTTTTTTATAGGGCTGTTTCACTAGTGAAATTAAAAATAGAATAGTGAGTTTCCGTTTAGACGTGACAATCCATCAGAAACACACACGTCGCTTAAAACTCGACAGCACAGCTGTAATTTTGCGGCGATATTGGTGATTTCGGTACCTGTTCAGTTGTGAGGGCGAAATTCGGCTCCTACTGCTCGTTGGCCCCCTCCCCTATACTTAAAAAACACCTTATGTGCTGGAGCAGCCTGGGCACTTCGGTATATTCTGGAGTCCGATGGGAGAGATCTTTATGTGGGGAATCACCACGAAACTGTGAGATCTTGAAATTGATCAGGACATGGAAGGATTATCGGTTGGACGGAGATAAAAGGGGAAAGAAGGTAACACATCTGTATAATATCACCTCTATAGGATGTCCATGGCGTTTGTAGATATCAAAAGACTTCGAACACTTTAATGCCCCTAAATGTTACAAAGAAAATAAAACCCGCCAAGTGCGAGTCCGACTAGCACACCGAGGGTTCCGTAATCCAAACGTAATGCTTGGTTTTCAATTATTGTAACTTTACGCCTGCCGTTTAAGTTGACAAACGTATATAAGCGGTTGCTCACACACATTTAGTAGGCAACGAATTACAGTTATAAGTTGATAATGATTTTTCCAATGATCTACATATAATTTACTAGTTTTCAGATTTATTCCTATATATGTGCTATAAGTTTTTACTTCTTACCAAATTTCACAACTCCAGGTCAACGGGAAGTACCCGAAATTTTTTTAGTTTTCGACAAAGTACGTTTTCATACAAAATTTGTGCATTTCGTTAACTTAGAAGTGTGGAATTTTTTCAAGGCATCAAGACGTAACTGACCTCTGTATTTGACAAAAATTAATCCTTAATCCCTTCACGCGTTTTGGAGAAAAAGGTCTTGACAGACGTACAGACAGACAGACGACAAAGCGATCCTATAAGGGTTCCGTTTTTTCTCTTTGAGAGACGGAACCCTAAAAAAGAATAATAACCTATCAACATTACATACTGTTCTCTCACATCTGAATTAAAACATGTGTGATGTGCCTAATTAAGAATACAATAAAAAGTATACGTTTGTCTATGGCACGATTCCAAATTCAAATCCTGTAGTTCTTTCTAATCGCCTCAGGTACTCACCTGATGCGGTTGCGGATGTGACGTCACTAACACCAGTCGCCAATATATTCCGCTGTCAATAATTTTTAACTGCTTCCTTTGTAAGCATAACAGCCACTGAGAATTTAGAATTTAGTCGAATTGATATTCTATAATCTACTAGGTACTTGTTTTTTGAGAATACGTGGAAAACAAGGACTAAGTGAATCCCCCCTCCCTCCGAAGATGCTGCCAACTTGTCGTGGTAGGGCGCTTGATGCAAGCGGGCTCAGGATGAAATGAAAAAGTTTTTATTCAAAATAGAAATACAGAAATTACTTCTTGAACGTTAACATTTACATCTACCACCGGTTCAACCCTAGCCCTGTCCTGAGAAGAACCAGCGAAACAAACTCAGCGGGCCTCATGATGTGATGAGATGTAAAAGTAAAAAATATAAAATACATATACATTTGCATATCATGGGATGGGAACCCGACCCCATTGCACGGTTCCAATGCGACGGCTTAGTCCCTGCTAAGTTCAGAGGCGGCCGGACAGTCCCCAAGGAGGAGAACTCATTTCATCGAGGCCAGCCTGTCGCTGGAGGGACCCTGTTGTCTGTAGATCCTACGTGAAAATATAGACATTTTTAAGTAGACAAGACATTGGCAAGGCAGGTAGCCGAATTTGGCCGGCATGACCGCCGTGGTACCCCTCGCTTACACGAGACCGGCGTAAAGTGACAGCTGTGCTAAAGCGTTTCGTGCGGTGTGTAAGTAGCCGGTGGCACATGGAGGTGGGAGGAAAGGAGGGCATATGTATAGCCTCTATGTAGATGTCTATGGGCGTCGGTAGTCATGAAAATTGCTCCGACTGCTCGTTTGTCCCCCTATAAACAAAAATTGGCGCGGAGATGAGTTCTATTCATTATAGACACATGTAACATACAATTTAATGTATGATTTGTATGAGCGCCGTGATGAATACATCCAATCACATACATTAATCAAATTGTCGGGCACGAATTCGTCTGCGCGAGGTCGTTGCCCTCGCCCGACTTCAATGATAATGGATGGTTTTTATTTTTGTTGTGATTAAGATGTGTTGAATTTTTTCTATAGTATAAGAAGACAGACGAGGTGACATAGACCTCCCCATAGAGGTCCATAGGTGATGTTCACGAGTAATTGTAACCGAGAATCCAAAGCCTGGCTGAAAATTTTTCTGGTAAGAGGTAGTGCCACACTGCATGCTTGCATGCAGTCGAATTGGGCCGGCACGACCGGGGAGGTACCTCTCGCTTACTCGAAACTGGCGTAAAGTGACAGCTGTGCTGTCGCGTTTCGTGCGGTGTGTAAGTAGCCGGTGGCCCATGGAGTTGGGAGGAGAAAGGAGGACAGCGCATCTGTATAGCCTCTATGCGGATGTTTGTGGGCGTCGGTAGTCATGAAAATGGCTCCGGCTGCTCGTTTGCCCTCCTATATCATAAAAAAAAAAAAAAAAATAACGAAACAAAGGAGATGAGAAAAGTCATGGACTCAAAGATCGAAGAGAGAAAAGTGCTTAACAAAAGTGAACGTCTAAGTACTAGTTTACTTTGAATGATAAGTTGAAGGACTCTATACTACTTTCATCCTTTAGTATATAGAGCATGAAAAAATTATACTTTGTTGATTTGAATGGAGTAGAGTATTGACAGACAAAGAATAAGTTTGACATCGAATCTTGGGCGTCTCTTCTTATTTGTCTTTTCACTTACAGTAAGGAATCTGCAACAACTACTGTTGACAAATGAGCATCGTTATTTCTGTAATTTTTTTTAATATTTATTGTTAGTTTTTTTTTTCTAATAATGAACGGAATTAATTAAAAATAGCTTTCCTTGGATATTGCGCTATCTGTCACATACACACAACATATCATGGCAAATATTTAGTTTCTAATATCTATAATAATATGAACTAGGTGTAAAAATATAGTTTTCGTATATTTACACGAGTGTTGCTCATGATTCAGATTCTTTCAACGGATTCTATCGCGTTTGACAGAATCCGTTAAAACAATCGTAATCACAGGTGTAAAAAGTTTTATTTCTTTGTTCATGAAAATGTGTATGAAGATTCGTCGGTGNNNGCTAAACACATAACCCTTCACGACCTTGAGCAGTCGGATGAATAATTACAACACGTGTTATAGTCGTCAGATTAATTATTCAGCTTTTGGTAAATTGAATAATATTGACCATTAGGTCAAATGAAATTGAAATTTTGATTGAGAGTTTTTCACAAAAAGGGGCGCTCATAAAATTTCAATAAAGAATATAGATTACTTACAGACATCAGAATCTGAATATGTTACGGTAAAACTCACGAATCTCACATGGCAGGAAATTTAGTGGTCGATGTCGCCCTTCCAACGCACTCGGTAAAAGCATATTACTTTTACCAGCTACGACAACTAGTAAAAGCCGCTGCGCGGCTACTGTTTTTTTTATAACATAAGAGGGCAAACGAGCAGTTGGTGCCCTCTCTCCCCCCCACGGCTACTTACAGCACCAAACACACTTAAGTAGTTTGTCCTATAAAAATGCCACCTACAGTGTGGACACGCTCAACTAACTTCCAATCTCTCCTATGGATGTCACCTATAAATTCTATCTTGGACTCTGTCTCCTACGTAACAAGGTCCACATTGCGTCTATTATCCTAGGGGTGGCAATTTCAAAATATGTAAATGGGCCATATTTTTTGAGTTTATGTTCTAGTCCCATTTGGTATCAAAGTGTGCGTGACGTATTTATAGGTGTGTGTATGGTTGATAGCTTTATATGACCTAGCTGCGCCCCGCCGTTTTACCCGCGTAAATTTCGATTCCGTGGCAAATAGAAAATCATTCCATGGCATCCCACAGGAACATTTTTTCGAGATAAAAACTATCCTGTGTTATTCCAAGTCTATGTGCGTGCTAAATATCATGAAAATCGGTTCAGCAGTTTTTGCGTGAAAGAGAAACAAACAAACACACACACTTTCGCATTTATAATATTAGTAGGATAGTCGCTCTTAAACGATTTGTATTAGCCAGTGTCGTGTAGCATTATTGGCGAATAAGGCCGGCACGGCCGGGGAAGTATCTCGCCCACGATTGTGCACCGAAGTGATGGTGTATTTGTAGAGTGGACGAGGGCAACATAACTTTTTTTTTTTTTTTATGATATAGGAGGGCAAACGAGCAGCCGGAGCCATTTTCATGACTACCGACGCCCACAAACATCCGCATAGAGGCTATACAGATGCGCTGCCCTCCTTTCTCCTCCCACCTCCATGGGCCACCGGCTACTTACACACTGCTGCAACTGCATTGCAATTAAGATTAATTAGACTATAGACGTCGGTAGTCGATTCTTTGACGTCTCGTTAATCCCCTTTTATCTTCTGTCTGTACATTGAATATATCGACGAAAAACTAATTGGGGGCGATGTTAAAACAGTGTTAGAACACTTCAATTTTTTTTAAAATTTTTTGTCTGTCTCTTGTCTGTTTGTCCGGCCTAATCTCCGAAACTACTGGATGGATTCGTATAAAACTTTTTGTGGTGTATAGACACTAAGCCAACATCAAATATACTTTTACCGCGGTAAATTCGCTTATTCCTACTAATCTCTTGTATTTTATTACATTAAAAATATAACACCATTTGTATGATAAAATTGATATAATTTCTTATTTGAATCGCAGCCGAAAGTAATCCAAAGGAAATATACATAAACTATTAGTTTAAATTTTTACCCACTATCTTCAATATAGTTTATTTATGTACTAGCTGCGCCCCTCGTTTTCACCCGCAAAGTTAAGATTCCGTGGAAATATCGAGATAATATTATGTAGCCTTAAAGAAGACCCGATAAAAATGGAGGTACTCAATTCTTCCGAATGAAAGATTCACAGCTCCTCCTCCGTAGGTAGAGTGATAATATGCCTAAATGTTGACCCGACCTGTTAGTAATATTCATGCAAAATTTGAAGTAAATCCATGCAGTACTTTTTGAGTTCAGCCCGTATATACCTACAGACAAACAGATAAACAGACAAAAATTCTAAAAAATATTTTTTTGGCGATATCGATTGTAGATCACGCCCCAAGTATTCATAAAAAATATTCAATGTACAGTTCTGATTTTCTTATGATTTTATTATATGTAGTATTCACGATAATCCGATGGTCATTTGAATAGCGTCTAGCAAGTAAGGATCCTAAATATATCTAAATGTATCAAATTAGGAAGCAAGTCTAGTTTTTCACAAGCAGAATGATTTAGCATCCTATTTAGGATGACTAAACTTAGCCAAGTGTGAATAATACATCTCCAAATAACAAGAGGAAATGCCATGCTGCATGTATGCATGCAGCCGAATTGGGCCGGCACGAGCTCTCGCTTACACGAGGCCGGCTTAAAGTGACAGCTGTGCTGTCGCGTTTCGTGCGGTGTGTAACCTGTAAGTAGCTGGAACGCACCTGTATAGACTCCATGCCTACGTCTAAGGGCGTCGGTAGTCATGAAATTAGCTACGATTGCTCGTTTGCCCCCCTATACTATATTTTTTTCCCATGGAGATAGGCATTACGCAGGTGTCACTGCGGGTCAAAGCTAGTTATTTATATCACTTCCTGCCAACATTAAAAAACTTGGCGACCGATGTGAGTGACGTGTCGTTCCAAAGTTGTTTGAAATGTGATGTTGGGAGTTAGATTTCATGAAGTTACTCCGTTTTACCTTTTACCGTATTTAAAATAGTGTCTGAGTGTTGTTGATTTTCCTTTTACTGATCTATCTATCTATGAAGGAGAGATGGTTACCCACAACAAAGAATCATAGTGGTACCCCTGCAACTTATAGGATAAATAAAATTTGTATCCTTATTTTTTTTATTTTTTGGTATTTTTTTATCTATTCTTCTGTCGAATCTTTCGCCACCTGGCAGGAGTCGCAAGAGTCGAAACTGAATGTGATTCAAAGTGACAGAGCGCGCGTAGATCACATAACGAGCGCTAGAGATGCTACTAATAATAACGTCGGTCTAGTCGGATTCCTACTTCATCATCCATTTCTTTACAAACAAGTCAACTGTTCTGTCCACATGATAGAAACACAAGGGGAAGGAACGGTGGCTTAATGTGGTCTCCGTGGTGTCGTGACACCGGCATTTTGGTCCTGCTCATGACTGATAGACTGATGACCTCGAATCCGGGACCTCACTGTGGTTGAGCTATAGCACTAGTCAAAAGAAATAACTATACAGGGTTATTTTTTGGTTACTAGCCAAATTTTAAAATATGGAAGTACCTAAAAGTCAATCCAAGAGTCTGTTTTAAATTTTATAGTCTAATTTTTATATTTTGTTAAATTAACCTCGATTTGAAATGGTTCGTAAAAATACATATGCTATATCTTTCGCAACCGAAGAGTGCAACGACCTCAAACGACTGATTGTGTTTCGCATCCACTTTAATTGTAACTGTTTGTATCTTTATTTTAAATAGATTTACAAATTGCATGATTAGATTAACTGCTCATATCAATTGGTTTATGGTAACTAATTAATTTGAGTAAAACAAGAGATAAAAAATTTCCATTCATAATCTGGCGAACTTAAAACAATTTTATTTGATTATTTATTTCTTTAAGTTACAATAATATAGACTTTCCTAAAGGGTATTCAAATATTTGAAATCGACTTTTTCAAGGTCTCGGTTGCCGGCACCGCTTCATGGTTAGGGAAACTGCCGCTGGAGTAGCGTGCCCATGGGTTATGTTTATAGCTTATGATAAATATATTTTTTTTTTCATAAATCGAGTGTATTACCTATTCTGAACAGAATCTGAAAATTTGGCCGATCATGGTTAAATAACCCTGTATAATATTATATATCTATCTATATAATCCTTATAATATTATAAACACGAAAATTTGTACAAATGTTTGTTATTCTTTCAATGTGAGATTATAATCTAAAATATACATTAAACCACTTTTTATGTCGGTGGAAAGTAATTTTATGTAAGTCTCAGGGCGCTGTTACGTTTACGTTATAATATGATCTTTAAAGTGGTGGCTTGAGGAAAACTGTCAGACACATTTTCCCGCGTAGCTTCTACACGTCAAACGCGCGTCATGAACTTGCCATTTCAGCGCGCCATATTTATTTTCATGACGATTACAAACTTGAAAGACAATGACTCAGATACACATATAGTATCAAGTGTTTACTTCTTCATTTTAGGGTAGTGTTTTTCGATAGAATATAATAAATTAGGACTAAGATGTTAAAAATAATGAGTGTGAAAAAAATTCACGTAGTTTTGAAAATTGCTTAGAATGGACCACCTCAATTTTTTTTTTAAATTTCAGTATTCATAAAGCTGTACGTACTTAACGTACAAAATATATTGCATGAAAATATTATGTTAAGTAAAATACAACATTTCTATATAATATAGTAAAAAAATCCTTTTTTTAATCAATTTAGAATTTTGTACACAATTTATTTTTAATAAACGCAGTCAAAGTCACTAACCACTAACAAAAATGCAAAACAGCATTTGCGTAAAAGCATTCCTCAGCGCAGAGAAATGCGAGTACTAAAGAGTTTGCATTTAGTTATTATAATCAACTTTGCACAAATACCTCTTGATGTTATTAAAAAAACGAACTTTAAATTAAATGGAAAGCAGTAAGAGGTAGTGCCATACTGGATTGTGCCGGCATGACCGGGGAGGTACCTACCTCTCGGGTACCTACACGATACCAGCGTAAAGTGAGAGCTGTGATGTCGCGTTTTGTTCTGTGTATCAGTATACGGTGGCCCATCAGGAAGGAAGGAGGCAAATCTTTTTGTATAACCACTATGCGGATGTCTATGGACGTCGGTGGTCATTATAATGGCTAAGACTGCTCGTTTGCGCCCCTATACCAAAAAAATATCCGAATCTCGAGGAAGAAGCTGAGGTAAAAAGTGTCTTATCTCTAACTAAAAGCCCAACACACCACAAACCACTTATCTTCTAGTAGGTTATTTTTAGTGGCATGGGGAAACCTCGACGCACTGCCACAGCATCAATGGGAATAAGTGGTCGTGTGGCAGCCGCATATTCAATGCAAGAGTGACATAATGAGCAAGGAAATCGTGCTGATACTACCACCGACAGTGGGTTCCTGTTCTGTTAGTAATAGGGAAGTTTTTAGAAGGTTGGAGTAGTCTAAGATTAAACCAAAAGCTAGCCAGAAACGCATGTACGCATGTAGTATGCATGTATATGGTAGCATGAAGATTAAAAACCATTTAAACAATTTATTAATTTCCACAAAAAATTGGAAAACTCACATTTTCGGGCGTATAATACAAAAAACCATATAGGTATGTTTTTTCTATAATATAACCAAAATTTCCTTATTAATAAACATAGAATAACTTTATTCAAGCATTAACCTAGTAATAAACAGACATCTGTCAAATTCCATACTTTTGATGTGTTTTTTAAGGAATTTGACAGATGTCAGTTTATAACTAGGTTAATGCTTGAATAAAGTTATTCTATGTTTTATAATAAGGGGGTAAATAATCAAGTTTTGTAGTTTTCCCTATTCCATATAGTTCTTGCTTTCATGGTTCTGGTTCTGACAGATCTACAAAGTAAATGTCATTCCTGTATGTTTTTCATTTTCAAGTATTGAAACCTTGAAAAATAAAATAATACTGCAAGTAATGACTTCACTCAAATCTATAATTTAAGTCCAAGTTCATTTTGGAAGCCAACCGACGAAATATGATTCATACGTTGATGACGATATTAATCTCGAACATTGATTCATGGCGCATAGCTTTCTGTTCATAAGCATCTTATAATGAATGGATATAGACATACGAATGTGTACGTGTCATTGACCTTTGCCGTGCCTGTACCATGTAAACGTAGCAATGTTTTTTTCATATGATAGTTTCTTTGCGTTAGTTCTAAGCTACGTTTGATGAAAATCTGTTCGGCTGTTTGATTATTATCGGGTATTTTCCTATCGCGTAGGGGTTCTATTTATTTTTTAATGTATACAATTGTTGAAGTAAAACTATATGCGCGCAGGACACGGGGAGTAAGCTAGCGACTTACAAAAATCACACATCGGGCGAGGCCAATGGAAGTTGTCATTCAAATTCAAATTCGATTTAAGTGAAACTTTTTTGTATATAAAAAATAGATATCATATGACATGTTATTTCATTGTTACAGTAATGAATTTGTGTCAATAATCAATAATTAAGTTTTACTTCAGTTGTGGGCTCTAAAGCACACACTTTTTTATATATTCCATATTTCGTCCAAAAGCTAATTAAAGAAATGGATTAAAGAGAAAGATACAAAGAATTTCGCTTTTATAATATTGGCAAGATATTCTACAATCTTCATGTCATCTTGATAGAACATAAAAAACCCCGTTGATTAACCCCAGCTTTCATCCCTCCACATCCACCGTAGGGGAAACAATATGCACTATATATAACCGCATACGAACTCGATTCGTAGCCAATAGACCGTAAGCTTGTGAACTAGTTGCGTTCTGCCGTTTCACTCGCGTAAAGCGAGAACATATGAAGACGAATTATGGTCGCAGCACACTTATCATTTTGGAAAGGGATCGTAAACGCCTCGCCTAAAAAAAGCGAAGACGATACGATTACGTTACGTTTCCCATTAGTGTGCGTTGCAGTGTGAAGTTTCATATAAAGAATACTAATCGGCTCGAGATGATGTGATTACGATCCCTTTCTGTGTTGATAAGTGTGCATCGACCACTATGAGGATGAAAATGTAAATTTATTGTTAACGACTTATTTTTTGTATTGTAAGAAACTTTTTTAGGAAAAGGTAGTGCCACTATGGGCGTCGGTAGTCGGAATTGCGAATTATTGTGGACTGAACAATTGAAGTTCCATAGTACTTGTAAAGGTTTTTAAAAGCATTTCAGCATTTAATTTAGTTTTTTACATTACCATCAACTATAGCTTAACGCCTGTCTTATTTATTGAAGTAAAACTTCTATACGCGCGCTTGACATCAATCAATCAATCAAACAATCACGTTTTATTACATACAGTATGTATTGTAATGTATTAAAAACAAATATCATATGACATTTTGTCTTTGTAACTTCGGTAATGAAAATCAATAATTAACTTTTACTTCAGTTGTGTGGTCTAAAGCAAACACTTTTTTATGTACCTCCACCATCTTGCCGGTAGACAGACGCAAAAGACAAAGAAATTGACAAAGAAGTTTTTCTTACGTGCATTCGTTTTTATAAATATAATGTTAAAAAGGTATACATATTTATTATACGAGGTTGATAAAAGCGAGAGGCATTAAATTAAACCACATATACAATAAGTGCCTTCAGTTAATCCAAAAATATTTAAAAAAAGTTTACGACAAGTATATGAAAATACTCTTTGCAAACAAGTTGAATAGCGAAAAAATGTAATCATGTTTTGCACCGGACGGCTACAGCGAGTACGGGGTGAATGACTCTAGCCCGCCATAGTCGACGATTAGCTGCGATACAGCGTGTGTCTAAAAACTTAAAAAAAATCCTGTGGCTAAACTATTGCTCCGATTGGTCAGTTCATAGTTGTATAGCCTGGAAATGAAACACTAAATATGTGGTTTCATTTAAGCCTCTCGCTTTTATCAACCTTGCATACGAAATATACATAACATAGTATAGTAAGAGGTAGTGCTTATCTGCATGCAACAAAATTGGGCCGGCACGACCGGGGGAGTACCTCACGCTTACACGAAACTGACGTAAACTGACAGCTGTGCTGTCGCGTTTCGTACGGTGTGTAAGTAGCCGGTGGCTCAGGAGGAGGAGGAAGGAGGGCAACGCATCTGTATAACCTTTATGCGGATGTCTATGGGCGTCGGTAGTCATGGAAATGGCCCCGACAGCTCGTTTGCCCCTTATATCTTATTAATATTATAAATGCGAAAGTTTGTACGTTTGTTTGTTTGTTACCCCTTCACGCAAAAACTGCTGAACCGATTTTCATGAAATTTGGCACACACATATAGAGTAACTTGGGAATGGATTAACACATAGGATAGTTTTTGTCTATAGGATGCTATGGGATGATTTTCCATGATATCGAAATTTACGCGGGTCAAACCGCGGGACGCCGTTAGTCATACATAAAATAAAGAAAGTACTTTTTATGAGTATAACGTCAATAAAGCTATGTGCCGTATGCACGCTACGGTAGCTTTCGTGCGGACATTTTATTAAAGCTCGCACCAAAGTCCTCCAATTACAATGTATAGTAAAGCTTATCAGTAGATCGATAAAAGTCTCATTAGATAGAGTCGCAACTGCTGATAACGTGCTCCACTGGCGGCGGTGTGTGAACTCCCTCGCTCTCTAAATTGGTATACAATACATAAATTATATTATTATTATTATATCAAGCATATTCTCCTAACACAAGTATATCTCATGCTTAAAAGGAGGTTTCGACCTTTTAAATAGATTTTGTGAAATCTGGCAATAAATGTTTTTTTTTTTGATTTGAAATATTATGTGTCCCATTGTTGGGCAAAAGCCTCCCCCATTTTTCCCATTTTTCTCTGTTCAGAGCTGCATCACGCTAATCAGGCAGGTATACGTCGAGTTCATCTCGCCATCTCCTTTTTGGTCTGCTGCGTCGCCTCTTTGAGTCTGGGTCCCATACAATATTTATAAGTGTAGATTATATAATTACTAGTCGACTGGGCTACGCTTTGCTGTGATAAAATATATCGGTCACTAATATAAATAAAGTATATTTTTTTTATATTATAGGGGGGTAAAAGAGAAATCGGGGACCATTTTCATGACTACCGATGCATATTATAGGCATCCGCATAGAGGTTATACAGATGTGACCTCCTTCCTTCTTCCACCTCCAAGGGCCACCGGCGACTCACTAACGGAAACGCGACACAGCTGCCTCTTTATGCCGGCATCGTGTAAATGAGAGAACACGAAAACATCGGCTTTCACGTAAATGTATATCTGTGACGAATTTTCTGATCATCATCTCACAATAGAGCCGAGCCGTACTCTGGTAACAAAGAAATATATGCAGTTACTTTTTCGTAATCACCTCCACTTACGTCCATTTGACACTTTAAAATACCGTTCAAAAAGGTTTCTTATCGAAATTATGGAATAATAGTTGTGCCCGCGTAAATTTCGATCCCGTGGAAAATAGAAAATCATCCCATTGCATCCCATAGGAACATTTTTTCGGAATAAAAACAATCCTATGTGTTAATCCACGTTATCCTCTATTTGTGTGCCAAATTTCCTGAAAATCGGTTCAGCAGTTTTTGCGTGAAGGAGTAACAGACAAACAAATAAACAAACAAACGTACAAACTTCAACATTTATAATATTAGTAGGATAAAAAGTTTCATTGGCAAACCACTGGTATTGGCTGAAAAACCGGTTACGTGGAATGTGTCTAGTTTAACTGTGTGGATGTGGCTGGCCACCGCTATAAACATTTATGCAGCTATCGTTCATATTTTTGTTTGCC
>LUGF01028016.1:317771-329705 GCA_001625245.1 Calycopis cecrops | reverse complement strand
AGCCATTAGATTCTTTCCATGACTCTTTTCCCCTCTACATCTCCGATGGGCCACCGGAAACTCACTAACCGCACGAAACGCATAGCTGTCACTTGACGGCGGTATCATGTGGGAGCATATCCTCGAATGAAGCTCGAATCGACTGTAATGTGGCAGTACCTCTTCCTGAAACTAAAACATGAATTTCTTTCCAGACAAAGATGGCGGAGCAGGGCACTGCCGCCGTCACCCCCGACACAGAGGCGCCGGACACGGGGCAGGCGCCGCAGCCCAAGAAGCAGGCGCGGCCGAGGGGCAAAGCACCCCCGGAGCGACCCAAGATGAGCCTCTGTTGTCTAACCGTCAAGAACCCCCTCAGGAAGCTGTGCATCAACATAGTCGAATGGAAGTATCCTTTTTAAACATCACCACAGAACGCACATTTGACTATCTTACTCGTGGTATTTCTCACATGTATTTAATGTAGAAAATTCCTGCAATACAGGTATTACACAGACTTTTTAAACATCACCACAGAACGCACATTTGACTATCTTACTCGTGGTATTTCTCACATGTAATTAATGTAGAAAATTCCTGCAATACAGACACAGACAGAAAATGAAAATCAAAAAGTTTTTATTCAAAATAGAATTACAGGTATTACTTTTTGAACGTCAACAATTAAATCTACCACCGGTTAAACCCTGTCCTGAGAAGAACCGGCGAAACAAATTCTGCAGGCCTGTGATATTTTTTCCAATATATAATATAATATATATACATAACGTTAACAAATATTAAAAATTCTAAGCTTGTTGCATTTTGTTTATTACTATAAATACAGTTAACGAAACGCTAGTTTTGTGTTTCTTAAAAAATATAAAGGAAGTTGGTACGCTACGGACGGATAATAGCGTTATCGGTAACATATAGGTAATACGTATTACATTAAGTCTAGACTTGATAAATATCAGCTAATTTATCAAATAGTTAGCAATAATATATATTAGCTATAAATCATAGAACCACGTGAATCTGACAATTATTATAAATGATTTACGTTCGCATTTACAATTGTGAATTATTGATTATCATTTGACTAAAGTAATATTGCAAATGTGTAAGCAAGACAGGTAGACTGGTTCGAAAGAGAACGTCATTTATCACTGGAGTGTTGATGTAATAGGGTTTTTCGACGCTAGCGGCCTCATCGGGGACCTAAGTAGAGGTGTGCCTTAGAGTGATATTTGAGTAGCAGCGATCGCCCTGATCAGTTGTAATAAATCGCCGTGAATAGTAGCAGTTATTTTATCCCTCTTTAAATCACTCTTTACTTTAGCGCGCTGCATCGCTTCCAGCGATCACAGCGCGTAATAACAGTGACCGGTCGCTGTGAGCATGTAGTGATTGAAATCACTGCTTGCGCAAAGAGCATTCACTACAGCGATCGCTGTTTATGAATAGCAGAGTGATTTTTCACGGCGATCGCAATCACCGTCTCACCACTAGTCCTAAGACGTCTGAACACACGTTTTTTCGCTGTGAAAATCAACGCACCGTGACGTTTTGCTGTGTAAGAAGCTCCGTCAGTGGTTCCAACAACACTGTACCAACCTGTAAACAAGGCAGACGAAGGTTTGGATTCTTATGAAAGCCATACCGGCATAAAGCGGCTCTAATACAGTGGCGATTAACATATATACAACATCGATTATGTTAATCAAATGACGTGGTTTCTTATAAAGCGGACACACCGTAACATCCGTTTGTATATTTAGTTTCTAGTGGCGTCATTCACCGCAATATTACGGCAGTCATATGACGGCGCCGCTCTTTTAGAAGATAAAATCTAAGCGTTGTCTTTCATCGTCGAAAGTGTAATAGCGCCTTAGGGACCTTCAAAAGCTTTGAGGTGCCTCGGTTTTACGTTGAAAAAAGTGTGTGTAATAGCGACTTAAAAGCCATCAAAGACTTTGGTGAGCTACCTCACATTCCTGGGAGCACCATTGCGATTAATCCTGATATCCATTAATTTCCTTAGCCTATCTCACCAGACCCTTCGAGTACATGATCCTGACCACTATCTTCGCGAACTGCATAGCCCTGGCGGTGTTCACGCCCTACCCGTCTGGAGACACCAACCACACAAACTTTGTTCTGGTGAAGTGATTTTTTTATATTTTTTTTACAGTGTAAAGAGCAGTCGTTGCCTTTCGGAGAATGCTAACGCCCAGGAGATTAATATTATACTGTCGGCTTACTGCATTACCTCATAATATGCAAAAAGTCACTAAATCGGTGTATTACATGTTCTATATAGTGCAAAAACTCAGAAGCTTGTAATTATTAATATTTGGACGTTACAACTTACTTATAAAATCATTAATTACAATTTGGCCAAGTATTGTTGCATAAAAATCATGTCATCTGTCAATCAATCTGTCAATTTCAGTAAGAGCTGACATGCCGCATTACTGCGGAACAGGACCGGCACGACCTAGGAGGTACCTCTCGCTCATATGATACATATATGACACCGACGTGAAATAACAGCTATGCTGTCGTGATTTGTGCGGTTTTTTTTAATTTATTTATTTAATCATTTATGCACACTAAAATGTACATAATAAACTTATAATCTAAAATGCTGACACAAATGGACTACTTATTCCATCATTTTGGAATATATGAGTAGCCTGTGTATTTCTGAGTAGTAGTAGGGTTTATGAGTAGCCAGTGGCCCATTGGCTGAAGAAGCTATTAAGGGTAACACATACATATCTGCATAACAATCATGCGAATTTCCATGGACGTGGGTAGTCATCAAAGGGCTCAGACATCTCGTTTGCACCATTATACTAAAAAAAGCCCTCCAGACGTAGCCAGTATAAGACATATAATTGATCGCGAGTAATCAAGAGATACTGGATATGGGGTAATAACTTAAGCGCTCGTGCAAATGGAAACGTCGGCGCGTCGCGTGCCAGCCTCCTGTTAGCGGGGCTGGAGATTAATTAGCTGATAGTGCAGAACTGCAGACATAGACTAGCTGGCTAGTTGATAGATGCACTAAAACTTTAATTTTTTTAGTGTATGTAGTTGATAGATGCACTAAAACTTTAATTTTTTTAGTGTAAGAGGCCAAATTAGCGAATCTTGGGAGTAGATTCTTTTTTAATAGTGAAGGTGGATAAATGAACAATCGAAGCCATTTTCATGATGGGCACCTATAGACATCCGCATGGAGAATGTGTAGATGCGTTTGCTCTTCTTCCTCTTTCTCCCTCCTGGGGCCATTTAAACTTATGACAGGTTTTGTTTTGTTTTCATTTAGTAATCTGCAAGTCACTAAAGTCACTTTTGGCGTCAAAATGATAAAAGCTTATCACCTAGTAGACCTAGACCTAGTAGAAGTAGACCTCCACTGCTGCTATAGGCTCGACATATTGTACTGTCAATTACCTACCTAATGTCGATTTCATTCCGAAGTGGATCTTGTCGATAACTGGTCGTCTTGCAGACACCTTACTGGCCTTTATCGGTAACTAGCTGTGCCCCGCGGTTTCACCCGCGTAAGTTTTGATCCCGTGGAAAATAGAAAATCATTCCATGGAATCCCATAGGAACATTTATTCGGGATAATTTTTTTGTGTTAATCCACGTTACTCTCTATGTGTGTGCCAAATTTCATGAACATCGGTTCAGCAGATTTTGCGTGAACGAGTAACATACAAACAAACAAACATACAAACTTACGCATATATAATATTAAGTAGGATAGTAGGATGAATGCTTTTTTGCTGAAGACCTAAGTTACCTAAGTTGTATCGGATATTAATAATTCTATTAATATATTTTTAATGATCCTTATTATTGTGCCAAATAGATACTACTACCTAACAATTTTTAAAATTTTGTAGTAAAATGACACGATCAAAGGATTTTGGATCTGCTTTTATTCTGGCACAAACAGAACAGCCTGACTCATTCTTGTGACTATCGATGACCTTAGACAAGTGAAGGTTGTGCAGATGCATTGCCCTCTTTAACCCCACCCCCTGAAGAACAACATGCTGTTCCAAAAGCCCACGCATTTTATTATTTTGATACCTTTTAAAATGATATTGAGTTTGACATCCAATAGAGAGCAATTTTGATCTTCACACAACCATGCAGTTATTCAGATTTCAATTATACAGTATATTTAATTTTTAATGTAGATTTCATAATAATTAAGAAATAACGCATTATTTGTAATGTTATGTACCTAATAAAAGATTTTTTTTTCGTGATATACTTGAGAAACGTAAATTAATTAATTAATTGAGTACAGGTAATCGATTAAACATATATCAAATTACATTCAACCCAAGGTAACTAATATTTCAAAACACCATTACAGGAGAAAGTGGAGTGGATCTTCATGGGGATATTCACGGGGGAGTGCGTCATGAAGATCATCGCCCACGGGTTCCTCTTCCACCCCGGCGCCTACCTGCGAAACACGTGGAACAGCCTGGACTTCACCATCGTCACCATCGGGTATGGGATTTTATGACAGGACAGGCCATGACAATAATATCTGTGGACTTTTACATACAACGTTAGCCCCGTGCTAGTACCGTAAGGACTTGTGTTACGGGTACTAGACAACGGAAGTATATTTAATATGTTTTGTAAATTTAAGAAACTTTATATATTTAAGATTTTTAATTTAGAAATACATATCATATACAGGGTTATTTTTTAGTCACCGGCCAAATTTTAAAACAAGGAAGTCAACATAATACGAAGGGTGTGTTTTAAATTTTATCGCCTGATTGTAAATTTTGTTAAATAAAAATCGATTTGAAATGGTCCTTAAAAATACACCGATTGTTGTTCTTATACGAAATGTATCGACTTCAAGGTCAGTGACGTCGGCCTACCGTGTGTCGCCAGTGTGATGCACGTGGTGGCCAAAAAATATGTTTTACAACATGGAACAAAGTAATTGTATCTAATTATTTTTTTAGTATTTTTTATTTCATAAATCGAATGTATTATTAATTCTGAACCAAACCTGAAAATTTGGCCGGTGACCAAAAAATAACCCTGTATAGATAAACATGCATGACCTGGTGCAACATGCTTCGCTTATCCGAGCCCTGTACCACTGCGCCGTCGTCAAGTCGAGCAGTCGGAGTCATTTTCATGACTACCGATGAACATAGACATCTACATATATTCCTCCTCCTCCCTTTGTGGGCCACCGGCTACTTACAAACCGGACAAAACGCGACAACACAGCTATCACCTCACGCCGGGATCGCGTAAGCGAAAGATGCCTCCCCGGTCATGCCTCAGTTCGGCTACATGCACGCATGCAGCGTGGCACTACCTCTTACTCTATTCTATACAAATCAATAGGCAAAGTTTGGCAAACACTGCTCTATTTTACCGCTCATTAAGATATCGAATCGGGAGCGTCAAGTGGGCATCGCCGGGTGAGGCTAAAAGCGAACGGATTAGCAGACACTACACGGCGACACTCGTATTCAGGTCACGGTCTGTCCGTCCTTATTATATATACGGAGGCCGGGCCGATGCGGGAACACTGGAAAATGCATTCGCAGTTCACATCTGCAATCGCCGTGTTGGATTTCACTATTTATTAACGCCTCTATGTCTAAGCAAATAAATAAATTCATTCACTCATTCATCTATACGTTTAAGGTTCACATCACACAGACTTTTAGACGTAGCAACCGGCGACTGCGATTATCGCACGATTTGGCGACTCTCTGCGACTGGTCGCAGTAGTCGTGCAACTGCCTCGATGATTGACATACATTATCGACTAAGGGTCAATTCACACCAAAAGCGCGGCGAAGCGCAGCGAAACGAAGCGCAGTTTATGTGTCATATGAATTTCAACTTTATAATAATTGCTATAATACTTATTTTTTTTTATAGCATAGGAGGCAAACGAGCAGTTAGGTCACCTGATGTAAAGTGAACACCAACGCCCACAGACATTCATAACACCAGAGGTCTAACAGATGCGTTGCCGACCTTTGAGGAAAGGACATTATCGCATGAGAAACTCGAACGAGTCGCGCGGATTCGAGCGACTGCGCGAGAATTCGCTGGAATCCGCGCGGAAGTCGCAAGAATTCGATAATAAGTACTACAGTAATGAAAATAAAGTTTAGATTTATATGACACTGAAAATGCGCTCCGCTTCGCAGCGCTTCGTCGCGCTTTTGGTGTGAATTAACCCTAAACCGCTGGGTCTGGCGTCTTGAAGCGTGCGCTCCCCGCCTCTAGTCGCAGCATTCAGCTTCTAAAAATCGCCGCTCGCCGCGTCTAGAAGTCTTGTGTGTGTTGGGGCCCTAATCCCTACGAATACTATAAATGTGAAGGAAGTTTGTTTGTTACGTTTTCAAACTACTCAAGCGATCTTTGATGAAACGTTGAACACATATTCCGACTATTAGCAAGGACATGGGATATTTTATATTAAAAAAAATACAGACGCAAGCGAAGCGGTGCCTAAAATCTAGTAGGGAATAAGCAATTTATATTATTCAACTATTTTCTTTTTATTTCTAGACAATAAGTTTTAGTAAGAGGTAGTGCCACACTGGATGCGTGCCTGTAGCCGAATTGGGACCAGCACGACCGGGGAGGTAGCCGGTGGCACATTGAGGTGGGAGGAGAAAAGAGGGCAGCGCATCCGTATAGCCTCTACTCAGATGTTTATGGGCGTCGGTATACATGAAAATGTCAGAGCCATTTTCATGATTCGATTTTGAAGTTCTCTATTTACCACATCCATCTTTAATTTATCAGTGTATGAAGAGTTTTACAAATTGCCTTTGGCTCCACACCGACTATATGTAATGCAACCAGCGATTCTGTTTTTTTTATCACCCCACTCCATTTTACTATCGGAAAATATTTTATACTGTATTGGCGCCAAAATGAGAAAACACAACGAACAATCGTATAAAAATGACAGATTCCAAATTCGAATGTAATATTTTTTTATTTTTAATTGTAACAGTATTTATGGCCAGATTAAGTATTTAATTAGTAACCAAAAGGCTCCGACTGCTCGTTTGCCCCTTACACTATACGCCGTGAGATGACAGTTTTGCTGTCACGCTTATTATGGTTTTGAGTTTCAGGTGGCTCATACTAGGGGAGGCAGGGCAACAGGTTTGCATTACAATTACTGTAAAGTTGTCTATATGTCGAATAAGAATTTATTTGGTCTAATTACACTATTACACATTACAAATGGCACAGAAAAAAGTCATTAAAAAAACATAATATAAACTAATCATAGACACAAAATAAAAATGAGGAAAATAAAAAGAAAAATACACGTATACAGGGTTACTTTTTGGTCACCGTCACTATTCGTTTGCTAAATTATCTTATGCTACACGTCTCACTACGAAATATAATTGAATTTGTTACATTTTCGGCAGCTGTTAACAGGCTGATAATGATGGCTTGGTCGATACCCATAGCCTGTCCATTACCACGCACTTGTAGGTCAAGGCGCTGCCCAGAACTTTGCCAAAGTGCGAGGAAAGTAGGCCGTCCGATTTATGTGTTTTCGCGAGATATTAGCTAAATTATACGAGGCGATAACAGCAGGTCTTACCGGTGTATTATCTATAATAATATAATAATTGCGAAAGTGTGTTTGTTTGTTTCTTTGTCTCTCTCACATCAACGGATCGATGCGATATTTAGTATGGAGATTTTTTCTTTTAACGCGAAAAACCACGCGAGCGAAGCCGCGGGCAGAGGCTAGTATGTTATAAATGCGGACGTCCGTTTTCTACCGCAGTCGGATAAAAAGTAGTCTATAGCATTCCTAGCTAAATGGACTAACTAAAACTGAAAGAATTTTCTAATCGGCCCAGTAGTTCCAGAGATTACCGCGTTGAAACAAACAAACAAACTCTTCACCTTAATATTATTAGTATAGATATTGCTGTAATTGTATTAGAGTATTTTAGTGTAAGGGGGATACAAGCCGTTGGCACCTCTTCCTTAACCTTAATAACAGTAATAAACAAGTGTATACATAGTATGCGAATACACGCTTGTCTTTGGCTATGGCTATGGCTTGGCTTTGGTTTTGGCTTGGCTTGGCTTGGATTGGCTGGGGTGGACTGGGCTAAGCTTGGCTTGGCTTGGCTAGGCTTGGCTGGGCTGGGCTGGGCTTGGCTTGGCTTGGCTTGACACATCACATGGCTGACTGAGCGCACAGCAAACGGCAGGCGTTACATGTAATTTATTTATATCACGCTCTCGCCAGCTTACTCCCCAAGTCAACCACGTGTTGGTATAAAAGTTTTACTTCCAAAAGTTATCATATATCGTTTGAAATTATTAAATACTAGCTTTCGCCCGCGACTCCGTCCGCGCGGATGTCGGTCTTCGCGTGGATGGATTTATTTTTTTCTACGTATTTTTCCAGGATAAAAAGTATCCTATTTTATGCCCAGGATAATAAGGTATAATTATACCAAGTTTCATCGAAATCGAACTGTTAGTTTTCACGTGATGCCTGAACATACAGACAGAAAGACAGACATACAGACAAAAATTTTTTTAATCGCATATTTGGGTTTGATATCGATCCAGTAACACCCCCTGCTTATTTATTTTTTCAATATTTTCAATGTACAGAATTGACCCTTCTACAGATTTATTATATGTATAGAAACGCGAAAGCTTTGCTGGCGATCTACTATATATTATATTATTAATCGAAAATTGAAATTCTTAGTCATTACTTAGCATGATAGCTTCCAATACGTATTCTGTTTGTCAGTTTATGGACGTATTGAGTGACGTTCGTCATGTTTTCGAGTTGCTTGTTCCAGATATATCTGAGTATATCGCACGCGTCCGGCCCGCGCACAAATATCCTAATGAGATGGGTTTTATTCAAATCGAGATAAACATGTTTATGTTTAGAGTATATGAGATTGTGATGAGTTATCATCATGATCACTGATGTTTGTGTAAGTGCTATTGCCGTATTGCAACCGAATTAGGCACGCACTGAGTACTTTATTATATTACTAGATGCGCCCGCGTGGGAAAAAAAAATTAATAAATAAAGTCTTAATTACGACCTTCCAGTCAAAGTTCCCTGAAAATCGATCGTTGTTTCATAGATTAGCGGGACAAACAGACAGACAAAAATGTTACTTACAAAAATATATGTACCTACCGTTGACATTTATATGCGTGTAGTAAAAAGCGGTTATTCTAATATTACGAACAAACACTAGAATTTTGTTTATTTTTATAGACCATTCGGTTTTTATCTCTCTCCTCTATGCGGATATTCAGAGGCCACCTGCTACTTACACACTCCATAAAACGTGGCAGCACAGCTGTCACTTCCGTGTAAGCGAGAGGTACCTCCCCGGTCGTGCCGGCCTAATTCAGCTACATGCATGCATGAAGCATGACACTACTTACTGAACCTTTTTTTTATAGCATAGGAGGCAAACGAGCAGTTAGGTCACCTGATGTAAAGTGAACATCAACGCCCACAGACATCCGTAACAACAGAGGTCTAACAGATGCGTTGCCGACCTTTGAGGAAAGAATAAGCTCTTTTCTTGAAGATCCCTAGGTCGTATCGGTCCGGAAATACCAAGGGGGGCAGTTATATACACATATATGTATATAGTTAGTTAAGTATATTACCTGTTCTGTAATTCCAGTATCGTGAGCCAGCTGCTGCAGTACATCTCCAAGGACCTGTTCGACGTGAAGGCTCTGCGGGCCTTCCGCGTGCTGCGGCCGCTGCGGCTCGTCTCCGGAGTGCCAAGTGAGTAGGCCTTTGGTGTGGCCCATGGAGGTGGGAGACAGGAGGGCAGCGCATCTGTACGGCCTCTATGCGGATATCTGTGTATAGTCATGAAAATGGCTCTGACTGCTCGTTTGCTCCGCATATCATTAAAAATATAGGTATATTTAAAATAAATAATAATAATAAATAAATATCTGTGGACTTTACACACCACGTTAGCCTAGCGCCATGCTAAGTACCGTTGTGTTACGGGTACTAGACAACGGAATATCTTTAATATGATTTATAAATTTAAGAAATTTTATATATTTAAAATTTTTAATATAGAAATACATATAATACGTAATAAACTTCCATGACCCAGGCGGGATTCGAACCCGCGACCCCTGGCGCTACATGCTGCACTCATCCGAGCCCTGTACCACTGCGCCAGCCTGGTCGTCAAAAAGTAGTGTGTATAAGATAGGTCGAAGAACTTCAGCAGTTCTTCGACCTATCTTACTATATTACCATCTGGATGAAGTGGAGAATGTTTAATACAGTTAGGTCCAAATGAGCAATCGGAGCATTTGATGATCGACGCCAATAAACATCTTCAAAGCCTCGCCTACGTAAGTTACATCTATTGCCCATCTTTCACTTCAAAATCATGTTCGTTAAAAGATTTCACTTAAAACGAGCTGACTCATCATCATCATCATCATCGTCATCATCATCATCATCATCATCATCATCATCAACGTCATCAGTCTCACACTTTTTTAAATTTCCTTTCCATCAATTTCCAGGTCTCCAGATCGTGTTGAACTCCATCTTGAAGGCCATGGTGCCGCTGTTCCACATCGCCTTCCTGGTGCTGTTCGTCATCATCATCTACGCCATCATCGGCCTGGAACTGTTCTCCGGGGTGCTCCACGACACGTGCTACGAGAGCAGTGGTAAGAGAGGTGTAGAGGGAGATAAAGAATCAGGTGTGTGAGTAGAGGTTCCGATTCGAATCCCGATTCGGACAAAAAGTCTAGGCTACGGTTAGAGCAGTCTCCAAGACACATGCTACGAAAGCAGTGGAAAGAGAATCGTTGTAGAAAGAGATAGAGAATTACTTGAGCGTAGAAGTTATAATAGTCCTCATATCATGATCATTAGCTGGAGAACTCCCCGCCACCTTAACCAAGTTATAATAGTATTTGAGTCGGCGAGAGTGGAAGGTTCTCTCTCGCTCACACAATACCGCTTTTAAAGAGATGACTGCTGGTTTCACATTTCGTGCGGTTTGTGAATAGCCGGTAGGAAGTGCAAGAGATATACCTTATATATGGATATTATATGGATATCTTAGGGATATCTCAACGCTATATTCAGTTGCAATACAGTGATAGAATTGTCTCTAAAATAAATTAGATTATTATCTATATCTTAATACGTGAGGTAAAAAACTTTAGGAATATGTTTACGACAATTGCGCGGATGAAGGAGTCTGAAATTTGGCACACTTATAGTTTACGGGTAAGAGAAGTGCAAAACGCTAATATATTTTAATAATAATGATTGAAAGTGCTTTAATTTAATAAATGAAACTTTGCATGCATTTGGCACATTGATATATAAGAAGTTCTATGTGTCTTTTGCATAGATCTACGTTTTTGCAAGTGTTGAAAATTCTACATAAATTATTTACCTTCAAAGAGCATATAAAAGATTTACCTTACTTACAATGTCATAACATGTCATATGATATTTACTTAGTTTTTAATTACAAAAAAAGTTTCACTTAGATCGAATATCGATCTTCGCGGGATCGCTAGTTAATATTAACGTAAGCCAGACCGGCTGCATTGCGGCATTATTGTTTAATCCAAGTAACACTTTTATTGACTAACAATAAAATTAAAGTCAAACGAACTTAGGTTTCGAATATATCCGAGATGTTTCTAACCACCAACGAGTTGTGGTAATCGACACAGAGTTATGTTATAATTTTTCACTAGTCAATAACTTGTGTTCCAGGACTAATGATGGACGACCCGAAGCCGTGCAGCAAGGAGGCGGACGTGGGGTACCATTGCGAATCGGGACAGACCTGCAAGGGCCCCTGGGACGGGCCCAACCACGGCATC
>LUGF01028016.1:294670-313159 GCA_001625245.1 Calycopis cecrops | reverse complement strand
AGCACTGTTAGTGTATTACTGTTAGTGCAGTAGGTACTGTTTGTGCAGTACTGTTAGTGCAGTACTGTTAGTGCAGTACTGTTAGTGCAGTACTGTTAGTGCAGTACTGTTAGTGTAGTTCTGTTTGTGCAGTACTGTTAGTGCAGTACTGTTAGTACAGTACTGTTAGTGCAGTACTGTTAGTGCAGTACTGTTAGTGCAGTTATGTTTGTGCAGTACTGTTAGTGCAGTACTGTTAGTGCAGTACTGTTAGTGCAGTATTGTTAGTGCAGTACTGTTAGTGCAGTACAGTTAGTGCAGTACTGTTAGTGCAGTACTGTTAGTGCAGTACTGTTAATGCAGTACTGTTAGTGCAGTACTGTTAATGCAGTACTGTTAATGCAGTACTGTTAGTGCAGTACTGTTAGTGTAGCACTGTTAGTGCAGTATTTTAAGTGCAGTACTGTTAGTGCAGTACTTTAAGTGCAGTATCTACTGTTAGTGCAGTACTGTTAGTGCAGTACTGACGGCCATAGACATCCGCACAGAGGTTATAGAGATGCGTAGCCCTCCTCCCTCCTCCGTTACTGTCACTTCACTAACGTGTTCCGTTCGATAGATATCCGACGTGAAGGGGAACACGTGGGTGTGGATCTACTTCGTCACGCTCGTCATCTTCGGCAACTTCTTCGTCATGAACCTGATTCTCGGTGTCTTGTCGGGGTAAGTCAGGTCATATTGTAATAGTAAAGGGGGCAAACGAGCAGTAAGAAACTTTTACATTACTAGTGACGCACGTAGCGTAAAAGTTACAGTTACAGCGTTGCCCTCCTTCCTTTTCCCCCTCCGGACTTACCGCACGGAACGCGACATCAAAGCCGTCACTTTACGCCGGTGCACGGTGTTCTGTACGCGAGAGGTGATTATGAGATCGTGTCGGCTCAATCACCTGCAATGCAGCGTCGCACTACCTCTCACAATGTATTATCCTCGTGGCACCCACTGTCCCTTATAAAGGACAAATCAATATATCAAACAAAAGCCCAGACAGATATCATATCTTGTCGCATAAACGCCCACTGTCCCTTATAAAATGGCAATCATTTTGAATCACTACAAATTTAAAATTTCCTACTTACCTATTGTGTATTTTGTTCTATCTATATCTTTGACATTTACATTAGATATAACGCATATAACAATTAAAATGATGTGTATTTGTCATTTAAAAAGGACAGGGCATTTTCCATAGAACTCAATTTATAATCAGGAGGATAAAAGGCCAGGAGGACACATGAATTAGCATACGCTTCGATCCGATTTAGCCACAATACAATAAAATTATCTCCCAAACCCTTCAATGTTTAAACATCGTTCGAACTATATTCATTTGTGCTTAGAGAGTTTTCGAAAGAAAGAGAAAAGGCGAAGAATCGGGGAGACTTTCAGAAGACGAGAGAGAGGCAGCAGTTCGAAGAGGACATGAAGGGGTACCTGGACTGGATCACTGTGGCCGAGGAGCTGGATCTGGAGAACGATCCAGCGCAGAAGCAGGAGATCGACGATGCTCGGGAGCGTGAGTATATGGGATTTTTTTGGATTGTCGCGTCTTCTAAATGTTCATTGAAGGAGTCTTATGTTCAGCAGGAGACTAATGCGTCTGTCAGTGAATGACGAAGTAGCAGTAGTGTCATGCTGTAACATTATATTATGCTGCTAGTGAATTTCCAGTGCAGTTTTGCAGACTCTATCTATCTATCTCTACCTTATCTATACAGGGTTAGTTTTTGATCAGCGGCCAAATTTTCAGGTTTGGTTCAGAATCAATAATACATTCGATTTATAATTAAAAAAAAATTGATACGAAAACTTTGTCCTATGTTATCAACATATTTCTTGGTTATGACCATCGTGACATCCATCTCGAGAGTCTTGCTAGGCAGACGTCCCTGACCTTAAAGTCGATACATTTCATGTGCGAACAACGATCGATGTATTTTTATTAAACAAAATATTACAATTAGACGATAATATTATATAATCATCATCATATTATATAACACTTTCTTGGGTTGACTTTTAGTTCCTTATTTTAAAATTTGGCTGGCGACCAAAAACTAACCCTGTATATAAAAGGTAAACCTGTCTGACTTATATTTCTACGCACTTCCAAAACTACTATACCGAGAAACTTGAAATTTGGTGCAGAAACAAATTATATGTGGGAGAAACCGCAGGGCTAGTGTAATATTAAAATAATAAAATCGCTAAATTGTGGGATTGTTTATTATTATAGTTTTATCATTGTTTCATTGAATTTCATTCATTGGAGCGGTTGAGATAAAAACATTATCGATGTTTACCTAGTGCTGGACGTACGTCTCCTCCAAGCGCAACGGGTGACGTTTGCAATGCATCCGAGGACCCTGTGATAAAATACCTTTTAAAATATGATGATATATACAGGGATGAAAAAGGATCGGAAAAATGGCGACAGTTCAAACCAAGATGGCGACAGGGAGAGGGAACCTGCGCAGACCACCTGCAAACGCTTTGTTAAGGTTCGTATAAAACACAGCTTATTGTATAAAGGGACGAACTCTCAATCTTATAATTTCTATCTTTATTAAAAAAAAAAAAATTCTTAGAAGATTATGAAATGCTTTTAGAATGTTTTTTATTCTACAACATTAACACAAGAGTATATGTGTTTAATTTGCTTGCTGAATGGACGTGTTTTCCTGTCCTGATTATTTTAATATATTGAATTTTTGAACATTTACATTTAAGTGGGTTGATGAGGATTATAAGAAAATTCTCTGTAAATAAAGGCTGAGTTACACCTGGTCAGTATACAAGTTAGTATGCTGACACTGTATGTCCATTCTGACTTAAAAGCCAACCCCAAAAAAAAAGTAAGAAATAACTAAATCTTCCCTAACTTCTACATTGATCTTGGCAGGTAAACCGTCGCATGCGCCGGGCGTGTCGCAAGGCTGTGAAGACGCAGGCCTTCTACTGGCTCATCATCGTACTGGTGTTCCTGAACACGCTGGTGCTAGCCACCGAGCACCACAAGTAAGTAGCTCTGTCCTCACTGTCATCATATTAGAAAATATTATACTAACCCTATTTTGATGTATATCCGTTTTCTACTACTTGTAACACAAGTCCTGCTCGTACATACAACCGGGCTCGACTAACGTATAAATATATACGTACATGGTTGGCGTTTTAAAATTGGTACCTTAAATATGCGCACAATTTTAAATAATGCGCTCATTTGAACCGTTGTAATTTTGGCATTAAATTATCTGTTTAATTTGGTTATATTGAAGTTGATAACGCTAATAAAATGATTATAATTAAACCAGAACTTTATGCTTTGAAGTTATGGTACATATATTTTTTTTATCTAAAGTCAAGTGGCGACAATTTTGTTAGTATTTTTTCTATTGAATTGGATAAAGAGAAGATTAGCAATATCTCTTTTTGCGATTGTCTATAGCACAAATTCTTACTCGTAAAGAGCTAGTATGTGACTATCGGTAAATTCGAAACTGCTCTCCAAGGCACAAGGATGGAAGACTTAGTATCTTATTTTTATAAGAACCGAGAACCAAATCCTCCTAAATAGACATTGATTCGACGAATGTTTTGTGCCTGATTTCGCCACGGATGTTCTGATCGTAATAGAAAAAATGGAAAGTGCACTTGTATCTGCAAATACACTTGTACAGCAATTACTATAATTTTCAGACAAAAGGAATGGCTGGACGACTTCCAGACGTACGCCAACTACTTGTTCGTGGTGCTGTTCACCATCGAGATGCTGGTAAAGATGTACGCTCTGGGCTTTCAAGTGAGTAACAGTTAGTGTTGGGTATATCAAGGATCGGTTTCAGTGATTAATAAGGACTATTAAAGTGTTAAGTAGCTATTTGATACTAAGGTAAGTTTTAACTACCATACAAAAAGCCGGGTTCGGTGCTACAATATAATGAGTTATGAGAGACGTGGTGTTACACCCTCATACCTACGCCGTCCCTAGGATAGCACAGTAGTCCTAATTTTCTCTGATCGTGTTAAATTACGGTCGCTCGGAATAGACGAACGTAACAATAGAAATGTCAATAGCACATATATTTGCATTTTAATCTTTCTTGTTGATGGCTAGACTCTATTGTAAGGTCTTCATAGAGGCAATTCCGATGGAAACGCCAGTAATAATTCATTAATTGAAGTTGAGAGGTTGTTTGGAGAGCCGATAACCTCTGAGTAAGATAGGTCCTCGAGTAGCGTCCTTGCGGAAAGCGTAGTGTTGGTCCGGGTGGACTGATGAACTGGTCAGAGTCTGGAGATGCTGAATGCAAGAAGCATGTGACCATGACTGATGGGCCACTCTGGAGGAGGCCTATGTCCACCAGCGGACGTATTCTGGCCATTGATGATGAGGATGATGATGAATTGATGTAGGCACTAATAAAATATATAAAGTGATTGTCTGTCTGTCCAGGGATATTTCGTGTCGCTGTTCAACCGTTTCGATTGCTTCGTGATGATCTGCTCCATAGTCGAGCTGGTACTGACGCAGACCTCCACCATCCCACAGCTGGGCATCTCCGTGCTGCGCTGTGTGCGCCTGCTCAGGGTCTTTAAAGTCACCAAGTAATTTATTAAAATCTTATTAAAAAAATTAAGGTCCCCACACAGGTCCTCGATCCATCCCAACCCTTAAGCATACGATTGCGTTGGGCTGGGACTCCCTGCCATGCGGATTCGTCAAAACCTCAATGAACTGTAATTTGTGAATATATTTTTAAACAATACAGTTCAATACAAGCAAATGATATAGTATAAATACAATTAGATTTTTTTAAAGATCAAAATTGCTCCTTATATATATTATATTAATTAAATCAATATCTTGAAAGATATCCTAAAAGAAAACAATAGAAGAATACAAAATGAATGTAAAGCGAGCGCAGGACATTCGTTTTCCTGAAGTGATTGCAGGCACGGGCTGCTAGTTGAATATATCTAATATTATCATATGTACTAGACATACAGTAAGGTTTTTTATAGTATAAGTGGGCAAACGAGCAGTCGGAGCCATTTTCATGACTACCGACGCCCATAGACATCCGTATAGAGGTTATACAAATGCGTCCTCATCCTCCCTCCGTGAAACACCGGCTACTTATACACCGCACCAAAACGCGACAGCACAACTGTCACTTCATGCCGGTTTCGTGTAAGCGAGAGGTACCTCCCCAATTCAGCTACATGCGTGTGGCACTACCTGTTACTAAACGTAAGATGCACGTGCATAACGTAATAAGTTTATGAAAAATTATATTTATGTATCGTTATTTCACTTTCCAGTTACTGGCGATCCCTGTCCAACCTCGTGGCCTCGCTTCTCAACTCTATCCAGTCCATCTTCTCACTTCTTCTGTTGCTGTTCCTTTTCATCATGATATTCGCCCTTTTGGGCATGCAGGTGTTTGGTGGGAGATTCGATTATGCACCTGAAGAGCAAAAGGAGAGACATAACTTTGATTCGTTTTGGCAAGCGGTGCTGACAATGTTTCAGGTGTGTATGTTTTCTGTTATCTGTCCAGTCATTTCTAATTTATTGACCAGCTATCTTTTATGACTAGTTTCATTACTGGCCGCATCAGAAGTGATTTAAACTAAATGCAAACTTGGCGATTTACACGTAAAAACGCCCTTTGTCAGTTGTTGGGACGTCCCAACGAAATAGGCGAAACAATAGACATTGCACTTGTGTCTGCGCATACTCGTACACTACGTTATGTCAAGTTTCTAGTTGCCTAATCTCTATGGAGATCAACATCGTTGCCAAAATTCGTCTGGAAGAATATTACTTCTACTACTTGTGGTACTTTCAGATCTTGACCGGCGAGGACTGGAATGTGGTGATGTACCACGGCATCAACGCGTACGGCGGTGTCGGCACTCCCGGGATGCTCGCCTCCATATATTTCATCATAATCTTCATCTGTGGCAATTGTATCCTTTATTCTGATCAGATTTAGTTTAGATAGTTTTAGAATTACTTTAGATTACTAGTAGCCTTCTTTTGCCTTATTGTTAGTGTTTATCTTTCTTTGGCATTTTGTACCATTATTGAAATCTTTATCCGCTTAACCTTACTCGCTTATAATCCACCTTAATATTGGTTTTTCCTAATTTTAGTCTCAATCTTTGATTAGTATTAGATTTTGGCTTCAGAATTCTTTTACCAGTTTATACTAATGTTTGTTAATCAAGGAAAACATATTTTAGCCGTTGATAATATATAGATGATAATGGTAAAAAATGAATAGTCCTGAGACAATTCCAGATATACTGTTGAACGTGTTTTTGGCCATCGCTGTAGACAATCTTGGAGATGCAGAGGAGATGAACGCACAGGAGATTATAAAAGAGCAAGAGGTAAGGGGAACCAGACTGTATAGTATAAAGTGTGATATGTTTAGATATATAAAACATTAACGCAATGCAAGGCAATGAGTAAACAATCTCCTCTTTACGCCATCAAATTAATGTTGCCATAAAATTAAAAAAAATATATTCTTGGACCTTTTTACATATTCTAATATTATATGGATCCATTAGCACCATCAGAAGCCATGTTATATGTACATGCAAAACACAGTACTTAACAGCACTTTGATGCACCTATGTAAATTAATCCCCACAAATACTCACGTTGTGTATCCGTAAACATTTTATGGTGGCGACTACCAAAATATGCTACGTATATGTATATATAGTATGTAGTATATATAATTCAGTACTGTGCTTCGTCTGGATGATTGGTATCTGACTTCTGGAGCATGACTGCTCGAAGTTGCGTGACCGTGTTTTTTAATCACATCACATTACCCCACTGCGTCAATTCGAGTTATGTGCTTTACTTTACATGTGTCAATATTCGTAAAAAGTTGCCATGAATCTTAATACATGTTGTAAATAAAATATTTATTTCTTTTAAACGTTATTTGGTATTTTTACTAAGGATGCAAACAATCCGGAAGCTGGTAACCCGGACCTAGACGAAGGCGGTAGAGAGGAGGAGGAGGATGAATATGGAAACGAGGATGGATATTCTAATGAGGAGTAAGTCAACTTGGATTACTGCAACCTATATACATACGAACATCACACCATCTTCACGCTAGATCCCTTCGGAGTGGTTAAAAGAACTGATTTGTCTTGATTAATTTATATTATTTCTTTATCGAGTGAGTGACTGGCTGAAAACGCACAGCCCAAACTATTGCACGCAGAAATCTGAAATTTGGCAAGAACATTCCTAGAGGAATGTAAATGTGCATGCAGTAAATGAGGGTTTTTGTATTTTTGAAGTCTAGAACTGGAGTTGAAGGAAACCTTTGCAATGAAGCTTTTATTTATTGAAAAAAAATATATAATTTCGGTTCGACAAGTAAAAAGATTTTTTTATTTATTTTATCCCACTACCAGTTATGGGATCTGACGTGAGGTTGTCGTTATTATGAAGGACTAACATTTAAAATATTTTTATTTTCTATCACATGCAGCAAAAAATATAAGGCCTACAAAAGAGTAGCTGGGTAAATATTTTAAAACCAAATTTTTATTTATTTATTATTATTTAGTATTAAAGAAAATGCTGAATTTCAAATTCTAAGGTATGTTACACACATGCCAAAGATTATAAAGGAATGTTAGGAACTCGAAGTAAAAGTCAAGGAATGCAAATTGAGTATTACAATGTCATTATTATTATGTTTACGAATAACATAAGCTGTGTTATTTGTCTGTGATCCATTTCAAAAAAAAAACAGCAACATGTGTCCGCGTAGTATTAAGTATTATTATTGTAAAAAAATATAATAATTATAATAATACCAACTTTAAATATAGTCTTAACGACCGGCAGCTGTTAGCCCCCGTTGCCAGTAAAAGTCTACATATTGATATTTTAATTTGATAATTTATGTATAGGCTTATGTATAGGTTAAATGTAATTAACGCAAGACTTCTTGCAGGCAGCATGTCTACATCAATACCAACAACATTTGTTCTACGACTTTTGAAAATTAAGAGTTTTTAAAATTTAAATATTCCCATACAAAATTAATATTTTGCCTCTGAACTATCATTTAGTCTGCGTGCGAAAGCCGCGTACCTTGCGAAGGTCATTCTTACAAGATCGCGTCATTCTTACAAGATACAGAGTAATAAATAACAGAGAGTGCAAACATTTTTTGTTTCTATTTTTTTTGTGCTATTTATCTAGATTCGTAAAAAGTCGTAGAACAAATGTTGTTGGTATTGATGTAGACATGCTGCCTGCAAGAATTCTTGCGTTAATTACATTTAACCCTGTATACTATACCTGTGTATCCAAGGGACGTAACAAAAATAGCATTTTTGATGTGGTTGTACAACGTTAAAAATGTTATATTGTGTCTTATGTTTTCCTGTATCTTGTCACCATGCGCGAAACTTACTACCAACTGTTATAAATGGTCTTACAAAATTTGTTCGCTAATATTCTAGGTCTGAAAAAGAGTACGAGGAGACTGGCTCCGAACTGGAGGGTGAGGAGCAGGAGGCAGATGAGACTGACGATGCCAAGGATGCACTGGTTACTGCTGATAAGAAACAAAATGGTAAATATATTTGTAGCAAAAATTATGAACTACTGATGACATGATAGTTTGTATGCATGACAGTAAAACTTAGATAATAATTATTATTGATTTAGGGTACTTAGAATTTACTACGAATAACCGGAATTCATTATCAAACTACCAGCTCATAAAAATTATAGGAGAAATGAAAGGCGTGATGGCAAGAAGACGTGAAAAAAATGCACACGCTTAATGCAAAATTAAAAAAACTACGAATGATTGAATGTGACGACATATCACCGCGAGTCTGGTGGCAAGATGCTGCAAGAATTGCGTAATTGTAAATTTTATCAAGGATACTAATATGTGTACAACATCTACGAATGGACCTGGAACATTTTTGTAGTCGTGATCATAGATTTAGAATGCATATTCAGAAGAATTCTAAATCTATGCTCGTGATGATGAAGATGATGGAAGATTTCGATTTTCAGGAGATATAAGTAAATACGAACCATCCGACGGTCCGAAGAGACAGGCGACGATATCGGCCAGACCACGGCGACTATCCGAGGTGGAGATCAAAACGCAGGAGAAGCCCATACCAGACGGCAGCAGCTTCTTCATATTCTCCAAAACTAACTGGTGAGATTTTCATTTAATGTCCTAGACGAATTTCGACTAAGGCGGCCTTACCTATTGAGACTAGACGAAATTCGGCTAAGGCGGCCTTCTCTATAGAGACCAGCTATCTGCGCGGGACATCAATTATAGTCCACAAGAGTGTGCTATCTATCCACAAGAGTGTGCGCAAACACAAGTGCACTCTCTATTCCCTTTTTGTCATATGCCGATGGGACGGCAGTCCGATACGGCCGGAGTGAAATTAAGAGCAGGACTGGCTTAACGTTTTCTCCGAAGCACGAGGGTGTAAAACGTCCATTTTCCTGACTCCGAACTGTTATCAGAAATTGAAAATTCCCAATAACACTTTTTAGTTCGATCCGGGATCCGAATCTCACGATTGTGGGTGAACATGCTTACCACTAGACCACGAGGCAGTCTAACTTATACAGATATGCTGACTAAACCTTAACCCATTTGTGTGTATTCCAAAATCGTTTATTTCACAGGTTCAGGGTAACTTGCTACAACATTCAAAACAATTCGTGGTTCAAGAACATGATCTTGGTGTGTATTCTCGCTTCTTCTCTGATGCTGGCCATGGAAGACCCGGTCGGGAGCAAGGAGAGTGAATCCCGGAGTGAGGTAGGTAGAGGTAGTGCCACACTGTATGCATGCATGTAGCCGAATTCGGCTGGTACGACCTGGGGCCAGGTACTTCTCGCTTACACGAAATTGCGCAAACTGACTGCCGTGCTGTCTCGTTTCGTGGGCTGTAAGTAGTTGGTGGCCCTTGGAGGTGGGAAGAGAAAGGAGGGCTATGCGTCTGTGTTATATTACTGTAGTATATTACTGTGTTGTCTGATTCCTTGCATACACAAACACTACAATGCTATGTACTATTTTTCAGATTCTCCGCAAAGTGGACTACTTCTTCACGACAGTGTTCACCATGGAACTGGTTCTGAAGCTGATCACTTACGGGTTTATTTTGCACAAGGATGCGTTCTGTCGATCGGCTTTTAACTTATTGGATTTCCTAGTTGTGATAGTGTCACTTATTTCTTTGAGTGGGTAAGACTCCCTTTTTCTTATTTCTTAAACCTCTTGATATTTGATGTAAAGCAATTTAGATTTTTTTCGGTTATGTCAATTTATAGAGTTTAAGTGTTTTTTGTAATTTTTAGTTATAATTTCTATCTTAATAAGGTGGATTAAACTTACAATTTTTTATCCAGGTCAAATAATGTATCAGTCATCAAGATTCTGAGAGTCTTCCGAGTTCTCAGACCGTTGAGAGCTATCAACAGAGCCAAAGGCTTGAAAGTGAGTATTAAGAAATAAAATAGTAGATATTTGCATATCCCATTAATATTTAGTAACATTTATCATAGTATGCACAGAATAGTAAAGAGAATATTTTTTATTGGTTTTTAGCACGTAGTACAGTGCGTGATAGTCGCTATTAAAACTATTGGCAACATTTTGTTGGTGACAAATCTTCTACAGTTCATGTTCGCTGTAATGGGGGTGCAAATGTTCAAGGTAGGGGAATAAATAGCTAAAATTTATCTGTTAACGACACCTTTGGGTCAATATTTCAATTTTTTTGAGTAAGTACAAGAAAATGCAAAAAATCTGATTATTCCTTGTGTGTGCGGCTTCTTGAGATACTAACCCTGTTTGCTTTGTGGGTCCAAAAACTCACTTTTTTGGAATGCATGCCGAAAAACCCAAAGGTGTTGTATGGAAATTTGTTGTGATTTTTTGGACTCGAAACGAAAATAGCTTCTGTGTTTTTTTGTTTTTTTTTGCACCCTACCTGGACATTTTCACTCATGGAAAAAGGTACATTTCGTTAACTTTTGCGCACTTTTTTTTGGATTTTGTTTGTTATGTTTAAGTCAGATCAGGACACTGGCAGGTTTTAAGTGCACTTGTAAATATGCATCGTTTTAATTTTTTATTTTAATTTTGTTGTTTTCTCCCACAAATAAATTCAACGCAACATTACACACCACTTTGGGAATTGGTTTGCTGATTTGGTAATGTAATATTTGTTCGTCTTGTATTGTTTCTTTTGAATTTCCCTCCTTCTTTTTGTTTGTTTTGTTACTTCTTTCTTCCTTCTCGATCTTATATTTATTTTTTTATTTCTTCTTTTGCCATGTTAAATTGATAGTATGTTGTGAAATGTGTATTTGCATCAATTAAATCTATTGGGAATATTTTGCTTATTAATCACATGCTTCAATTTATGTTTGCTGTTTTAGGCATCCAATTGTTTAAGGTTTGTGGCTTCATGTCTTGATTTAATGTATCATGTTGCTCTTGACTAAATATCTTGAGAATATGATCAGAAAAATATTATTTTTGTTTGTCTGTTAATGTAGCTTTTATTTATTTAAATGAAGTTTGCTTTCAGGGTAAATTTTACAGCTGCACTGACATAACGAAGGTTACTGAAAAAGAGTGCCAGTAAGTGTTCTATGATATCAAATGATCAATTCTATAGGGTAATATTTGTCGACTAACCATTTTCTGTATGAGTGGTACCTAGAGACCTGGTTACGTATAAAAATGTTTTATTGAAGTAAAACTAATTTTTGCGCACTGGACTTGGGGTGTAAGCTGATGAATGTGTGACGAGTGCGTGACGAAAAGTGTGATTAGGCGAGGCGCACGATAGTTGGGATGGAGATATAAGTTAGTGAAGACAGAAAGAGAGATAACTGCGTTTCTTGTATTACTGTAGCAGCAAGAAAAACCAGTGCGCGCGCACATTTTCTTTCTCTCTCCCTCTCATAGCCACTAATGTTTTGTGTAAGTATATAGTTTTACTTCAATCGTGTCTAAAGCACACATATTTTTTTTTCAGAGGCACATACCTTGTGTATGCAAATAATAAGCCCCAATATGCGGACAGGGTGTGGATCAGAAACAAGTTTAATTTTGACGATGTGCTCAACGGGATGCTCACGCTTTTCACTGTCTCCACGTTTGAAGGATGGCCAGGGTATGATATTTTATTGCAGCTCATTCCTTTGCTCCTGTACGTTATTATCCCCTGAATGTCTTCTATTTTTATGTTCATCTTTTATGATAATTATTTTATTTTGAATTTTAATACCTTTGGAACATTCTCAAACCAATTTAGTTAACAAATCATATAATTTATATCGAATTTGTTTTCTTGCAATAATTTCCACTATCATTGTACACATTTAAGATGGTTTTTCTATTTGCAGACTTCTATCAACATCAATGGATTCCAATGAAGAGAATCATGGACCAATAGAAAACTCGCGGCCACTTGTCGCCTTCTTTTATATAAGTTACATTATTGTTATTGCATTTTTCATGGTAAGTATGGTATTTCACGGTATTTTCAGTATACTAGTATAAAAGTCCTAATGTTTCATAACGTTTTGCTTTTTGCATTAGTCAATATTTTTAATTGACTATTTATTTTTTGATTTTTTTAACTATTTAGATAATTAGTATTGCATTTGGGTCTATGCCTTGTTGCTGACAAATACACGAATATAGGACACCTTAGTACAGGCTTCGGGTTCTTTCGGGTTTTAGTGACCAGTTATCTGGCCTTCATTTCATAACCACTACATTGTCCGACAGAAAGGCAAACAATAGTAAGGCAACTATACATCTCTAAACCGGGACTACAGATAATTTAAAAGAAGCCTTACTAAGCTTTAATTACTAATCACATGACAAAGTCTAAAAAGTTTTGTCTATCACATTCCATGCGGTTTGCGTGTAGCTATAGGGGAGTAAGGAAGGGATAGAAACAATATAACCATTAACTCTTAGTTGGTAGCTCTGTCTCTCCCTTTCTACTATTATACAAAAAAAATAGGTAATATTTTGTTTTCTATTTCTATTTCAGGTAAACATTTTCGTAGGTTTCGTCATAGTTACATTCCAGAAAGAAGGTGAACAAGAGTTTAAGGACTGCGAACTGGACAAAAACCAGAGGAACTGCATAGAGTTCGCGTTAAAGGCCAAACCTATCAGAAGGTACTCTTAGTATTAATTATTATCTAGACTAAACATGGTTATATAATAGATATAGACACTTGTTGAAAATAAATACAAGATAATATGACTATTTTTAGAAATATATATATACTTTTAAAATCTGGAAATCATAAATAATATGATTCAGTCATCAAGTATTTTGTAGTTTCAATCAATAAGCGAAAAAATATAATTTTTCGATTCTTGTCACTTACATTGATGACAGTGCAGCTGACGTCATACTTTGCAAAACATTACACGCACATTGCTAGATGACATTTCACATGTGATACGATTTGTATTGCAAAGAGTGACGTCATCTGCACGCTTTGATACATAAATACATTACAGCGCTAAAATGTAAAATAATGAAATTGTGTAATTTTTTTAGTAGGTATCTAAAAGTGCACGTCTGCTATCGATTACAATCGTTTTATAGTAGTTGTCTACAACCTCGCTGTTACGGATGTTTTAACGCACAATATATTCTGTATTGTACACAATAAAGAATATTTAATTCATTCAATATATTGGCCACAATGTGGCTCGTCTTTAGTATTCTGCAGTACACCAGTACATCAATTATAGGCTGTTGGTTTATGTGATATACAATGTTAGGTCATTAGACTCAAGGCTATAGTCTTGCCTATACATGCGTACATAGCCATAGACCTTTATCATTTAGTGTTTGGTACACAGATACATTCCAAAGCACCGCATCCAGTACAAGACTTGGTGGTTCGTGACGTCACAGCGCTTCGAATACGTCATCTTCTTCTTCATCGTGCTCAACACCGTCGCGCTCATGATGAAGTATCACGACGCCAAGCCGGAATATAAGAAGGTTAGTCAGTCAAAGTCGTCTGTAAACTTAATATCTCTGCATCACTCGATACGGCGTACCGGAGAGGTCTACCTGCGCAGGTTTACGGTGACGTAGATGCCTGAGAAGGCGATCAAAGAATAAATTGCATCTGGCGACACAGTACATATACTATACCTGTGTACGCACAGGTTTAATAGTACTGTGTGGATAGGTAACCTGTGCAGTAGTATGAAACTGGCTTGAAGAGTTAAACTTTCTTGAAGAGAAAACTTTTACCACATTCACATGATTTTACAAACAGTAAGCCTTATGCTAGCGGGAGTTATAGTTTTGGTCGAGCCAGTCCAAGTGAACCTGAAAACAGTAACAACAAAGCAGCAAAATTTATTGTTGATCGTAAATTTCTTACAACTATGCTCTTGTGCTAAGTTTTTGTAAGACATTGATATTTTTTGTGTATATTTTTCTTATTCTTATTTATTTATTGATTTATTTAACAATTTATGTACACTAAAGAACATCATAAAAAAAAAAACAATCATTTATATAAATTTTGGTACAAAGCACCTGCTTATCCCATTATGGAATTTCTTCCAACAGGCCTGCTCCAGGAAAATGCATGATATATTGCAATATTAATGTGTTCATCTCAAAGACTACATTTATAAAACTTAATAAGTCCTCAAGTCATATAATTAATGGTAATACTGGTAAATAATTTCAGGCGCTGGATCTGCTCAATATGGTGCTAACATCAGTTTTCATGTTGGAGTTCGTGTTTAAACTGGCAGCATTTAGATTTAAGGTATTGTTATATCTTCTAAAGCTTCCATAAAAGTGTTTGAGTTTTATTCCGCTACATGTTGTCAGAGTGTCTACAAACTTTATAATAGTACTTACATCTTATCACTCCAGTACAAAAAATAAAAGTGGAAATAAATTCAAAATTATAACATTTACGATAGATGGTGGTGTCATTCTTATCTGTACGACTGTAGTTTTTACATTTATTGCGAATAAATAAATATCACACGCGGTATAATTATTTATTAAAATGGGCCAAGAAGAATTATTAATTATTGTAACACATAATCATTAAATCGAAGGCAATAGAAAAAGAAGTATTTTGTAAAACACAACAAAACTCACATAGCATGTCGTGCAATTTAAGAAATCGATTAAAATTTTTCTCGGGCTAGGGAACATAACATTGTGTCATCACAGTGGGTTTCTGAACGCATACAGAACACGCAAACATTAATTATTTTTATACAAATTGTAAACATATTTTGCAATTACATTGATATCAATTTTGAAGTAAATACTACTACACAATACACAGAATATATTACATATTGTTAGGTTCCTTTTTATTTTTACAGAATTACTTTGGAGATGCGTGGAACACCACCGACTTCATCCTCGTGGTCGGCAGTATAATAGATATAGTGGTCACTCAAGTGAACGAGTTTCGACCTGCAGAGGTTTGTAAAACACGCTTTATGTACCTATACATGCTGTACTAAAATTATTTTTAATGTAGATATTACATGCAATAAAGTGATGTTAATTGATACACATATTCTGTGAAGTTTATTAGATTTTGGCTTACGTGTTTGAAGAACACTTACATTTTATAAGACTACTTTGTAGGTAGGTACTTATAAATTTGTTATTTTATAATTTATTAATTGTATTTTTGTTACAGTTTGGCACTGCCAGTAAAAGTAAAGAGGTAAGTTGTAATAATGTTTGTCACATTTATTGAACGAAGTAAAATATAAAGTTACTCATATACGTGTTACCGATTATTATGTTCTACTAAAATTAAATTATTCTTCTTTCTACTAATATCTACTTACGTTAGTTATTCTGTCACCAAAAAGTAACTAAACGCATTTGAATAAAGATAACGTTACGATATGGAATAGTTTAAAAATAATATTTAATTCCATAAAAATGAATACATACATCTCTTGTGATGATTTTATACGACAATACAATTGCAGGGTCCTGCAAGTGTACTGGTAGTACATAATACCGAATGCTAATTTATTCTTTCAGGGTACACTTTTAAAATACATCACGTTCTTTCGTCTGTTCCGTGCGATGAGGTTGATAAAATTGCTCTCCAGAGGAGAGAGAATCAGAACTCTTCTCTGGACGTTTATAAAGTCCTTCCAGGCTTTGCCTTATGTCGCGCTGCTCATCGTGCTTCTCTTCTTTATTTACGCCGTCGTCGGAATGCAGGTGAGGAAACCACATTTTCGTATGAAGTACTTAATTTTGTAAAAGAGTAAAACAAGAAAATTAATTGCCCTAGTATTGTGCCTTGAGGCACACCTCAATTTGAAGTACGAATTAATTAGCAAACAGTCTAACATCTGTGGCCTCTCCATGGTGAATTTTTATCTTAGAGGTGTTTGTTTGTTTACATTAATAGGAGGTACAAAATGTCTAAAGTATATCCTCTAAAGTTACTTTATTTAGTTAACATCATCACAATCTCTGTGTGAGCTTAGATTATATAAAAAGTAGTGAGTATATTCAAAGCTCTTTACATAAACTTTATCAATTTATTATTTATTTATTTTTTTTATGGTATAGGAGGGCAAACGAGCAGTCGGAGCCATTTTCATGAATACCGACGCCCACAAACATCCGCATAGAGGCTATACAGATGCGCTGCCCTACTTTCTCCTCCCACCTCCATGAGCCACCGGCTACTTACACACCGCACGAAACGCGACAGCTGTCACTCTACGCCGGTCTCGTGTAAGCGAGAGGTACCTCCCCGGTCGTGCCGGCCCAATTCGACTGCATGCAAGCATGCATACTAAATCGTTAGAATTTATTTATGTGTATAATTAACTAATAATTTATTTTCAGTTGTTTGGTAAAATTGCGCTCGACGATGAAATAATTACAAGGAACAACAACTTCCAAACGTTCGGCGGTGCTCTCATGGTGTTATTTAGATCTGCTACAGGTACGAATTTATATTATGAGTTATTTTTCGTGTAGTATCTATAGTAATCTTACACATATCCGAATTTGTAATTTTGTTTTCATGTTTTTACATTTTATCATGAGTAAAGTGTTTAAGTTTATTTTTAGTAAATTAGTTTAGAAGCGCAAAGCCATAAGGTGAACACTAGTTTTAGTTTTTGTGCTGTGGTTGCTAAGGAATGCTTCATAGGGGCCGCCAGATAAACAGTAAATCGCACTAGCATAAACATCTTCCTTCACTCACGATATCAGCGCTGTCTTATGCAATAGATAAAGAGAAGAAACTGATGATATTGATGAATTAGTTAATATCAGTGGTTGATACAAAAATGTTTCTATTATTACAGGAGAAGCATGGCAAGAAATAATGATGGCTCTGTCTCCCAACGACGACACGCATCCTGGTATACCAGTGGGGTGCGTCAAGTCGGATAATAATTCCACCCAAGACGCCGAGGAGAGTTGCGGAACAAGACTAGCATTCCCGTATTTTATATCGTTCTCGCTACTTTGTACATTCTTGGTATGTTACATTTTTTCAAAGAATATAATTACGATACGTTATCCAGTTATCGTTATAGAGTCCCTGAACTCTAGCTTTTTCGCATTTGATGCCTCTTTAGCGAATTGTATGTTGAAGCATTATGAATATCAGCTGTTAGATGAGGAGTAGCACCCTCCCTCTCGCAGGTAGAAGAAAAAAAAGAAGTTATCAAAATAAGTGAAACGGGGCTAATATTTTATCACCACACACACACACACACACACACAAATGGAAAGATAAAATGTAACGTTGTTACTTGTGTTACTTAAGAAAGGATTACAATTTGGACAATAATATTTTTACGTTATATCTTTTTTATTAATTAAAGGTACTGATTTGAATTTTTCAGATTATAAACTTGTTTGTGGCTGTCATCATGGACAATTTCGATTATTTGACCCGTGACTGGTCCATCCTGGGCCCACATCATCTAGACGAGTTTGTTCGGTAGGTTCGTATACATTGTAATCATTTTTAATGTTACGTTCAGCAAAATAATTATTTCTTTCTAAAATTTTCAGGTTGTGGAGCGAGTACGATCCCGATGCTAAGGGTCGGATAAAACACTTGGATGTGGTGAATTTGCTAAGGAAAATAAGTCCTCCTCTAGGTTTGTATTTAAATTAATCATATTTAAAAATATAAGTAAGTATGCGAAAAAACCTACTCGGAATTTTTACATGACTACAGAGTACAGACGTCAAAAGACATAGCCATAGCAATGCAGACTTCTGGCTCTCCTGTCTTCCTCTGCAATGGGAAGACCGAAACTCACAAACCGCACGTTACCTGTGGCGGTATCAATTGAATAATTAGTA
>LUGF01028016.1:280936-294662 GCA_001625245.1 Calycopis cecrops | reverse complement strand
CCTTTCCTGCCGTTCCAATTCAACAGAAATGCAGCACGCTTTTTACAAAATATCTATCCAGTAGCTCAGTTACACAAAGAAGGCCTAGTTAAAGTTGAAAACGATGAAATAATAGCGATTAATGAAATTTCATTACGTTAGGTAATTTCAGAAATCAAAGACAAAAAGTCAAAGCCAAAAACCAACAACTTACTTACAGCATTTAAATGAAAAAAAGGAGGGAAAAAAAAAGTAACAACTGTAATTACGCAGGTTTCGGCAAACTGTGTCCTCACAGGACGGCGTGCAAGCGGCTGGTGTCCATGAACATGCCGCTCAACTCCGACGGCACCGTCAACTTTAACGCGACGCTGTTTGCCGTTGTGCGGACTCAGCTTCAAATCAAAACCTCTGGTAAGTTTCTCAGGGTCAATTCACACCAAAAGCGCGGCGAAGCGCAGTTTATGTGTCATATGAATTTCAACTTTATAATAATTACTATAATACTTATTATCGCATGAAACTCGAACGAGACGCGCGGATTCCCGCGACTGCGCGAGAAGTCGCTAGAATCCGCGCGGAAGTCGCGAGAATTCGATAATAAGTACTACAGCAATGAAAATAAAGTTTAAATTTATAGGACACTGAAAGTGCGCTCCGCGTCGCTGCGCTTCGCCGCGCTTTTGGTGTGAATTGACCCTTAGGGTAAAAAACATGCATGATTAACACCTGAAACAGTTTACAAGATCCATTTAGGTATTTGCAGAAGCTAACGATAAGTTCAAAGACAAATGCGACAATTTTTCTTGGATGAATTCGTCACCAACAAATTTGTAACCAATGTTATCGAATTCATCATTGAGTTTGCTACAAGAGCCAAATTCTTAATGACGAACCATAATTTGTCATATTTAAAGTATGAGTACAGTATAGTAGGAATATTATAGGAGTAGTACACAATTAGGTATAAAATTGACTATACTAATTCTTCAACAAATACTTGCTCTTTTTTGTTGCTACGTATACCTATAGTCTAAGCTAAATGAAGTACGTTTAGGTATAAACAAAGCTTGTTTGTTTTTCTTGTATTTGCTAGATCCAGCTAGTGTAATTCAAATGTGTTATTTCTTTTACAGGTGTTATAGACGAATGTAATTTAGATTTACGAGCGATCATCAAAAAAGTGTGGAAGCGGACTTCCCCGAAACTGTTGGACCAAGTGGTACCTCCTCCAGGTGATCCGAATGAGATCACAGTCGGCAAGTTCTACGCCACCTTCCTCATCCAAGATTACTTTAGGAGGTGAGTGTTTATGTCAGTTGGATATCGAGTAGCGGTGTACGTATAGATGTGGAACAAACCATACAAATATGTCAGCGTTGTTGCACTTTTCTCACAAAAAATACACAAATTCTGTGCGTAGTTGGATCATATCCACTCTTAGATTGTATAAAAAGTTTATATATATATATTTTTAATTAAACTAAGCGTTCACTGAATATAATATATTTTTTTCGTCACGATACACTCACTATATGCATATATTATACAATATACACTTGGTACACATCATGAAAAAGCACCCAATGGTAACGTCATATTTTATTGCAATTTTAAAAATGTTGTATCAGCTTTAGACACTAAACCGGAGATTTGTGATTCTTATTATTCTGAATTCTTAAGTTAGTAGGTATTCAATTTTTCTAGCAAACTATATAATTATATTATAATGTTCTTAAAGGAAAATATTCTTGAATTGTTTATAAGTGTTATTATTGCACTTTGCTTAAATTCTTCGTAGTTATAATCTATTTATTAAATTGTGCCTTTGTAGTATAAATGTCTATTAGTTGTAGTGCTTTCATTATATTTAATACTAATAGTTTTATTAACATTTATATTTCTATTTATACAGGAACCATGCGTAAGTCTACATCCTACTTTTAAGCAACCCGAAGAACGCTGTATTTTCGCTTGCTATTCCTTGACGTCAGTTGACGTCACCGAAAAAAGTTGCTTGGAATATTTTTTAAATAGTGCTCTTTTTTTGTTTGATTTTGAATGAACCCCTAAAATTCCAGTAATGTAACAACGTAGGTTTTTTGCTCATATATTTATTGCCAGTGGAAGTTTCGTACCCTAAATATATTTGATACTAAAGATTGACAGTATGGTATCATTAATTCTTTAATAACTAAAAATAACAATAACTATTTTATAATTAATTTTATTGAAAGTAATAAATAAATAAATATAAATCTGTAAATATTTTTAACTGACAATATTAAGTGTATTAAATGATGTAATGAAGGAATTTTAAAAATATCCAAAATAATTAATAAATTAGTTCTTAAACTTTTTTATTGTCTTATGCCTCTCTTTATGCCCAACTATTTTTAGTGCTTTTCACACAACAACACTTTGATTCTATACATAATATACGAAAGTGCATATTTACATTAAATTGTAAAATAACTAAACACACATTTCTATTATTTGCCTGGGATGCGTGGACAAAATTTGGTTTTGTAAGCATGTTACCGTATCGAAGGCATGTTTTCTATTTCCTTTTTCGCCGTTGCTTCTGAGACTTTCGTCAATTTATCTTTTGATTGGTGTGAGGGTGTATTTGTTACGGCGATGCATGCGGAACCTCTTAATCGATCGACTTATGACAATCGATTAAATTTGATTTGATCTTGAGAAGAATGTTTTTGGGGTTTTACTTTTAAGGAATAGATTAAGAATCAATGTTGCTAAATTTTTTTTCCAGACAAAATAATATAACGTATTTCTAAATACTTATTTTAAAATCTGTAAGGGTCGCCAGCTTCGAATTTAAATAAAACAAAAATACAAAAAAGAAAACAAATTGAGTCTGGTGGATTCATAAAGGCGTACCTAATATAGTATTTGCTTGGAGTTTTTTAGATTTTCTACCGCTTTTGGAGCATTTTAGCAAAGTAAATATGCTTTTTGCTCGCTGAAACTTTCATTACAAAGCATTATAAGATAATGTAGATAATTAACACATTAAATGTAGATACATTAACAAAATCTGTTTCCATATTTGGTATTGATTTATTTTCACGTACAGCAACATTGATTTCATTCGCTATCTCATTAGACAAAGCTAGAAAATTTTGCCAATATTCATTTGTGCATCGTAGATTCCGTAAGCGCAAAGAAGCAAGCACTCAACCGACATGCAATCAGAATACTCTGCAAGCCGGACTTCGCACCCTCCACGAGGCGGGGCCGGAGCTGAAGAGGGCCATCTCCGGGAATCTGGACGAGCTGGTCCCAGAAACCATAGAACCGATGCATAGGGTATTTGAACTTTTTTCAGACAAAATCTTTCAACTGATCTGAACTGAATCTCCATGTTAAATGTTAAGATTACATCAGGGTGTATAGCTGAACATAACCTTTACCTAATCGCACCTAATTACCTGGAATCTTTACCGGCAACGTGATTGAATTGAATATGAGTCTTCATTCTTCAGAGTTTATATTAGATGCTGCCACAGTCAATGTAAACGCAGTAATTCCATTTTCTGAATATTTGGTACATGAATATATATATAACTAGTAAGATACAATAACTGGTATTGCTGTATTACAAGCAAGATCTGATCTACATACTTGATGCCTACCGAAGACATAATTTCTCTTACTTATTAGCAGTTATTGATTGATTCTCAAATGGTTCGTTTCCTAGAAAGCCTCTATAAATTGTCTGATGATACCAGTGATCCGCTGCCAGTTTTAGTTATCTTCAATGAATATGGCTCCAGTAGCATCAACAAAAAAATCGTATTTTACAGCGCAATCATTCCTTGTTCGGCGCCGTGTGGACGAGCTTCAAGAAGGGACGTGAAAATCTCTACCGACCTCCTCCGAGCAAGGCGAAGTCTACAAGTAAGTTTAAAATTGTCGAAATTATGGAGGTGGTAATATAATAAATACTGTAAGTTCCTGTATTTATGGTGCCTATTCCTAAAATACTTATGGTCGATTTTTTATTATTTTTTGTGTACGAATTTAGTAGTTACCAACTTACAAAATAATGTGCTTTGGGTTTAATTTTAATGAGGCAGGAGACGAATAGGCGATGTCCCACATCTGCCTATATCCGCCTCTTGCAGACGCATTACCGGTCTTTAAGGAATAGACGGATTTGATTTCTTACATTTATATAATACTATCTGTACCCCGCGGTTTCACCTGCGTTAATTTCAATCCCTTGAAAATCATCCCGTAGCATCCTATAGGAACATTTTTTCGGGATAAAAACTATTCTGTATTAATCTAAGTTACCCTTTATATGTGTGCCAAATTTCATGACAAACGGTTAAGTAGTTTTTGCGTGAAGGAGTAACAAACAAACAAATAAACAAACAAACAAACAAAGAAACAAACAAACATACCAACTTTCGCATTTATAATATTAGTAGGATTCAATAATTAAAATATGTGATACCTATATTATATAATGACTAGAATATCAATATTTTTACGCCAGTTCTCTCCTTTAATGAGACAGAGAGGGACATACCACGGTCTCTACACACTTCTTACTTCCACATATATTTCAGCGAGTAAAGGCAGCCAGTCGTTGACTTGGATGATGCAGAGAGAGCTCGGTATGGATGGAAAAATAGCCGAGGAAGATGGGTGAGTGCCTATGTGTTCACAAGAGTGAATCTATTATCTATTGGTAACATAATGTGTTTATTATGTACCTACCAATTTATTGTAAATAAAGTCACTTTTTAGATGCTTTTTGAAATGTTAACCATCTTAAAACCTTGTTTATTATATTTTATTTAAAATATTTTTGAAAAGTTTACTTTTAACATTTAAATAGTCTATAAGTGACGGCTAGCAGGACATAATTGTTTGTGGCGCACATTAATTTCACTGCGTAATTTATGAGGTTACATTATAATATTTTAACGGGCATCTATTTGTCAAAATTAGGAAAAAAAACATACACACATCGAACACCAGTTTCCTAAGTAGTAAGCCGTATATCACTATCCAAAAAAAAAAAAATTGTGACCTCAAACAAAATGTTTCTAGAAAATCCGAACAAGATAACGATGGAGACGAGGAGATTGCGATGCAGCCGCTCCTACACGGCAAGGACTCTGAGAGGATATTCAAGGTTATCGAGTAAGTTTCTTGGAATCATTGCTTTTTATTATATTATCCTACCAAATTACCTGAAGGATTATGGAATGAATGTATTAAAATCATACAATACAGTATACACAATGGATTAGCAAAGAATTAAACTTTAGGTCCTAACCAAATTGAGTCGGTATTAATATACTAGGTGGGTATGCTAAAACTATTACGCGTTTGAAAATATCGGCCATGAATCATGTATGTCAGTTTATTGACCAAAGGAATTCTTAAGAGGAGACTAACGGAGTCACGCTGGCCAAGATAATAATAGCATAACCTATTAATCTTAATAATCCGGTTTGCCTCCTCCCAGACTAGCTGGGAAAGAAGGGGGGGTCTGCACCCCCATCGACCATAAATATACAGAGGCTCGAGCTACCTTAGGGCACTTGCCTCTCATACAGATGAAGCTGCACTTGCAGCACACACTCACGGTTCAGCCTGTTAGCGTAGAGTCTACCAAAAAAAAAACGGGGTCACAGAATGGTGTGGTGAGACTTTTCGGCTATATTTCCCAATATTTAGCAATGTGGTAAGGTTGAAGATAACAGGATAGACGAAACTCACATTAGAATCACCGCGTACCGTTATTTTTCTGCACTAGGACGCGCGTCGGAGTAAGGTACCTATAAAGATGACAAGGACTAGATATGAACGAGCTACTATTGAGGCTTTCCGTTAGAGGATACACAGGCAGATTGTGCAGCCTAGTGAAGCCAAGGGTATTCTCATTTTGATTCTAATGTTAGTTGGTGAAGTTAGTGGTTTTACACTCTTGTGACTAGAGAGGTAGTAAGGCCGTCGGTCCTGCACCTGACTTCTTTCCACTCGTGGTGGATTTCTGTCCCAACGGGATAGGAGGACGAGTTGAAAGAGGGTGTATTGCGTATCAGTTATATCAAGCTTATTATATCAAGCTCTATAATTATTGTACATATCAACCGCTGTAACTGAAATTCAGTCAAGAACAGCTTGTTAGTTCAGTAGTTTTGATCAGGCTTACAAAGTATGCCATCAAGATAGCTCTATAATTATTGCAATCCCTATTTAAATGTTGTGGAATCAGAATTCCCTTATTTTATTATTTACGGCATGTTCATTATCAGTATCTTTAATATATTAGCAAAATGATGGTAGGTATAAAATTTTGTTCGTTTTCGTTTCGTTCGTTAATGTTTATTTTGACTGACTATTCAGACGACTCGCGTCCAAATAAAACTACCTATATATAAGAGTAAAAAAAACATTTTTCTCCTCCTGGCGGAAAAGGTCAACTTTCAGCCTGCTGCGCCCAATGAAATCTCTTTTTTAACCTTCTTCGGATTGAAAAATAGTTATTCGCACCTCGTAAGTAAAGTAAAAAGCCTTAGGTCATAATATGTTAAGTCTCCGGTGCCTAATGAACTATTTCTTCAATATTATCTGTGTACCTACTAAATAACTAAATAGGCTATTATTGTTCTACTACTTCTACCATTATTACCTACTGCTATACATATTTAATTAGTTTATTGTTGATAATAATAGTATTAATGTGTTGTATAAATGTATATAACATTGTTTTAACAAACATCATAGCACATTAAAATAAAAAATATTCGACTTTGATGCTTAAAATTAAAGTAAAATCGATATCAGCCTTTAACGACATCTATTGTCACGTTTATGTACTACATCTGTACTAGTACAATTCGAGTTGTTCCTTTAATATCCACTAGATGGCGTTGTAGTTTTGTTGTGGGTTTTCTTTGGTTACATTAAAAATAGAATTTTTTTTTGTATCAATACAAAATTATTAAAATAATTCCAGAAAAACATCCAACGATCTTATCCAGAGTATGAGAAGTAACTGTAAGTCTGTTTTAGTGTGTTTTGATTGGTAGAACCTGTGTAATAGTTTTCTAGTACTAACCTGTATTTTTGAACACGGTGAGTAAACTATCATGATATAATATATGTATCATGTAGGTTGGCGTTCTATACTCTAATATTATCATCTCTTCTTCATCTTATAAAAGTAATTTTTCAATCATATTTACTGACTTTGTGCCAAAGATTTCTCAACATACAGCTTTTAACTGCATGAAGGTTTAAGCTTGTAGTTTGTTATTTAGTGAGAAATATTATTGTTTTATTGTTTTTATTAGACATCTATTTAACTACATCTTTCAGTTTGTTAACGTGTATTTATAGTATACTTAAATTGTACTAAATCATTTGAAGTAATAACATTATTTGTTTATTGCTCTACATTTTGTTATTGAATAAAGTAAATCATTGGATTAAATAGTACCTTAGATTCATCTCTAGAGTCACACCTATCTGTTCCATCCTTGCATACAAAAAAATATATTTAAGAAATATAAATATATTTTGTTTGTTGTATAAAAAAATATATTTCTTTTAATACAACATAGATGTCACTAGTAATATTAATATTTTTTACTGTTATAACAATTTTTAAATATTGATGCCCATCGATAAAGGTATTCGAAAATCCTATTCACTCAACTACAAACACAAAAAGACACAAAGAAAAAGCACTTGAAAGTTGTCGTATAGTATATAACAAAAGTAAAAATTAAAATGAATCAACAATATGGAAATTGAGTTATAAAAGATACTAGCTGCGCCCCGCGGTTTCACCCGCGTAAATTACGATCCCGTGCAAAATAGAAAATCATCCCATGGCATCTCATAGGAACATTTTTTCGGGATAAAAACTATCCTACATGTTAATCCGAGTTAGCCGCTATGTGTGTGCCAAATTTCATGAAAATTGGTGCAGCAGTTTTTGCGTGAAGGAGTAACAGACAAAGCAAACAAACAAACACATTTATAACATTAGTAGGATATAATTCAACAAACATGGAATTTTGAATAAAATACAGAGGTAAAGTAAAATCGACAGAAAACATAATTATGAGGGAACCCTATTAAAGATTTTTTTCTTATCCCTTATTTATTTTTTCATCGAAATCATGAAACCATTCATAAAAAGTAGGCAAGCCAAAAAAAAAAGAAATCTACATTTTTCTGTCGCAATAAAGAAAGTCTGAAATGCATCACCAGTTTTAATTTCACTAGGTAAGTACAATGTACATACTTCTTTAGGGAAATGTAGGTACTTTACTACTTTAATGACTAATAAATAGAACTAAAAGTAACTATAAATAATAATAAAATATTCATTATATTAATCACAAAACTTAAAAAATGTGATTAATACATGTAATGTTGGTAAAATTGGGCGCCAACATAAAAATATTAGTTAGTAAGGTACTATTACTACCTACTGAAAGGTCAGGTACCTACATGGGTTATGAAACCAGAAAATAATATCATATTACAATAAAAGTAGATATATATATAATAATAATAAAAAGATACTTTGTCTGACTTTATATGTGTTTTATTTAAATATTTTACGAATCAACGCGGACGTATCGAATGCTTCACAACAACCATAAAGGAACCAGAAACATCGAGATTTGAAAATACTCAAATAAACGTCTATAAAATCCTATAAAGTAGGTATTCAATACGTAACATTCGCGTATACTTAAGAATTACATAAAATGTAATTTGTTGGCGCAGATCGTGACAAAATGCCCCAACACAGCAACAACGTGCCTTATTGTGTCGAAAATCCAGCGGAGAGTCTTATAACCCGCGTAAGTACAACTTTTTTTTCTTGTAACCGGCGTAAGTACAACTTTTTTATCTTATAACCCGCGTAAGTATAACTTTTTTGTCTTATAACCCGCGTAAGTACAACTTTTTTTCACATGAAGTATAGGTACCTACTATCTCATTCTCCTCTGCTCTTCTACTTTGATATGAGAAGAAGAGTAGAGACGAGACAGAGAGAAGAGACTACTTTGATATGCTAAAAACATGTAACCTGGTATGAGGTTATTTCTTTAGATATTTGAAGCAGACAGTCTAGAATAATGACTAAAGAGATTATGGCCCGGCACGAATGCGGAGGAACTTCTGGAGGCGCATCAGATAGCGCCTTCTTCACTCCCCGGCCGCCGTCTGCGGGCGGAGGCCTCAGTGGCCTCCTCCTCTCGAACCTCTCATCAGCCTCTTTCTAGGATATTACTGTCTCGCAGAAGGAAGCCAAAGCCTGATAGAATTCGTCCCTTTCTAACTCTTTGCCTCATTATAACTCGGTCTCAACTAGCTTCATATATTTTCATATCGAAAATACATTAAAAAGATGAAGCAGTCGGAGTCTTCTGATGTTTATCCTCGCCCATAAACATCCGAATACAGGACAGACAGAATTGTCTTCCTTCCTCTTTCCCTCCCTTCGGGAACTCACACATCCCATGAAACGCGGAAGCACAGCTGCTACTTAACGTTTTAAAATAGTATAAGACGGCTGCCCACACGCCGCACGAAACGCGACAGCACAGCTGTCACTTTACCCCACACCTATGCTACCACCAGGTTTTGTTTCAATATCCCGTATCGATTCTGCTGCAGGTATTGACGGAGCAGGGTCTGGGCAAGTACTGTGACAAGGAGTTCGTGGAGAGCACCTCGCGGGAGATGCAGGAGGCGCTCGACCTCACGCAGGAGGAGATGGACACGTAAGCCTTCACAACTGAAACGTCGAGCAGAGAAGAGCAGTTTTTGTGTCATTCAATTTTACACTTATATAGTACTAGCTGAGTCCCGCGGTTTCACCGAAAATAGAAAATCATCCCATGGCATCCCATAGGAATTTTTTTTCGGGATGAAAACTATTCTATGTGTTAATCCAAGTTACCCTCTATGTGTGTGTCAAATTTCATGAAAACCGGATCAGCAGTTTTTGCGTGAAGGAGCAACAAACAAACAAACAAACAAACATACATATATATAAACTTTCGCATTTATAATAAGATGCGCGTGATATTTTTTCCCGTGGAAATATCGAGATGAAAAATAGACGTTGGCCGGTTCTCACACCTACCCGATATGCACACAAAAGTTCATGAGAATCGGTCTTGTCATATCGGAGGAGTATGGTAACTAACATTGTGACACGAGAATTTTATATATAAGGGATCAAACGAGCAGTCGGGGATTAAAGACAACTCCAATGTAAATCGGCATATTTGGTATGCAGATGCTCTCCTTTCCTCCCCCAATGGGCCACTTGCAAACCGCAGCAAACGCGACAGCATCGCTTTACGGCGGTGCCATGTGAGNNNNTACTGGCCAGATCCGCCGCGTTACCTCTAGGCTCTAAGTACACTGGAGTACCAGGAGACCAGACACTAATGTTGTTGAGTTTTTCAGAGCCGCGAATCAAATTATTCTACAAGAAAGAAAATTGAATGAAATACAAAACAAGCCTGCTGATGTGGTATGTATTTTATTTCGTCCTTTTAATAACATCGCGAGCCTCCGCTAGCAAATTTGAAAGATATTTTAAGAAGAGAGAATTTTGTGAAAGTGTCGTGTCAGAAAGAGAGTGGGAGAGGGGTATGGAGGGTTCTTTGCTCCCACTAGAATAAGACGAGGTTGGATGGTCACCGATCGTCATCTCATCATCTCTTCATGGGACAACGAGCGATAGGTGAGGGCGTATCATCATTGCACAGCCAGTGATAGATACGGGAGATCCATCTCTGACATAAATACGTCACGACGCTGGTGCCAAATGGGACAGCCAGTGATAGATACGGGAGATCCATCTCTGCCATAAATACGTCACGACCCTGGTGCCAAATGGGACAACTAGTGATAGATACGGGAGATCCATCTCTGGCATAAATACGTCAAGACGCTGTTGCCAAATGGGACAGCCAGTGATAGATACCTGGTGCTAAGTGGGACAGTCGGTGATAGACAGGGACAGCTAATGATGGATACGGGAGATCCATCTCGGAGATAAACGCGTCTTGAAGCTGGTACCATTGATACAGCCACTGTTAGATACGGAGCTCAATGGCATTAATACGTCCTGAGGCTAGAGTCACGCTCATATTCTGGCTTACTAGAATACAGGGATCAGACTGCTATCCGGCTTCCGTACCACTGCTGTGGCTTCGCCAAGCTGTAATACGAGGTCCTGTTTTTAGTCCGTAGGAGTCGGAGACCTACAGCTCCCGAAGCGGACTGGTGTCCATAATGGATGTTTTCGAGACAAATAAATTGCCTTTGTACCAGTATTTTATAATAGGGCAATCTGTTTATTTAGTGTAGGTACAGATATGATTATATATTCACTTGATCCTAAATCCATGGCTTAAGAGGGGCAAATAAACGGGACAAGCCCTTCGGAGATTGTCGACGCCCATTTTGCATATTTTGTGCAGACATGACGTCCTACTTTTCACCAAAAAGCCACCGGCAAGTCACAAGCCTCGAGATGCATAGTTGCCACTTTGCGGAGGTATCAAAGTGAGCTGTACAACCCCGATCCTCCGCAATTCAGCTGTAGTGCATTACCTCTTACTGCGAGATATCGCCATGCATTGCATGAATTTCAAAATTGCCCTCAACCTAGATCGATTTAAGAAATCTTGGGTAAAAAGAAAAGATTTCTCTCCACAACAAATATTACAGAATGATGATGATGATGATGATGATGACTAGTATAATATTAGCTTGTTCTTAGCTCTTATCACCACCACACCAAACGTATTGGATATTTGTTAGAATGACATTGTAATAGACCTGTAGATAGAACGAAAAGGGCAGTAGCTTTTCGGACCTTGCTCCAAATCGTAGGTATTTTAACTTTGTAAACGTTTATCACTTTGTTAGTTTTATGCAGCTTAGATTGTATTATCATCATCAGTTTAGATTGTGTTACTGTAGAAGTAGCGCCACGCTGCATGTTTATGGGCAGGTGAAATGGACTGGTGCGTCCGGGGAAGTACCTCTCTCTCATTTGACATCGACGTGAAGTGACGGCAATATGAATTGTCGTTGCGTTTCGTTCGGTTTGTGAAAGCTCCGGTGACCCCAAACCCCCTCCCCCCAACTTCATGGTAGCACGGCCAATTATTAGATTACCCCAGGAGGGTACTGGCACCCTTGTTGTCGGAGAATCCCTCCCTGAACATCATGACTCAAAGTTACACATTGAACCACGTTCAGTTTCTCGGCCATTTGGAAACGAAGGCTAAATTAGCGTCGCAAAAGTTAGGTGTGCACGGTAGGGCAAATCAGTACTTCACACCAGCCCATCGGCTGCAACTTTACAAAGCGCAAGTCTGACCGCACATGGAGTACTGCTCTCACCTTTGGGCCGGAGTCCCGCAATATCAGCTCATTCCATTTGACCGTATACAACGAAGAGCGACTCAATCGTCTATAACAGTTATCTCTCCCGCCACCTGGATATTCCTGCCTTGCGTAGAGATATCAGTTCGCTGAGTATCTTCTATCGTATTTATCACGGGGAGTGTTCCGAGGAATTGTTCGGATTAATACCCGCAGCTGAATTCCAATATAGGACTTTGCGCCGAAATTCCAAATTCCACCGTCACCACCTAGATCTTCCGAAGTGCACTACTGTGCGCTATAAGCGCAATTTCATCCCGCGCACCACTAAAATTTGAAATCAGCTGCCCCCTCGGCATTTCCGGGCCGATACGACCTAGAGATCTTCAAGAAAAGAGCTTATTTTTTCCTGAAAGGTCGGCAATGCATCTGTTATACCTCTGGTGTTACCGATGTCTGAGTGCGTTGGTGATCACTTTACATCAGGTGACTCAACTGCTCGTTTGCCTCCTATGCTATAAAATGGCTCATCGGCTCTGTTCCCCAACGTGCAATTCTGGACTCCCTACAAACTGTTTAAGTGCCCTCTCGTAGTAAGTAATCTCATAGTAAATAAAGTATCACTCTCCCCTTTCTAGGGCCTGTCATCGCAGAGACAGAAGACGTCATCGGTCCTGTCAGTCCTACCCCTTACATGTCCTTCCTCTTAGTCTGCCATGTATGCGCAAATGTCTGCTGACCAAAAATTTGTTCGTTTGTGACTATATCCTGATATAGACTGGACTCCACGAGACACCATCCAACGTTACATTTCGCTCGTCATTGTACAACTCACATTCCCACAGAACATGGTCTCTGGTCTCAACTTCGAGACCACAAGGGAGGATGGCAATTCACACAACGTCATTTTGTGCAGGCGATCTTTAAATCATCATCAACAGTTAGAAGACGTCCACTGCTGTAGGCTTCTCCAGATAGCGCCATATGTCAGTCACAAGCTGCTGGCAACCAACGGCACCAACTTACTTTGACCGAGAGTTCCTGTCTGTGTATAATAACCCATTGTTGCTCTTTATTTCACAGCATAGCATACTGTCCAGGCAGTACCACCCTTTCCATCAGCCTCCGATGCAGCCACCACCGAGGAAGAAATAACAAACACCAACAGATGGCGCGGTTTATATTTGTACCTAGACGATTGACAATCGTGTAGGTTGTTTGTAACCCTCCGGGTTTTTGTGACCCCTGCGGTTTTGTGACCTGTGGGGTTTTGTGACCTTTGGGTTTTGTGACCCTTGGGTTTTTGCGACCTGTGGGTTTTTAT
>LUGF01028016.1:197908-220687 GCA_001625245.1 Calycopis cecrops | reverse complement strand
GGTTACCAAAGTGACGCGTGCCGCCAAATTGCCCTGACACCCAATGAAATATTTCCTTTTTATTTTTTTTTGTACAATAGTGAAATATTTTTGAATTGAACCCTATGAGAAATAAATTGAGTTTTCAGAAGTAAAAATGTTAAAAAATATATCTACAATGGATATTTTGTTCACAAGAATCTGCGTTACTTTCCGATTATGTTGTGAGAATCTACTCTCACAGTTTTGTAAAACGTGATTTCATTTCTAAATTGTATTGGTTTGGCACTACTGAGGTAGCACTGTAACGTAGGCATAGGACCTCTGGCCGAGGTCGAATAGAACCTTTGAAAGTGGTTTTAATAAAAAAAATAGATATTCGAATTCTTCTAGAAGGAGAATTTGAATATTGTCTGTCTTTGACAGACGTAGGATTTTTTCATTCGAGAACGCACTCCGAAGGTGCGAACAAATAACATTTTAGCTAGGATTCAATTAGATACTAGACTGTATTGTGAATTTGTATTACAATAAACGTGTCTCTCACTTACGTGTTTCCCTTATAGTGTCCCATGTAAGCCAGATTGGCATAGATTGTAACTAGGGAGTAACAGTGAAGAATATAGGTGACGCTGCACTCAAATACCATAGACATCTTCAACGAGTGCAGTCGCCACAGTATTTATAACTTTGATAAAGCGTGAACTAGAGTTATAATTCGTCTATTATGTACATTATAATGTTATATTGTAACAAGTCCTTACGGTGCTTAGCACAAGGCTAGGCTAATAGTGTATAATTTTCACAGGTATTCTTATATTTGATATGTAGGTACACAAGTTTATTTTGCAATAATTTATGTTATGTTTCGAGCAGTTCGCTAGTCTGAAGTTCCAAGCCCAATCCCCGAGGTCTCAAATGGACCTGTACTAGGAGATTATGTTTTTTTTATATTATGATAAGGCAAAAGAGCAGTCGGAACCAATCAACCAATTACAATTTTCATGACTACCAACGCATATAGATATCCGCATATAGGTTATACAGATGCGTTGCCCTCCTTCCTCCTCCCACGTATATGGGCATCTGCCTACCTACATACACACCACAAGACTGTCACTACGCCGGTATCGTGTAACAATTCGGCTACATGTATCGGGGCACTACCTCTTGCTAAAGTGTGTGCAAGATAGGTATATATTAAACGCAATGCAATGTCATTATTTCGCGGCCATTTTCCCGCGTCTCGCGGGGTTGACAGCTCATTTCCCGCCATGATGGATAGTGGCCGCGGTGAAATATCGCCCGCGCCGCGCCGCTTGACATATGCAAAAATTGTGTTGCAAACTTATCAGAAAGGTCAAATTAGAATCCTGTCTCCTAATAGACACATCGTGCGGGATTCTTTTTGATTTATGGCATCCATTACTCGGATTTACACTTTTTATTTAGGGTTACAAGTATAAAACAAATGTATGTAAATAACGAATGTTGTTTCTTTACTTAGTGTAGAACAAGGTACTAACTTTTCAACTTCACTAACTTAAATAACTCTAAAATGTCAATAAGTAATTTGTGTAAATGTGCATAAGCAAAGGTGACGTGCGACCCGAAATACAGGCCCCCAAAGATTAGTTTGGGCACCAGTCTCCCACGATATTACCTGTAGGTAATCTCTATCTAAACCTCATTTTTATTGATAAGAAATATAATATATAGTGGTGAGAAAATAAACTATTATTTATTAAAAAAATATTGAGACCTATATTTTGGAAATTATCGTCATGAGTTTCACGATAGTAAAATCAATAAGCAAAAAGATCAATTGTAAGATGTTGTCGTAAAAAATGTCCACATTCGTAAATTTTATCTCACATAACAGGCTTATCATACTAAAAATACTTCAATTTTAATTACATTTTATCAGATCTGCTTGTAAGAACAATCTACGCACACTGGTGAAAGTGGTAACACAATTAAATTGTAAAAAATATTATTTGTAGGAGTAGTCCTTATTAAAACTCTGTCTATCCTTTTGAGTGAGATTAGTAAATGGTGAGTGACATTATTGTACATAAAGCATTATGGGATATAATCAGTTTTCGTTGCTATTAAAGTACTTGATATCTTTTGGAAAATTATATGCTTTCATCAAACAGTACAAATAGTTATACAACAAATATATTCTAATCATAGCAATATACAAGTGTGTTGTGAAATCAATAAATAAGTGTTGTCAATGTATTTTTTTACAATCTATCTATATCTATATATATAAATAGGGTTCCGTAAGATATTTGGATTTTTCGGACACACTAATATTATAAAGAGGAAAACTTTGTTTGTTTGTTTGGTTGTAATGAATAGGCTCAAAAACTACTGGACCGATTTTAAAAATTCTTTCACCATTCGAAAGCTACATTATCCACGAGTAACATAGACTATATTTTATTTTGGAAAATATAGTCAAACTACTGGACGGATCAAGCTGAAATTTGGCATGCAGTTAGATGTTATGACGTAGGCATCCGCTAAGAAAGGATTTTTAGAAATTCAACCCCTAAGGGGTGAAATAGGGTGTTGAAGTTTATATGGATTTCTTAGAAATTAAACGCGAGTGAAACCGCGGGGCACAGCTAGTATATATATAAAACTTAAACGTGACATAGCCATCTATCAACGCACAGCCCAAACCACTGGACGGATCAAGCTGAAATTTGGCATCCAGGTAGATGTTACGACGTAAGCATCCGCCAAAAAGAATTTTTAAAAATTCAACCCCTAAGGGGGTGAAGAGGGTGTTGAAGTTTATATAGATTTCGCGGTTGAAACCGCGGGGTACAGCTAGTTTTTATATAACTGGCAACCCTTGTTATGAACATTATGACTCTTATCTTAATGTATGATACAATATATTTTTACGTAATTAATTACACAACACTAATTAAGCTTGTTGGTCGAAAGATTTTTAAAGAGCGCGGTTAGTTACGCAAGCTTCTTCTCTACGAAAAATATGTGTGTGCAATTCACACTCGGTAGAAATGAAGCCCAAATCTAATAAAGAATGAGTCCGTGTATCAGTCCGTAAATCGAGAAGTGATTTTGCTTTTGCATTTTGAAAAAAGTTAATCCAAAGATGATTTCTTTTTTAAATGTTTTTTCAAGTTTCAAGTCTGGCGACATAATTAAAATTAATTTTTATATTTTACAGTAAAATGAAAAGAGCGCAACATAGAAAAACACTCTAGCTGTTCAAATATAATTTTAAGTAAAATAGCAAAATTGTGTAAACTATGTATATTTGAAGCTACATAGGTACGTAAAATAAGACGATATACATAGACGCACCTCGGTTTCCCTGTAACCAATTTTGAAAATGACTGAAACATCCGTAGAGAAGAAGTTTAGAGCTAAGAGATAGAATCCTTTTAAGTAATATTACAATAATCCTGTTATTATAATCCCATAATAATAGCTGGCAATAAACAAGGATGCAGATAATGTTGCCAGATTTGACAACACACGACACATTATTTTATAATAGACGCATAATTCTTTACAATAGCAATAAATAACTCACCGATGACACCCCACCCTAATGTAATCTGTATTATTCTATCGGACAAATTATTCAGTTTTGCGCGGCAAAAAACCAAATGTCAAAATGGGGTTGCTAGAATTATAGCTTCAATTACCCGCCGGCGCGCCCTCGATTAAAAATGTCTTCACTTTTTGCAAGTTGGCGGTTTTTTACAATATTTTATTATGGCTATGATGCACTTTTATTTACGCATTTTAGATTAGGTTTTGTTATTGTTCTGGATATTGGCATGGCGATTACTTTTAAGAGATTTTTATAACTACAGTTATGGGATGAAACAGGTTATAAACAAGATGAGTTGGTGTAATAATGGTTACCATAGTGGAGTAGGAGGTAGTGCCATACTTCATGCTTGCATGCAGCCGAATTGGGCCGGCACGACTGGGGAGGTACCTCTCTTACACGAGAGCGGCGTAAAGTGACAGCTGTGTTGTCGCGTTTCGTGCGGTGTGTAACTAGCCGGTGGCCTATGAAGGTGGGAGATGAATGGAGGGCAGCGCATCTGTATAGCCTCTATGCGGATGTCTATGGGCGTCGGTAGTCATGAAAATGACTCCGACTGCGCGTTTGCTCCCCTATAACATAAAAAAAGAAAATTCCTAGGTTCGTCTTCCATTTCCACTATTTCCGTGTCTAATCACCAAAACTGTTAGCTGTATTTTATATGAGCCAATGGTTTATACGATTGTTCAAAGAGCCGATCGAAATCTTAGAAAATACAACAAATTCTGTCATCAAAAAGGTGGGCTAAGATCTAAGACTGCAACTAAAATTAAGACTAAATATCTGAACAATTGATGATCATTACGTAGACTGCTACAAAATTGGTACAAATTTGTCGATCCCGACCCATGATTCTAATAGAGGATAATATAGATAGTCAAAAAAAAGTATAAACTTAAATGCAGCTGCGTAAGAAATTTTCCTTTTTTGTCGTTTAATATAAAAAAGTAATTCATATAAATGAATAACAGTAACAGATCTCATTCGTCTTAAGTTGAATTTTATTTTTTATTTTTCACAAAATCCACAGACCTTAAAGTTAATTACAGACTTATAACCAGATGATATCGTCCAATTATGGATTTATATTATGGTGCAGAGTAGAGATTACTATAATTATAATTAATTAATTTGACTTTTTTAATTATCAGGCGAGCCCATAGTTATAAATCTTCATAATTTCTCTCGAATACGCCAAAATAATATTTTTATATTATATCAAGCCCTATATTGTGTCCCATTGCTGGGCAAAGCCCTCCCACCATTTTTCCCACTTTCCTCTCCTCTCATTCTCATTTTCCTTTTCAGAGCTTCATAGCGCCAATCACGCAGGTATATATCGAGTTCATCTGGCCATGTCCTTTTTGAAAAAGATTTTTTAATAGAGAACAGATCTGAACAATGTACAATTTCAAGTGTCCCCAATGATTAATGTTAAAAGACTGTAGACCGTAATGGTAAAAAGAGAAGAGAGATCGAGGGAAAGGGATGCAATGAACGATTTAGAAATTCTCAGCTTTTATTTATACGTCACAAGACCACAGGAAGGTCGCGGACGGGGCATTACCGGCGCGTGCGGGGCACGTGGCAGGGGTCCCGGGTATTGCTCTAAAATTGACTCCCCAGCACTCGCGCTTTGTTTATGAGAATGTGATTATTTGAGATAATCCAAACTTTTATGGCATAATAATGGCTGTAGCTGAATCTATAATGGAAAAGACTCGAAAGTATTCTGAGCAGAGGTTTTAAAGATGGCTATTAGAGTATCAAGTAACTATTCGAGGCTTAACTGCCAAATAAATGGAGTAAATATTAGTTAGTTTCTAGGAAGAGGTAGTGCTGCGCATGTCGAATTGGGCCGGCACGACCGGGGAGGTACCTCTCGCTTACACGATACCGCTGTAAAGTGACAGTAATGCTGTTGCATTTCGTGCGGTGTGTAAGTAACCGGTGGACGGAAGAGGAAGGATCTGGCATCTGTATAAACTCTACGCTGCCATCTACGGATGTCAGTAGTCATGAAAATGTCTTCGACTGCTTGTTTGCCCCCCTATACCATAAAAGATAATGACTTTTATGCCCTAATAATGGCTGGAGCTGAATATTATGGAAAAAGTCGAAAATATTTTGAGCAGAGGCTTTAAAGGTGGCTATTAAAGTATCAAGTAACTATTCGAAGCTTAAGTCTTAGTTAAGCTTAGTCCAATTAAGTTTGCAATTGACTTTAATAATATGACTCTGATAAAGAGGATCTTTCAACTTTTGCTTCCTCCTAATTCACAAATTGCGAAACTAGATGGTACGAAAGAAAATATAATATAGTAAAGAGCAAGGAGTACATCTTCAGTCATGCCGACCAAATTCGTTAGCAATGCAGCATATACTCTAACAAAATCACTATATCGCTTTCCGCCGTCTGTGTGTCTGTATGCTATTAATAGAGTGATTCAAGAGGAAGGTTTATATGCATAATAACTCCATTTTTGAAGTCAGAAATCTACGCAGGCGAAGCTGCGGGCGGAAGCTAGTTGAAAATAATTAGAAATATACATAACGCAGACGTATAAATAAATTGTCTACAGACAAGTATACAAGGAAATATATCCAATTCTCACCCCAGTACACACTTTTCGCAGAAATAGGATATCTTAAATGTTTTCACCAAATACAGCCATTCAGGGATCGCTCTAATAGTTTATTTGGCGTTACCGAAATGTAAACTCTATTGTGTTCAGCTAAAGTAGTTTCGTTAGACCGATGTATATTTGAGGAAAGAGTTGCTTTGGGGCTTGGGAAGAGGCGAGTTCAGAAGCCTCGAGCCAATTTCGGTTATATATAGATACCTTAAGAACTGGTGTCGGTCTGTACATATTCGTAGGACGTTATTAAAACAATAGTATAGGTTATTTAGAAAAGAAAACTTGATAATTATTATTTTTATAAATTGCCTGTCGGTCTGTTTGGCGCATGGTGTAAAAAATAAAAGTAGATTGAATTGGAGAGGATAGAATAGAATGGTCGCAGCACACTTATCAACTCGGAAAGGGATCGTAACCGTATCACCTCGAGCCGGTCAGTATTCTTCTAAACTTCATACTGCTACGCACACTAATGGGAAAAGTAACGTAATCGTATCGTCTTCGTTTTATAGGCGAGGCGTTTAAAATCCGTTTCCGAGTTGATAAGTTTGCAGCGACCATAAAACAACCAAAGTTTGTCAATGTGCATGTATCAAACACACACACTATCTGAAATTTGATAAAATTAATTATCTTCTGAAAAGATTGATTTATTTTATAATCTACCCTCGTCACTCATATGAGCACATGATCAGTTTTCTGTTGCGGAATAAAAGCGTATTTTGATAAGCGTCAATATTGAACATCTACGTTATTCAAGTCAGATTCGAGCATCGAAGGTTTTGTAATTCACGATTCTAGGTCACCCAATAGGTTTCTTTGAATGAAAGTGTCGACAAACAAAATGACAACAAATTATTAAGAACACAAAATAGTCATGGGTTCAGTTTTCACTTGGATACGTCCATGTAAAAACTGAACATAAGGAACCCTAAAAACTCCAAAGCTTGGGAGTATTATTTAATGAAAAAAAAAAACAAAATCTGAGTCTTTAAGAGTGTTACACTTATTAGAAACTTCGAAAATGTCCATTGATTCCGTATTTTAGCAAATTTGGACTTTTCGTGGCCCAACGTAAGGGGTTGCGTGACAACGAAGAGCTTTCCGGAAACTGGGGGAGGAGCAACAAAGATGGCGGCACCGGAAGCGAGGACACGTGCTCGGAGCGCACCGGATGTCCTGAGCCTTATACCCATTGAATTATGGCCATTCCAGTTATAATAATAATCACATAAGAAACGTTTATGGTTTTATCAGAGATGCGCGGGTAGTCGTAACATGATTTTGCAATTTATTCTGCCATTCTGAATATTTGACAAATTGTAATGGCGTATGACATGGTATGATATATTTGTATGTTATTTTCTAACTAATAGATGTGAGTCTTTGAATATAAAGTATTCATAGGGTGGTTTTAGTTGATGCACTTTCAAAAAATGGGAAAATATTTTTTTCTTGCTTCTTTTATAATGAGCCAATATTACTATTTTCTCAAAATCATCCTTAGAGTACGTACAGATACCGATTCTTAGGTTTTAGTAAAATTGCTAAAGTAAAACTGTTAAAGTAAAATTTACAAAGCATTGAAGTGTGTAAGAACACAGCGTACGAGCATCAGTTTATGTTATAACAAGCTTTGACACGCGGTTTTACCCTCGTTTAATTTCTAAGAAATTCATATAAACTTCAACACCCTATTTCACCCCCGGGGTTGAATTTCTAAAAATCCTTTCTAAGCAGATATCTACGTCATAACATCTACCTACATGCCAAATTTCAGCACGATCCGTCCAGTGCGTTGATAGATGACTATCACCTCAGTCACCTTTGAGTTTTAGATATATAGATGTAGCTGAAGATCAGCCATCTTTGAATTTATTTAAAAGATGTAACCAACGAACGGCCTATGTCCAGCAATAAAAGCTGATGATGATGATAAACAGAGAATTGAAAAAAAATGTAAAATTTGAACTTTAGTGACGTCATCCATGTCAATATCCATAATCCGTCGAGTGTTGCAACATTAAAAATTATCCAATTAGCCGTGGTGTTGCCAGATAAGATAAAACTTACGATATTGCCTGTACTACGCTACCGTTTATTAATAACTTATCTAATCACATTTGTTTGAGCTTAGCTTTCCTAATAACGGGAAATATTGATGTTATTTTTATCTATGATCTAAATGTCCTTGGATTGAAGGAAAATTTTGTGTGTGCTGGCATCCCTGAAAAAAGGAGAAATCTCCATGGCATGTGAAGTTCACTGACCCGTATTTGCCCAGCGCATATTATGTGTACTTACTTATTCTCACTTCGCCAGAAGGAGAAGACCAGTGTTCTCTTGCGGTGTGTACGTAGCCTGTGGCCTATAGAGGGAGCAGGAGTAAGGAGAGGAATGCATCTATATAACCTCTATGCGGATGTCTATGGGCGTTGATAGTCAAGAAAATTTCCCCGACTGCTCATTTGCCCTCTAATACTACAAATAAAAACCTTGTAAAAGCAGCACCACTTACCTATTGATACTAGAGACGGAAGGCACGTTGTCCTGGCTGCAGATGCCCTCGCTGAGCAGTCTGTCGCGGATCTCCCACGCGAACATCGTCGGGTTCTCCCGCTTGTACGCGGCGATGGCGTCCACCACCGGCGGCGTCGCCACCTTCGGCTTGGAGCCCCCAATCACGCCGGCCTTGAAGCTCCCCGTTTCATAATACCTACAAACAAAAAAAATCATTATTTTTTTTTTTAGCATAAGGGGGCAAATCAGCATCCGCATAGAGGCTACACAGATGCATTGCTTCCGCTCCACCTCCTCTCCCTCCATAGGCCACCATTCGGATTACATTGTAAGTATACCTAAATTTGTATAACCTCTATGCGGATTTTTATGGGTATCTGTTATCATCAAGCTGTTCTGACTGCACGTTTGCCCTCCTGTACTATAAGGCGTCGAGGCGACACGGGCGACTGTATAAGTTTCTTTACGTACTCTTTCTAGCCGTTGAACATAATAAAATTCTAATTCTTAAAATATAGAAATAGAGCTTAAAAAATATATCTATTATTTAAAATAAATAATTTATTTTAGGTTATATAACTTAATATACAACTTAAAAATAAGAAATTTGCATTAGAGATTTTAAGAAATACAATTGGATTATGAATGAAAAATGAATGATGATGACGTCATCATTTACACACATCACATTAAGACAGCAACAAAATTTAACCCTGAATGAGCTGCAATCCCAGATTCTTCCCAGTTTTCAAAAAAAAATATTCTTAATAATCACCAAGGATATTTACGAACATACAGACAACAAACTAATCTTATTAGGGTTCCGTTGTGCCTCTGCGAGCCCCCGATCAATAGCACTTTAAACTAAAGGGTAGGGTGTCCATGTAATCGAATTGTCATAATACAGTCTCATTATTTTATTGAGCAGTCGAAATTTAATTTTCGTCAATCCTAATGCCAGGGCCCAGGGGAGGGGGCGTGTCCCCTGCTTTGTTGTTTATGGTTGATTTGGGAATATACATTGTGGACTTGTGATGAGGCAATATGCCGTGATTTTTGTGCTGACTCGCTTTTTTGTGGACATTACATTGATTGTTTTTTTGACGCAACTTGTTTGAGACGTTTACTATGTATGTTTATGGGTAGGTATAACACAAGTGGCTTAACAAACGATATGACAATGTAATGTAAACAATGCCCAGAGGCAATTATAGTCAAAGATCTAACCGGATGCGCTACCAAGCTTAAAATCCTTCTACCAACATCTAAAACCGTTAAATGTAACAGCATAGCCATCACTTTATGGCGGTGGCAGTATCCCTAGCTCTCAGGAGCGAGGGATACTCTGGTCGACTGTAACAGTTGTCATGTAGCAATGGTGTTGCCGTAAAAATAGGAATGTCAAAAGTAAAGTCACTTGGATTGTCAATATAACAAATAAGAAAAAATAGGAATGTCAAAAGTAAGGGAATGTAAAGGAAAGTAAAGGAATGTCAAAGTAAAGTCACTTGGAATGTGAATGTAACAAATAAGATCACAACTCTCAGTATGTACTGTATTATCTATGATCACAATGCAATGAATAGACCTTGACAATAGATGTATAACGATGACATTTACATCCAGATGATAAGGACTTATGATGATAAAGAATCAACATCAAAATCATTATTATATTGTAATAAGCAGTTTGTATTGCGATAATGAAAAACAATCCATTATGAGGTACATCCCCTGGGATTTTAGTCCCTCCTCTGTACGTGACAGGGTATTCACACATTTGTTTCGAAAACACTTATATGTTGTTGTACGTGATTAGGTCATTATTCAATCTGTCAAGTTCTGGTATTTTCTTTTAAATTTTGTCGCGATTTTTTAAATTAATGTAGTGTGTCATAAGTCAGTATTTCTTTTTCTAAACACCTATTTGGAAAATAATTATGAAAGTAAAAAAGTCCTAATAAAATAAAAGAACAGATTGGTATGAACATATTATATCTTAAACCTGTCATCTCTGTTTTGCAGCTTCAACTAGAAAGTTTGTTTTTGTCAACGTTGAAGTTTTGGAAAGTTATTAGTAATTATAAAAGTGTTTTTTACAAACTTTTATTTTCACTATTAGCATATTTATAAAAGCAATCATTAATGATTAACTCGTTTGTATTTTCATGTGTTACCAAAATTTTCATCCTCCATTTTATATTAGGTACTTTTAAATAATTCATTTTTCGAATAGCTTATTTTGTAGCCAGATCTACATTAGCGAAATTAACATATGATTCTTTTACAAAAAAATTTTACAATCCTTTAATCCTATTCCAATATGGGATTGTTTGTGCCTATTAAATAATAATAAAAAATGGCGAGTGTGTATAAAGTGCGGCACAAACAGGATTATCAGATAAAAAATAATCGGACGGCACCGCACTTAAGTAATTTGGCGGCGCACGGTGTTGAGCCTGGAGTAAGTCAATTACAATGTGATCGTTCCCTAAGTGAGAACTATACCAGGGTAATGACGGCCAGAGAAGTGCTTCACATAAAATTTATATTTTTTTAAACTATCAAGTTTTATGTTATTTTTACTCTGTTTCTCTGCAAACTTTAAAAGGACTATCGGAAAAACACAAACCGCATACGCAATAGAAAGTGTATGCGAGAGCTACTTCTTCGGACGTCCCAGCCTAACAAGTTAGCCAAGAGAGGGGGACAGGGTAAAGAAATGTATATAATAATACATTATCTGCATAACCCAATATGCGAATGGCGATAGTCGTTGGTAGTCACCTAAAAGCCAAATACCAGGTACAAACGTACCGCTTTGGTACATAAATACCAATAAATGAATAGAAGACACTTGAGTGCGCGATGGTACTTCGTTCGTACCGCGCCCTGGGACGTTAGGGTCGGTGTAATGCATCGAGGGGTCCTTTGCCGTTTGAGGGCGCTACAATTTTGAATATCTTGTTTTGTATTGCAATGTTGCCATTTGCTTATTAAGGCGAAATAAACACGCATTCGCTGAATAGGTAATAAGTCCGGCGTTAACCGGTTTGAAGCAGAAAAAATTGGTATTTTTCGGTGTTTATTATACCTACTTGTATGGTAAAATTTATAATTTTTTTATAAAGTGGAGAAATTTGGAGGCCGCCGCCACCCATTAACATCTTCACCCCAACCCCCATGGAGCCACCGGCTACTCACAGAATAGTTGTTACTGTTAAAGCGGTATCAAATGAGCGAGATGTATCAGCTCAATTGGGCGAGCAATGCAGCATGGCACTACCTCTTACCATTTTTAACAGCTTAAATGGCTACACATACAACTTACGCTACCGACTGTACCTACATACTAGAACGTTAATATTTTTTGCGAACGCTACCGCAAATTGATACTTATCCGCAGCTTGTAAGCCTTAACTCTATTAGCCTCCCCGCTGTTATCTAGATCTCCAATATGTTCGATACACAATACCCGCAAATTGGCTTAAGGCCTGAGCACACTGGTGAATTACGCATGTCTGATGTACCATTAGTTTTGGATAGGGGAAAATGTTCATGTAAAATGTGACACCTACTTATAAGCGCATATAGATATGTAAATATTTTATTATAGCATAAGGCAAACTAGCAGTCTTAGTCATTATGACTGCCGACGTCCACAGACATCCGCATATTCAGATGCGATGTACTCCTTCCTCCTCCTTCATGGGCCACCGGCTACTTAGACACAGTACGAAATTCGACAGCTCAGCTGTCACTTTGCGCCGGTGTCGTGTAAGCGAGAGGTACCTCCCTGGTCGTGCCGGCTCAATGTTACGTATGTATGTGATCTAATTTGCATCATCATCATCATCATCAGCTGGAGAACGTCCTCTGATGGACATAGGTCTCGCCAAGGGTCACGGGCCACTTGCATCCAGCGACTCTCCGCCATACTTACCTACATGTATACCTAAGTACCTATATCTATATATTAACACGTGAAGCAAAAACTTTAGGAACATTTTTACGAAACTTGCGCGGACGGAGGAGAATGAAATTTGGTACACTTATAGTTTACGTGTAAGAGAAGTGCAGAACGCTAATATATTTTAATAATAAAGTTTATAAAGTACTTTAATTTAATAAATAAAACTTTACACACCCAATGTATGGTACATTTGACACATTTATATTTTATATAAGTAATTTAATTAATAAGTAATCTATTTAATATATAAGTAATTTAGTAATTTATTATATTATATAAGATACACGTAATTATTGATGAAGTTTAGATTGTATGTGTAGGTTAAGTAAAGAAAAATGTATAGTTGTGTGTTAGAATTGCTTAATAAAGTTTTTCTATTCTATTCTATTCTAAGTTTCTGTGTCTTTTGCAAAAGTTGAAAATTCTACATAAATTGTTTACCTTAGTTACAATGTCATAACACGTCACATGATATTTAGTTTTAATTACATAAAAGTTTCACTTAGGCCGAATATCGATCTTCGCGGGTCCACTAGTATTTGTTTCATTGATCATGTTCATTCAGTGATCGTATTATTTGCGATATGGCAAGATATTATGTATTAATTTCAATCAAGATAAAGTCAACGAATGCCTTATGTAATTATAGTTTTTACTAACGTAATTGATATTTCTTGGTAATTATAATTAAAATTTCATATTTATAATTGTTATAGCATAATCTGTAGTTATCTTCTAGCTCATCGCAATTAAAATTTTAATTAAATCACATACAAGTTTTTTTTTTATTTTTTTTGTTTTTATGTGGGTAAACGGGCAGTCGTAGCCATTTTCAAGACTTCCGTCGCCCATAGACATCCGCACAGAGGCTATACAGATGCATTGCCCTTTTTCCTTCTCCCAACTTTATGGGCCATACATATATTATAACTAGGTATGCCCCGCGGTTGGCGCGCAAAAAAAAACAATCATGATTTTATTCTCATAGCTCCGTTACTATGGATTTTGTACGCGGTAGGGCTATGCTGCTTTGCAACCGAATTGGGCCAGCACGAACGGTGCGGAACCTCTCGCTTACATGAAACAGGCGTAAAGTGACAGCTATGTTGTTGCGTTTCGTTGTGCCAGTTTCCGGTGGCCCATTGAGGAGGAAGGAGGTGAAGGCAACGCATCTGCATATCATTGTGTGGATGTTCCTTCATTGAAAGAAAACGACAGCTTCGCCCCCCTATGGCATGAAAGACAGCGTCTTGTTGATAATGAGTTTATTATTCCTCAATCAAAATCAGACACAAACGAAAGTAGCCCAGTCCTGTATCCGTATATAATAATTAGTCTGTTTTTCTGTACGTCAGGGGGCAGAAAGCGTAACGTACGATATACTTCCGTTTCGCATTAAAATGTGCACGATTTTGAACTCTAAGACCTTGGCGTAGAGTCGCAAATTAATGCAGAACTTTTATACCTTATACTATGGAACTGCTTGAGGTGGTATTTTGTATCTTGGTGCCTTGAGTTAAGGATACTTTTGGCGTGATTAATATGTTAAGTTGTGGGTTACTGATTTTGAGTAATAATTAGAATTATAAGTAGGCTTAGCGCCTCGGACTAAATCTTGGAAACAGCTTTTGTACGTCTAGTTTAACATTTCCTGATTGAAAAGAAAAGAATAAAGGCTGACACACACTATGCAGGTGCGGTTAGATATTTGTATCTGGGTATCTTTTAATATCACTCTCTATACTGAACTCAAAAAGTACCACAGGCTACGCAGATTACTTATGTTTTACCGTCAAGTATATGTAGGCACGGACACAACGATGGTAAAATCTTATCATATGTGCTTAGTGTGTGACAGCCTTAAGAGATTTTATTTGCCAATACTTACAGAATAGTGTTCAGAGTAATAAAGAAGTTTGAGTTATCAACTATGCAATTTGGATGTGCCTATAATTCATCACCAACAGGATCAGACGTTACTGATATAAGACGAAGAATATGTGTATTTATTAAAATGCTCGTAGTCCGGTTACATACTCTAGAGTAAAGGCAAACATTAGAAAGACAAACCATTGGTTAAACAATAACCATTTCCATTTTTTTTCATCGTACACAGATTTACAGATTCTATTTTTGGGAACAGTCGCCGCTTAGTGCGCAGTGTATCTTAATCTAGACTGGCTCGTGGTCTAGTGGTAAGCGTGTTCAACCACAGACGTGTGTCCTGGGTTCGAACCCCGGGTAGGATTTTTCAATTTCAAATAACAGTCCGGAGTGAGGAAGTTGGCGGTGTTACACTCCCGTGCCTCGGAGAGCACATAGGTCCTGGCACATGATTTCTCACCGATCGTGTTGGATTACCGTCCCATCGGAATATGAGAACGAGGGAATAGACAGTGCACTCGTGTCTGCGCGCACACTTGTGCACTATAACATGTCCTGCGCAGATGACTCGTCTCTATAGCGATGGCCGCCGTGCCGAAATCGGCTAGGACGATATCATCATTTCAATTAATGGCATTTTACTAATTAAGAAAGAGGAGAATCGAAAGAAAAGAAATCGTATAAAACATTAACACACTGCGCTGATTTTGATGCACCTTTCGCTTCAGATTTTATTGATTTTTAAGGGGCAAGTCACTAACACACAGTTTATTTTCCTTCAACCCGTTTTTTCATTGACTGAATTCCTAGCTGTCTATCGACCCATAAGACCGACATATGTATATGGACCACTGTGGGTGATCTTATAGTGAAGAGGATTAATAGACTATGGATGTCCTACTACGACGGACAAGCTTCGAATAACCAGTACAGGTCACATGCAGGCATTTCTTTTTTTTTTTTGGTTTCATGCGACTATGCATTAACGCTCTGCCATCTGTATTGGTTAGGATCCTTTGGGTTCTGAACTGGGATGAAACGAATACCCACTAAAATAATGGGTGTCATCAACTGAGCCGGGATCTGTTGCCGGTATTTTTCTTTTTTTGGTATCGGAAAATGTATTGACGTTCTGATATCGGTCTCAGGTTAATGATCAGATTGGATTACGGAACTCGGACGGAACAAATACCCACAGAAGCCCCGCGGGCGCCATCATCCAATACCGTACCCCGGATCTGCCATTTCTTACAACAGTAATATTTAATTAACAATAACCGCGATTAAAACCTGCGCGATATGGAGGACAATACAATTGTGCGGACACAGCGCCAGTGGGATTGGAATATCTCGGACAGTGCATTGTTTGATTTAAATTGAAACTGACTAGTGATGGGACAACGCTCGACAGGGTTAATATCGACTAAAGTACTAGGGAAGTACAGGGAGTATTTGTGAGCCCAACACTTTGGACGGACTGGCTTAAGATAATTTCGAGTTTTCGTGGTATATTTTATTCGTTGCGTCACTTGATATTTAGATGCTATTTGATGCTTGAATTTGAATTAACTAACACCATAACACCACTTCAGTGCCTTAATACTGTAATTTCATTTTTATATGAAAGTAGGTAGGTACCACGTTGGCTAGTTATGTTGAGGATTAACTAGTTATAGCTCTTTAGAACCAAAGTTTAACTAATCTTCAATTTTTCATTATCATTAATTATCATTCACACTTACGAAACTTAAATAGTTTGGTTTTAAAATTTAAAAAATGTTATTTTATTTTTTAAAAGAAAATGCCAATACTTTAAAAGAATGTTCTTCACACTCAATTATTTTATAAATAAATGTTATTAAAATAAAAAATTATGACATTTTGATTAACTATGTTATCGACCTTTGTTTCGATAACACACAGCCCCATCCCTACTCCCGAGGGAGGCTCATCTGAATAGAAACATTCGCTAGGTTTTCAATTTATTTGCCCTACGCGCCCTGCGCCGTTTGTTCTTTTTAACTGGACATGTATCAGTTAAATAAACTATGTACTTTAGCAGCACTCTTATGTATGACCTGACTGTGGAAAACGTTTATTATTGTGCTTGTGAATGCAGCCTATAGCGTTCTCTAAGAGGTCTTATATAACAGTGATAGTTTTGTGGAAGATGCTGATGAATACTTGATAAAACGAAAATGTGACACAAGTGAAATAAGTGCACTTTCTATTCAGTCCCCTTATATATAGTATGACGGTAGTTCGCCTAGGTCGGAGAGAAGTCAGACGCAGTATCAATGGCTCTCATAGCTACAGGGGTCCGCATGGGGATCACCGCGAAGCTCCTGAGTCCGAATTGAAATTGTAAACTCCCAATAATAGTTTTGGTCCGACCCGGGCTTTGAAATTTGAGATCACGAATGTTGATCATGCATACCACAAGCCAAGGCAGTAATCTGTGTCCTAGGCTTAAAACCTGATTTACTTTTAACATTCTACGTTAGTAATTTTGCAGAAATATCTGGACTATTTTTGTGTGTGTTTTTAGTAGTAAGAGGGCAAACGAGTAGTCAGAGGTTATTGATGGATACATGAGTACTTTGTTCAAAAACATCTCCAAAGAAGTGAAGACCTCATGATGTCCTCTATGCCCCTTCAACTCCAATGGGACACAAACTCTCGGCACGAAACGTTACAACATTGCTGGCACTGTTGTGTGTGAGTAGGGTTGCCACCCGTACTTTATAATAAAATATTGTACGTCATTTCAAACATTTGTACTCTATACTTTATGAGAACAATAAAGTATGCGGAAATACATTATATTGCACAATCAAAAATGTATGGGATTCTAAAAGTAAGAATGTCACCTAAAACCTATGTTTTACATTTTAAAATAAAATAGGCTGTAGCACTGATGGTCAGAGTGATAATACGTGTGAAAAGTGAAATAGTAGGTACTACCTACTTTATTTCTTTTACCTACAATATTTATTTTCTAATTAAAATTATGTTTTAGTAAGGATAAAACAAAATGTACTTTATTTTTCTACCATTTGTAGCCTATGTACTTTATTTGCTAGAGAATTTTCGCTCCGGCCCAATTCAGCTGCACTGCACCAATGCCACTTTCTATGGCGATTTCTCCCCATCGGTTAAATTTCGGAGAAATCGGCCGTCGGAGGTTTTTTTCTGTTGCAGAAACGCGATTAAACTAACGATGGAAGCACGGTTCAAGTTAACCTGCGGTCGAGTTAACTGGCGTTTATTACAACGGTTAAATGCTGGCTAACCGCAAATGAGAAGAGCAAGCCGTTATAATGAGGCTAATAAATATTTTGTCCGACTGCGAATATGGAGGTACATATTTTAGAGGTATTGTACAGGGACACGTAAAATTGTTTTTTTAAGTCCAGCAGTGCTATTCTGTAAGTGTCATTTCACAACTCGAAAGCTGAAACCGCGTTGACAACGCGAAATGATATTCTGTAAAACTCGATCGCGCCTCTAGCGCCGCAGAAGTGAGTGTGGCGGTGAGATGAACTATCGAAAGTGAGATTTTGACATTCTTTTCTTACAATTGGTATTTTGTAGGGTTATTTAACGAATATTTCGATGTTCACTTCTCCCGCGAATCTCGAATTCACTTGTGGCCAATTGAATTCGCTTTCAAAGTGAGTGCGGTCACCTGAGTGAGACTCGATATCGAATTTGATTTTTACAGAATAGCACTACAGTACAGCTTTATCGGTTCTAGACTCGCCATGGACTCGATCGTCTGCTCTGGTATATGGACAGACCCCGTCTTTTCCGCAGATGGAAGAGATACATCCCGGTTAAGAATAGCTAAAAATTATTATTAGGTATGGTCGCGTAAGATTGTAATAAGTGTTATGTGTTATTATTCAAGTTTACTCTATATGGGGATACAATATCTTCGCGTTTTAATGATTTACTACCAACGCTCAAAAACTTTCATGTAACCGTATCACCTCGAGCCGGTCCGTATTCTTTGTATGAAACTCCATACTGCAACGCACACTAATGGAAAACGTAACGTAATCGTATCCTCTTCGCTTTTCTAGGCGAGGCGTTTACGATCCGTTTCCGAGTTGATAAGTGTGCTCTCTCTTTCTGAAAGCTTTTCTCTACATGGTCGCACATGTAGAGAAAAGCTTTCAGAAAGAGTTTAGCTTAGCTGTAACTTCACACAATTTGTTTGCGAGCCGTGCAGCCCGATTTAGCTGCATTGCAGCAGCAGAAGAGGAGATCTAACAAGCAGTTGTCTTTAGGCATCTTTAGGTGACTACCGGTAATAAACATCCGTATAGAAGTTAAGTAATGACCACCGCACACTTATCAACTCGAAAAGGGGTCGTAATCGTATCGCCTCGAGCCGGTCAGTGTTCTTTGTATGAAACTTAAACTGTAACGTACACTAATGGGAACCGGAACGTGATCGCCTCGCTTCGAAAAGCGAAGGCGATACGGTGCCGATCCCCTTCCGAGTTGATAAGTGTGCGGTGACCATTCAGACAAGGACATTTCAAGTGTGTCTAATACCCACCCAATACCTCTATTAGCTAGAATGTTTTATTTTATGACAGAGGAGGACAAGCACTCCGAGCCATTTGACGTCTTCCGAGGTCCATAAACATCCACATAATATGCAATTGCGTTTCTCTTCATACTTATTGGAGCTACAAGCTGCACAAAACGCGTTAGCACAACCATCACTTTGTTCTACACACAGCCTGACGCGTTGCTCTTCATCACATTCATCATTTCAGTAAGAGGTAGTGCCACACCGCATGCTTGCATGCAGCCGAATTGGGCCGGCACGACCGGGGCACCTCTCGCTTACACGAGACCGGCGTGAAGTGACAGCTGTGCTGTCGCGTTTCGTGCGGTGTGTAAATAGCCGGTGGCCCATGGAGGTGGGAGGAGAAAGGGGGGCAGCGCATCTGTCTCTATGCAGATGTCTATGGGCGTCGGTAGTCATGAAAATGGCTACAACTGCTCGTTTGCCCCCTTATACCATAAAAAGAAATTCACCCCAATGGGCCACCGGTTAAAATCCTCTAGCGCTATCATAGCCTCGTTGTACAGTGACGTCATTATACATAGTCGGCCCCGTTACATTCATGCGTACATAAACAAACAGACAATATATGCCCGTTCCGCGCGGAAGAGCGGCGCGTGCGCAGCTATCCGTTATAGCAATCATGTTGCTTATTGTTCTACAACCTCCACATTGTATTGTCTACCTTATTACGTTAAGATACGGTGCACATTCCTTTGTAGTGAAGTTAAGGCTCTTCATGGAGAATTGTCGTTGTGTCTGTGATTTATGATAATCGTTTTGGAGTTCCGCGGGCAAATTGATGTTACTTTTTTCGTTTGAGAACTGAGTTTGTTTCTCCGGTTCTGTTTAGGTCAGGGCTAAGGTTGAACTGGTAGATTTGGTGGTCGAAGAGTATTTTTTATAATTGTATTTTGAATAAAATATCCTTATTTCACTTCAGAAAAAGACATAATGCGATAGTTGTTATAAGTTATAAACATACAATATCGGCCATAGATACCTAGGCGCACAGATGAAATGAACAAAACATGCATTGTCCTATAGCTGTCCATTTAGTCATCTAAACTGAAGAAACAAAATCAACCGTCCTTCTTCCGACCCCGCCCAAGAAGCCACCCAAGCTCTCTAAATCATATATAAGACGATAAAGTAGGTAGACCAAGGACAACCTAGTAGGTGAGACATAAATAATAAATAAAACTAAAAAATGAAAGTAAAAAAAAATAGACATCAGTACGAGTTGATCGATCACAGTCAGCAATGAATTTCCATTGTATTTTAATTATTCAGAATCTCTGTTGCTTTATAAGAGCGTTATTTGACTTGATTAGCTCCTAATGAATGCGCGACACACCAACTCTCTCGGAATTCCGGGATCCTCCCGGAAAAAAGACGTTAGATTTTAAAATATCCCGGCTCCAGGAACGCAGGTAAAATCTCCCGGAAATAGCGGGCGGCGGCAAAATTTAATTATTGTAATCTCAAGACTGTCAAGAATTATTATACCTGTCTTAGTTAAGACGAGTTATAGAACTAGTTTTTTGCTCCTCCCGGATTTGCGATGGACGGAGTTGGCAACCCTTAACACATCTCCCGACTGGACTGTGAGTCTTCGCCGCGAGTTCTTTTCTTTGTCCCAATTAAAGTCTTATTATTGGAGCTAGTAATGGAGACTGGGTGCAAGTCGCTCGTGACCGCTTCCTATGGTGCTCTAAGGGAGGATTATGTCAGTCCTCCGGGTGATCCGATCCCTCATCATCATATAATCATATCGTATGGCTCTGCATAGGATCCTATATCATTACATCTAAATTTCGCAACTATTTCTCAGCTGCTGGTGATCCCTTATGATTATTTATATAATTTAGGGCCAAATCTAATTTGTTTCTTCGACACTACTCCCTTGATCTGCATTGACCCTTTGTCGTTTCATTCTGGTCTTGGATACGTAGCGTGATAAGTCACAACTCACCTAGACAATATCTTGGAGACGCAGCCGTGCGACACCCTGAGCTGGCGGCTGATGTGTCAGGGCCTGACGCCTGACGCCAGCTCTACTATCATCATCATCATCATCATCATCATCAGCCTATTGCAATCCACTGTTGGACATAGGCCTCTCCCATAGCACGCCACTGGCCTCGATCTTCGGCTAACCTTTCCCACTTCCTGCCCACAGCTTTGGCGTATGTCGTCACTCCATCTAGTCACACGGCGTCCTACATTGCGATTGCCTGTACGCGGTCTCCACTCTTGAACCAGTCGACCCCAACGATCATCGGTTCTGCGGCAGACATGACCGGCTATCTACATATTCACTATCCGTTGCCGTAACGTCGGTACACACTTAGTATCCAGTAAACTCACCTAGACGTCGGTACACACTTAGTATCCAGTACACTCACCTAGACGTCGGTACACACTTAGTATCCAGTACACTCACCTAGACAATATCTTGGAGACGCAGCCGTGCGACACCCTGAGCTGGCGGCTGATGTCGCAGGGCCTGACGCCGCTGTGCGCCAGCTCCACTATCCGCTGCCGGACCACGTCGGGCAGAGGTCGTCCGTTCACGAACACGCCGCCCAGCTGGTTCACGCCTCCGTGACCTGATGATGGAGAGGAATTATTGTAATTAAAATACTAAATACTCTTGACATAACAACAGAAGATCTCCTCAAATATATAGGCCAAGTTTTTTCAAACATAAACTACTACTACAAGGAAACAGGCTTACAAATTAAATTAATGTAGTTATTAAAATCGATCCATAGCCCGCATATTGCTCACCAATTCGTAGTACTGTGGTGGTATAAAAAATATATATAATACTACCTTCCTCAGAATATGGGTTGAGAAGATTTCAAAATCTGATCATTAGTGAATTTAGCACGTTTAATTATATAAACTGTTCAGATTGATATTATTGTAGATATAAAGGTGGCGGACAGCACGCAAGGTTTTAGCCAGTAGCTGGTTAGGTGTACCTACTAGTTTCAAACCCTAGGAGTATATTTTAGAGTAGATGACCGAGTCCCAACCCAGATCCGATGGAATCTCATACATGTCGTCGTTGTTCACGCTGGACTCATTTTCCCTTCTTTTTGCCATATTTGTTATATGTAGTACTAGTATATTATTTAAAGTAGTAATTTCTGTGTATAGACTATAGTATGTAATTTGCATTTTACACTGCACATTGCACAAAGAAAATAAATTGTGTTTTTTAGTTTTGACATTGGTACTTCCTACTTCGCCTTTTTTTGTTTTGACGCACTGTTATCTGTGTAATATTCTGCCAATTTTTGTTTCAACCATAGTACATTAATAGATTTTACATTTCATTTTTACGTCACTCGTTTCCAAGACAATTATCGATTGGATTAATTTGTTTAAAATAGATTAACAAATCTAGTAAAAGTTTATTGTCGTTGCCATGTTTTAATTTTTGTTTGTGAAAAATCTGCATAACAATATAAGATGTACCTACAGTGTATTAGTCTATAAGTTATGGTATAAATTCATTGTTGTTGGCGTGTCCGTGTGTGTCATCATATGGCCCAAGCGGAAGACCGGTGCTAACATAATATAATTA
>LUGF01028016.1:171989-194069 GCA_001625245.1 Calycopis cecrops | reverse complement strand
ACGATATAGGAGGGCAAACGAGCAGCCGGAGCCATTTTCGTGACTACCGACGCCCACAAACATCCGCATAGAGGCTATACAGATGCGCTGCCCTCCTTTCTCCTCCCACCTCCATTACCTACACTACTTACACATTACACACCACACGAAACGCGACAGCACACAGCTGTCACTTTACGCCAGTCTCGTGAAAGCGAGAGGTACCTCCCCGGTCGTGCCGGCCCAATTCGACTGCATGCAAGCATGCAGTGTGGCGCTAGGTACCTCATACCAAAATTATATACTTAAATATTAAGCGGAGGGACGAAATCCGATGATAATGATATATAATTTGTTCAGGATTTCGATCACAAACACGGTAACATAACAATTTTGTACCAAACTACCTGCGCACCGCGGTTTCACTCGTTTCGATCCCGTAGAAACATCGAGATAAAAATAGATGTTGGCCGATTCTCAGACCTTCCCGATATGCACACAAAACTTCACGAGAATCGGTCTAGCCGTATTGAAGTTATAGTAACTAACATGTGACACGAGAAATTTAGGTACTTAGATAATGATATTTATGGACTTTACACACCATGCTAGCCTCGCCCAGTGCTAAATGTTTTATTGGTGTATGTGTGTGTGTATGGCCACGTGAATCTATGTACTAACCAGGTCATTGCTACACTTATGACCTACGTTACATTATTGTTAGCGCAAGGCGTCACACGCTAACTGCACGCTGCGCCCTGTGGAATGGAAATATATAATACTAACCTAGGCATCTAGGTGAAACATACCATTGCCAGTAACACTAAGTAGGTACCTACTATCAGGATAATAAGATTAAGTTTAATCTATCATTGATTGCAACCATCAGAATCAAGTGTGCCAATTAGTTTTTATTGGAGAGGTGCATTGTAGTAGGGGAGGTACCTCTTGCTACAGCCATAAAGTGGCAATCTTATTTCAAGCGAATTGTCACTACCTGTGGCTTATTGAAAGCGAAGAGTGAAAGAGAGAACCATTATCCGAATGTTTATGCGATTCGGTTGTCAACTATTTGGATTCACCTGATTGCTATTTTCATGTTTATTTGTATTCACCTGATTGCTATTTTCATGTTTATTTGTATTCACCTGATTGCTATTTTCATATTTATTTGTATTCACCTGATTGCTATTTTCATGTTTATTTGTATTCACCTGATTGCTATTTTCATATTTATTTGTATTCACCTGATTGCTATTTTCATATTTATTTGTATTCACCTGATTGCTATTTTCATGTTTATTTGTATTCACCTGATTGCTATTTTCATTTTTATTTGTATTCACATATTTACTAGTTTACTTTTACCATAAAAAGCACTGTCACTCATCAGCTTGACCAACGCCAAAATTAACCACGCATGATGAACTCGGTATAATTTTAATGTCCATTAAAATTTTAATTATAATTCCAACTCAGGTGGTACGAGGCGTTTCATGTGATTTGTGAGCTTTCGGTGGCCCCACACAAGCGAAGAGTGACAGAACTTCGGTCTCCAAAACCCCTGTCACTTCTCCACCGGACATAACAAAACTAGCCACTACGGATCCTCCAACTGACCATCAGCAAATTCCACGGATCACGATGACGGCATGTGTCTTTCGCGTTTGTTAGACATATTGTGGTTACTTTACGGGTTTTAACACGATAAGACGCTTATTAAAGGTAGGTACTAGTCAAAACATACCTTTGCTCGACGTTTCGACTGGGTTACACCAAAGGTATATGTTTTGACTAGTATCTTAAATCAGCGTCTTATCGTGTTAAAACCCGTTAAGTAACCACAATACATGATGATGGCCTCGTAAACCTTATGTCCATTGAAATTCTAATTACAACTCACTCCTCCAAGCTCACAAATCTCATGAAGCGTAACAGATGGGTTGTCTGGAGCTTCCGTTGGTCCATTGGAAGTGAAGAAAGAAAGGCACAACTATGCGGATATCCATGGGCTTCGGTAATCACGACATTAGAAGCAAAGAGTGGAAGAAAGAACATTGCGAATGTCTTTGCACTTCGGTGATTATGACGTTAGAAGCGAAAGAAAGAACTTTGCGGATGTCTATGAGCTTCAGTAATCACCAAAACGTTTGGACTGCTCCCCCCTTTTCCCCCATCCACCTGAACACCAAACCCGGCTCATGATGATGGCGTATAATTTTCACGTCCATTACAATTTTAATTACAATTCCTACACAGGTTGTCTGGTCGTCTGTAGGTATGTGGGGGGTGGTCGGCGGCGCGTGACGGCCTGCGTCGGGCTCCGCGTTTATTGAACAACCAAATTGGTTGGCCTTGGGGATTTGACTTATAATTATGACACGTTAATACACCGAAACCAGTGATCATATGTGGATACCGGGGAACTTCCCTAACCTCTTCGTTACTCAGCTTGGTTGGTTAGAGAGAAGTTCCTTGGTACGAACGTTTCTTCGTCGAATTAGCAAAGATTTTTTTTGTCCTCTTTCCTTGGCACGAAGGTTCCGTCCTAATTTCGTTCGAACGTTCCTTCGATGAATTAGCAATGACTGTTCTGTTTTCTTTCCTTGGTATAAACGTTCCTTCCTTCCTTCCTTCGTTCGAACGTTCTTTCCATGAATTAGCAAAGACTGTTCTGTTTCCTTTCCTTGATACGAACGTTCCTTCCTTCCTTCCTTCGTTCGAACGTTCTTTCGATGAATTAGCAAAGACTGTTCTGTCTTCTTTCCTTGGTACAAACGTTCCTTCCTTCCTTCCTTCGTTCGAACGTTCTTTCGATGAATTAGCAAAGACTGTTGTCTTCTTTGCTTGGTACGAACGTTCCTTCCTTCCTTCGTTCGAACATTCCTTCGATGAACTAGCAAAGACTGTTATTTTTTGGACAGATCAGTCTTTACTAGTTTTGAACTGTATCGGCAATTGAAACATTGCCGCCTGTAGTAGATCCATTTGAAAAAAGAAGGAAAGTCTTAGAAATTCGAGATTCATGGCTTTTGTTATTCTATGTAATCAGCAATGAAGGAAAACTAATACCCCAATAGGACTATTTCTTAGAGTATCACAAGATTATAATGACTAAAGGGAGGGCAACGCATCTGTATAAGCTCTATGCGGATGTCAATAGACATCTGGAGTGATTGAAGAAAGGCTTCGATAGCTTTTGCTCCCAAAAGGTATAATTATTAAAAAGTATTAGAATATGTACATACTCTTCATGAATAGGTAAAGATTTATATCATAATCAATTACATCATATGTGTAGCTAAAATTTTAAAATCAACTAATTTTGGGGTCACTTCTCTAATCCACATTACATTAGGAACGCATATTGTTGTCCTGGATTAAGTTCTGCGTTTAGCAAGTGGAGAGGAGTTATGTTTTTTGATAGAAGTTATGTCGAAAATATATCTCCAATAGCCAAATGCTTCTTTAGAATATCGAAAATTGTCGTAATTAACAAATCTTGTAAGACGGAGGGTCAGTCCGGGGTCAGTTTAGTCCGTGAACGTCAGTCCTAATAGACTGACAGAAAATATTAAAATATTTAAATAATCATCAGTTTGGACCTTCAGTCTGCGCTTATGCTATCAGTTTTCTGACATTCATGACATAAAATTAATCACAGGCCAGACTGACCGTGTCACCTCCCTCTAAGTCGAGAGTCCGTCTAGATGTCCAAGGCAGAATCATCTCCGTCTAAGTCGAGAGTCTGTCTAGATGTACAAGGCACAATATCTAACGCCAAAAGTTTAACAACTTTTACAGTGTCTTTAGGCATATAATAATTTACGATGATAGAATTGACCAAGAGTTGAGTTTTTCAAATATTGGGTCCATTCGTTAGTCCGTATCATGCGAATCTGGCTGACTTATATATCAACGTGCAGCCGCAACTACTGTAAATGGAAAGTTGAAATTTGATACAAGGGTTCCTTTCATGATGTAAGTGGGCAATAAGAAAGAATTTTAGGCAATTGAAGCCCTAAGGGAGTTAAATAGGGGGATGAAATTTACTCGGAGTATTGCGTATTATATATTTGCACGTGGCATTAACTAACATAAGATTTCCTTAGTTAAATACCTATACAAACTCCATACCGAATACCTCTACTTCAATATGAATAATTCATTAAAAAATGTAATCGTTGTTGTTATAATTATATTTATCCGATTATTATTATTATTGTTGCTCTCACTGAACATAATGTTTGTGATATAAAATGTAATCGGTAATGATGCACCTTGAATCGAATAAATAGATAAAATCGATAGAATAACCGAAAGAGACGCATATCACAAAGGAAATAAAGGTCAGTACTAGCTCATGATGAGTAGGACAAAGAAATAGATGATGAAAAAGTAAGAAAAGATAAACTTCCACTAAGTAGTAAAAACGCTTTAATTTTAACCGCCAGTAACAGTTTGAACCAAAATTACATATCGGAAATTCCCAGAAAATGTTACTCAACTTTTACGTGTAGGTACGTACTTTGATGATGTTATAGTAGCATTAGGGAACAAACGAGCAATCGGAGTCATTTTCTAACTGCCTCCGCACAGTAACATCCGCACACTTGCTCTTATTCACTCTACCAATCCGTCGATGGCTTACACTCACAAACAGCACTGTTAGTAGCTTGGCTATCACTTTTATGCGAGCGAGAGTTACCTCCTCGGCCGTGCCAGCCCAATTCGGCTGCAATATTGACTGGAAATACATATTAAAATAAAAGCCACGAGGCTTTGGTATATCGGGCTGATGATGATTACAATTATTAAAATCTCCGTGTCAATAAACGTATAAAGGCGGCGTGTTTTTACAAACAAGATGGCCGTGATGGCGTCGGCCGCATCCGGTCATAATGAATTCCGTATTTTATTGTTAACATCCAACACAGCAACTACATTCATTTCTCTATTTATATCTAAAAATATATAAAATATATATATTTTAATTAGTTACTAAACCCATATATTGCGCAAAAAAAACCCGAAATAAGTATTTTAGATTATGCAAATCATACAAAATTCAAGATGTACTTAGTTTTTGTGTTTGAATTGCTGAATTGTTACGAAATGATTTGGAAAATTCTAGAAATTCGAATTTTGAATTTAAACTGACGCTATTAAAATAAATACTGAAATGCAAGAACTGCTTCTAAACTATATTAAAAACTGACTAATAATCTTCATCTGTAGTATTTCTATGTTATTTTATCTATGGCATTTGAATGATTTAATTAAACTTATCCATTGTAGTAGTCATTTAATGAGATTTTTGTTAAAATATAATCTAAGTCGTTGTTTAGTTCATTCCCTTTGTATTTATTAAAACACAATTTTAATTACGTTAATAACTGATTGTATTACCTACCAAGTTTATAAATAATTCAACTTCCTACTTACTTACTTAATTTATGCATTTTTATAGAGTATTTTTGGCATATTTTTGCGCTATGTATATTCTTCGTATAAAGATAAGGTATATGACGTCAGAACTGTTGGTAGTTATGATTTTGATGTTATACCAAGCGTGGCAATATGTAGAATTACTGATCTTTACAACGTAGATGACGTTGAGATAACGTAGAAATGATAGTAGGGGACCAATAAAGCACAAAACAACAATTCTTAATTAAAAATGTAGGTTTATTGCCCAAGTGATTAGCAGAAATATAATTGTGTGATTATTTATGTAGATAAAGAAGTTTTTTACATAACAGTGAACGCAACCAGCCTGTTACATTTCAACAGACTGACCGAACCACCTTTCTAAAATCTCTTTACAAAACAAAGATGTGATATATGCGCACACGCACGCCCAATCGGGTGGCCGCGACGTTGGTGTGCGTACAACGCGTCCGTACACTGTATACACACGAGTCGATGTGTGCGTGAAACATGATATGTTATGTCTCGAGTTTCAACGAAAGGGCAAATGTCGACGTTATGCCCTAGACGTTAGGGGCTAAAAATAATGTCATCTGATGTGTGTGTTATATAAATTGTCTCCGGTTACTGTAATGCTGTTGAATGAGCAATCCGCACGCGATTGTAGACCTTATACCTTGAGTATAAGATCTAATGTAATATTTTCAGCTGCATGTGTATTTGTGTCATTCACATCGAGGCGCGTCTCTTACATGGCCTGTATTGTTCGGATTTTAAATACAATTTTTTCCAGGAAGTCGTTTTTGACACAATTGTTTTATTTGAAAAAAAAATGTACACAAAAATAATGACGTCGGAATGACTCATTTCAAATTTAAAGTGTTGATTATGCAAATTCTAAGTCTTTAGTTTAATAACTACGGTACATGCGTGTTTGACGACCTGGTTTTGATTTTCAGGTTATCATGAAGATTAAATGAGGAAAAATATCAAAGTTATCCCAAGAATATGAGAAGTTAGAGTACTATAACTGTTTGTTTAACTATGTTCCTAAACTTAACGGGAACATAATATTTACTGTTAAGTTTAAGAACTAAGAATTACTTAACTTACTTCTTCACCTAATAGAAGCCTATGTCTAGTACAAGTTTTTTTTATGATATAAGGCGGCAAACGAGCGGTCGGATCCATTTACCGACGCCCATAGACATCCGCATAGTCTATACGGATGCGTTGCCCTCCTTTCTCCTCCCACCTCCATGAGCCACCGGCTACTTCGTGTAAGCGAGAGTACCGGTCGTGCCGGCCCAATTCGGCTGCAGGTAATCATGCAGTGTCGCCACTACCTCTTACTGTTATCTCTATTCTAATATTTAAATATAAGAGTGAGAATAAAGGCAACATTTAGCTGCATGATATTTACGGCCTCATGGTCTAGCAGTGCCTAAGCAAGTTCAACCACAGACTCGAATATCGGGTGTTGTTCGAATATTTCAATTCCTAATAACAGTCGGAGGTTAGCAGTGTTACCCCCGTGCCTTCGAGAACGCCTAGATACTGTGGTACCTATCTACTGAGTTTTTTTTTATAGTACCTACTAGAGGGAAAACGAGCAGTCGGAGCCATTTTTATGTCCACCGACGCCCATAGACATCCGCATAGTTTACACACAGATGCGTTGCCCCTTCCTCCCCCCCTCTATGGGCCACCGGCTACTTACAAACCGCATGAAACGCGACAGCAAGCTGCGTTTGATTTTCTCCAGTCATGTCGGACTTCCGTCGGAACTGGGCAATGAGGGAATCGAGAGACGTTTCAGTACAAATTTGCACGTAACGTTGCGATAGATCGTCAAATAGTACAGTATATCCTGGGCGATTAGTACTAATGCTCGACTGCATGAGTAGGTATTAGTAGATCTAGATCTAGATTGGATTTTCTTCATAACATTATTACATGTGAAAAATAAATGCAATATTTTGAATTAAAACATGTTTATTTCTGATATAATGTTATTTTACGAAATAATAGGATTTACGTTATAAATTTGACTTGAATATTTGCTATCATACCTATTAAATGTCCAGTCTCAAACACTAAACTCACTGGAGCCCCACGCAAGCTTAGCGCTATCTATAGTAAATACTGTGATTTAATTCAAATTGATATAATTCTATTAAATTTTTTTGTTCTAGTCTGATAATATTACTTAAATAGCTTTTTGGATCTGATGTAGCGACTTTTGGCGACGACTGTGCCTACACTGGTACCAAGCTGTATTCGAACACTTGGTTTTTGGGATTTCTACTTGAAGTAATTTGTTATATTAGATATATAGCCACACCTACCAATATATGTATCACAAGACATGAGATCTTGAATGTATTTCTTGTTTACCTACTTTTGATAATGTAACTACCTCCTATCTATAGGTTATTTAAAATCTATCAAAATTCGTTATTCGTTCAATAAAAAGCGTTTACCTACTACCTACTTAATTAAACGCTAAAAAATTACACATTTAATGGACAGAGAATTCACAGTCATTAGCGATAAATCTTGAAAACTACTAGGAGAATTTTAAAAGAAAGGATAATTCGCCTTCAAAAAAGTAGAAATAGGTAGCTTGTATCTTATACCTAAATAGGTTCAGTAGTAATTTTCTCCAGTCGTAATTATTTCCGTCTTTTATAACCTTCAGTCAATCATTCGGTATATACCTACATTCGTATTACGTACCCAGTATAAATATATATTATGTACCTACCCAAGTAAGGTGTGTTCTGATAAATCTCCATAAATACAGAATGATGTAGGTATTGGTAAACTATTCTTTGCTGATGATTTTCTTTTCTCGGAATGGAAAGGTTAAAAAAGCAAATGAAATTAAGGTATCGAGAATAAAAATTATGTAAAAAGTAGAAATAGTAGTAATCCTAGCTGTGCTAAGCTTCAAAATAGACCTTCATTCAAGTTTTAAACATCAAATACCTCACACATACAAAGGCGATAAAACTTAAATTAGGTATCGACCTAAGTAATTAATACAATATTATAGACCTTCATAAACCTGTCCCAACGCGGATACCATACTTGTATCTCAATTTGCCGTACGCGTAAGGCACAGCATTACGCATGCCCGCAAATTTGAACGCATTCCACGCACACAGACGAAACCGCGGCCCCGCCCCTCGCGGCCGGCCAATCGAGGCCCGCCACTCGCCCTCCCGCCTTAATAACGCGCTCTCATTGGCTGGGACGTAACGATTTTAAATTTGGAGGGAATTTTTCGGGTGTTTTATGAAATCACGGCGTCGCGCGTCGCAGATGTGCGGTGTTACTAGGTTCTTTATAGATGATTATGTGCGGTTTTTATGTTTGTCGCTCGCTGTTATGATAATCTTGTTATGGACGGAGCGCTTTGTTTTTGCATAATGGCCGTCGCCTTTTTTTTCCAAGATTGGGATATAAGGATAATTGTGTTCTCGAATATTCTTTACGGCTTTTGATGTTTATCAAGATTCTCGTTTGTTTTATGGGGATTTGAAACTTTTGAAGCTTTTCAATGACGTCATAAAAACATTCACGTAATGCTTTACAATTAAAGCTTTTTCTATATTATTTAATTAATTATATTAATTTAGTATTATACCTACCTATCTGTTACTTTTTTCTCCGAATTAGTCTTCACGCCTCGTTTAGCACTAGAGCTTTGGTAGGTTTTGAGAAGAAATCCAAGATGTTTTTGCTTCTGATACAATCTCGTAGATTATCGTAATAGGATGGATTAGGATAGGCTACGATAGGAACTACATAAGTTATGACCTTTCAATATAGTACCTAGGTAATATCAGTAGATAGGTACTTTAAATCAATACAATATTTAATCTACATAAGTATCTTTAAAAGTACCTACCTAGGTAATACGAGATTTGATCAATTTTGGTTAAATTACAGATACATATATTTGACCTTTAGTCGCTATATAAATATCAAAATAGGAAAACTATCACAATATCTATATCATCAGAAACAGAGCAGGTAGGTACCTAACCTTGTGTCTGTGACCCTAAAATAATTATTATCTAAAATACTAGCCGTCTGTGACATCAACGAGCAAATCTTCATATTTACATCCTGACAATCAGCTTTATCAGTCCGCTATTGCAAACGTTCTCTATCAATAAAACCTTATTGATTGGCTACTTTGGAGTAATCAGGGATATAAATTGCTTTTATTCCTTTACTAATTATATACCATATGTTTTACTATGCTCTTTGTGTCTAAACCCTTTTTCATAGTTTTGAAGTTCCTAAAGACATCAGTACATACTCTGTCTTAGCATTTGAGAGTCAATAGAGCTCAAATAAATAAACATTCATTTTTATTAATATACCACATCGCTATAGATTATAAAATTAGTTACCAAAGACCTTTGCCTCTATTCACATTAAAGTCGTAGGACTCATATGAGACGATCCACAAACTCTACTTTAAAAAAAATTCAGACAGTTCACTTAAGCATAATGATAAGTAGTTATAATTCCCATTGTCCATTATGGAGGGTACTTTATATGTAAATTATATTAAATATACAATGAAGATAATTTGATAATTCCTTTATCACGACTGGAAATGCTAGTACCTACCTTGGTTTGTACTAATATCCATATAGGTAGACGTTTAGGTAGATTCTGTAGGTTAGTAGTAAGTACTAACAGTATTTATTCTGCTACAGAAACTAGAAATGTAGAGCAGACACATATCTATGACATCTACACAATATCTACTATTAGACAGTAGGTAACAGAAATTACCTAACTACCTACATATAACTATACGACAAAAAGTTATCTACGCCTTATTACACAAATACCTAATTAGATAGAGCCAACTCTCAGCAGAAGAAGAAGAATTTCAAGACTAGCAACGAAAAACACAACATTCACTGAAATAACTTAGAGCTGTAATACACATGACGAACAACGTAATAAGGTTTACCGTAATTTCTAGGATCTTATTCATTCTGTAAATACGCATCTGTTCTGCTACTTTGACGCTATCTCTACCTAACTACTCTGAACTCTATCATAGCTATATATCTGCCAATTCTTAGCATACAAAAGTCTAAATAACCTACCACATTAAGAAATACCTTATTGCATATGAGCGCAGTGGCAAGTGGTATCGACCATGTATTGTATGAACCTCACCTGTGACGTCAGTCGCGTACTTGGTAATTTAATAAATTATGATGATTGAGTTATATATAAGTAGCCGGTATTAAATTTTACACCATAGGCAGAAAAAGATACAAAACTTTGGTATTTTCTACAGATGTTACCCTACATATTATAAAATATTAATGTAAATTATGTTATATATACTCACATGTATAATATTCCATCATATTTTGGTTGTATCTATACGCAGCGGACAGATCCACTCCGCCGCCGGCCCTTAGCCCAAAAAGGGCCGCAAAAGTGGCCTTACTTTGGCCCTCCAGCTTGATCACTTATCACCGCACACACACACGAAAGTTAACCGTCATTACACACAAATAAACATTTTGAATTTCGAATAACCAAGTCTGTATCACCTAATATTCTGAATCTGTTCTTTATGGGATAGATTAGCACATTCCATATTCAAAATTCATTTTCATTCTCTGTTTAAATTTCAAAATTATTTTTTATTAGTAATAGGCAAGAAATTATTAAAAAGTTATTACATTTTTTTAAAAGTAAAGAAAAAAAATGTAGAGTTGATTGGAAACTTCACTTTATTGTTACTAATAGTTCAGAAAAAGAGGCACCGTGAAAGTCGAAGATAGAGACATCGATTGGTTGTTAAAACCGATTCGTTTGGTTTAATTTTGCCGGTTTTTGGACGATTTTCCGGTGTTTGAGCACTGCTTTTCCGGTCCGATAGAGGCAGGTGTCTATATGAATTTCTCACGAGAATAGCTTAGCGCCTTTAATGAGGAAATGGGGTAATAACAAAAATGAAGCTTAATGAAAAATAAGAATTACCGTAAGATGTTTTTTTCTTCAAAAATATTGGGAACTAATCGATTACTTATTTACTTATTTTGAGTGTTTTTTTTGTGCATGTTTTACACAATTAATTGTCTTCAGGTCGATTTATTTACAACTGAGGTAATTTTTTTATCGGTTTATCTTAAAAAAAATGCTTATCATAAAAACACAACACGATTTTGGTATAGGTTTGAGTACTAAACTACTGGATATTTAAATTTAATTTTCAAATAAACATAATATGAGATTGAGATGGGTAGATAATATTTTAAATAAAACTAGCAAGACTATAATAATTATCCTATAATATTTTAAATAAAACGTGCATTACAAATAGATGTTCGATTTCATTAGATATTTTTCACTTATTGTTTTATTTTATTCTTATTTTTTTATCTTAAAATACACACATCGTTATTTATGAAGCTTAAATGTTTTTATTCAGGACCAATAATAGAGTTTTAATTTAAAATATAATTTGATTTTATTATCTTTATTAAGTAAATAATTTCATTTAAAAAGAACATTATAAGTATTAGGTACTTATTATTATTACAACAAATAAAAAAATACAACAAAAAGTATTGAATAAACTGTTAACGGACAAAGTAGGTAAACCTACCGATAGGTATCCGTGGTTAGCGCACTTCACTATACACATTTCACTTTCAATATTCTAAATTCAAAACCGAAATCTAAATTTAAAAATTGGAACGATTTAAATACGTGCTAATCAGCCAGTCGCCAGTTAGTTACAGATTAGTTTTTGAGATATATTTTACGGTTGGTACACTTGGAGCCGATGGATTGTGACAAGTGTCGGCTTACGATATCCAAGATGTCCGGTACCGTGGGATTATATTGTTTTCATTATGAAACACTTTATATAATACGGTGTATATTATTTCAATATCACCGGCCAGTATCATACTAAAATAAATGTCTATTTATTTTGTTTATTTCTCTACCAAATTACTCACATTATATTTTTTATCCTTTATTCTCTCTAAGTTTTGGTTACTAAAAATAGAATATAAGAGATTGATCATTTTGGCGTGGAATTCATGTCATAATTATTATAACTTCAGTAGACAAAGAATCAACAGATTATAATCCGTTGGAGGTTATATTATTTCATCCTGATTGAAAACAATTATTTTCTTCATTTTTATTACGTTTTTCACTTTTTTGTGGCCACAGTCAATAAAGGACATCTTCGTAGTTGAGTAGTATCTTCAGATTCATGTATTATTTATCATACCTACTGATTGACTTAACTAGTAGATAACAATGACTTTGTCTGCCTTGTTTATTAAATTAAGTTTAAAAGCATACGTAAGGGATAAAGTAAAAATATTTAGCTATTTTTACGCATTGTACAGCAGAAGAATACTTATATACCATACTATAAGAGCACCGAGTTCGTTTTCCTACAATTACATTAGAAATTTACTCTTTGAACGTCAATTACAACTGCCACCGGTTCAACCCTAGCTCTCTATATAGCCAGTCCGTAGCTGGAGTCTGGACAGAGGCCTCACTCCTCACATCCCCGACAGGGTTGCTACACCATCATTCACCTGGTCGGACGACCAACACCATGTATATCTATATCGTGTGAGCTGTACATATCGCTTACATCACCCGATACGGATTGGCTCGCGATGGTAGAATTACATGCAATATTATTTTACACTGTTGTATGTGTGCGTTTCAACTGCGTGTGTGCTTTGTTTACGACTAGCGCAAGACACACATTAACTAGTTTTCCTTTCCTACTTTTCGACTGCTCGTTTGGTCCCTTATACTATAAAAAAGAGAATTTTTATAATATAAGCTCGTTTGCCCACTTGAACCTACTATAAAAACAGATTTTTTTATAATACAAGCTCGTTTGCCCCCTTGTACTATAAAACAGATTTTTTTATAGTATAAGGGGGCAAACGAGCAGTTAGAGCCATTTTCATGACTACCGACGTTCTGCCGTCCTTCCTCTTCCGACTGATAAAAGTGCAAGAAACCTTGTGGCGTTAGTATACCGTCTAACGCATGTGCCAAGTACAAAGAGACCCGTTATCCCTGCAGAAGCTAAACCAAAGCGGGTTGGGACCCTTCTTACGGCCAGGGGTCCCCTTTTAGCTTATAGCCGGCAAAATGCCACGAGGGCGTTTGCTATTGTTACGCTACTGAACGCAGGCCTACCTGTGTACTTTAAGAGCATCTCGAAGGAATCTTTAGTGACTATTCATTGAGCATTTAAGACCCGTAACATATTCTATATTCTATACTAAAATATAAAGCTGAAGAGTTTGTTTGTTTGAACGCGCTAATCTCTGGAACTACTGGTCCGATTTAAAAAAATCTTTCAGTATTAGTTAGTCCATTCAGCGAGGAAGGCTATAGGCTACTTTTTAACCGACTGTGGTAAAAAAACGAAGTCACGTAAACGAAATTGCGGGCGTCCGCTAGTATTTAATAAATGGAACTTCCTCTTCGAACTCACAGAGGATAGTCATAGGCCATCCGGCTTTCTCTGTCTCCCGTCTGTCATCACATCATGAGACTCGCTAAGTTTGTTTCGCCGGTTCTTCTCAGAAAAAGGCTAGGGTTGAACCGGTGGTAGATTTAATTGTTGACATTCAAAAAGTAATTACTGTAATTCTATTTGAAAAAAAAAAACTTTTTCATTTCATTTAATTTTGATTCCGTTCTTACGATACTAGGTACATTGAATGAACCCAGTGTGTGTCTACCGATGTATCCGTGGTTATCTTATCACAAATAATTAATAGGTCGAACAATATCTAGATCGATGGCGAATATTTTTGATCATATTGTAAGAAATAACAATTTTTAAAGCTAATCATTCCGATTGGACGTTAGAGAAGAGAAATAACCAATGTAGAGCAGGAAGTTATTATCAAAGGGATAAGCAGAGATTAGATTTTTGGTTTCGCCTGTGGATTGCGGCGCTTTGGGACAGCTATTAATTTTTCTACTACCTATAATAATAATTGATTTTTAATTTATTTGACGCATAACACGCGACTACACCTGCTACGCCAATGTAGCATTTCTACGGCAACGTAGCAAATGGTACACGTAGTACAAAACCTCATTAAACATTGCTCGTCTTAGATGGCCTTTTAGTCTGTATATAGGTATTTTCACATGTGACAGAGTTAGATTTGAAAGTTACACTTGTTTCGTGGTTGTAAAAAAAAACGCACTATTAAGTAATTTAATTTTTCGTCTCAGAATATTAAAATATTTTGGTCGATATATCTCATCCGTCCATGCCTACTATCTACCTACTCTAAAAATGGAAAACTCTTATATTGTGTACTTGAATTTTCTTAACGGAGTATAAGAATGTTGACATAAAATATTTTATCAAACTAAATAATTTAAAATAAACTAAATATTTTAGAAAACAAGAGTTTATTTCAAGAGAAAGAGATAAGAGGTAACAAATTTTTGTAATTGTAATGACTTAAAACAAAAAGAAAACCTGAAAAATATGAACATCCGTTCTTGTTGTTTATTCCATGTTTAGATTGTTTTGTTTATGTAGGTATATTTAATTGGGTCTACCGAATATTGCTCTTCTCATTTAGTTTCTGAAGTCACGTTTTTCAAGAATGTTATACAATAAAATCCTATTATTATTTTCAAAATCTTGTTTAATATCTCTTTATTTTGAGAAATATTTTGCTTCCTACAATAATTCCTTTGTTTGCAGTTATTTATTTTGATAGAATATTTTAAGTAATCAAATTACTTACATCCATTTAAAATATTGTGTCATCAATCATACATAAATGGAATAATGATTAATTAATATGGAAAAAATATTTTTTTCTTTGCCACAACACTATTAAAAAAATATCCACCACATTCACATCACACGAATAGACATCCAAATTTCGTAAAATGGAATCCAATGTTCGGATTTCAAAACGCGAAATTCTCAATTCGAAATTGGCGCGTCACCCGCGTCTCGCTCGACCGACCGCGCGGCGCGGCATCAAAACACCCTCTAAGGCACGTGGCGCGGCTGCGTTCGGATACTCCCTGTGATGACAAAACGAAATATTATAGATTTTTTATCTGCCCATTGCATCTATTAATTCAAGGACGCACTTATTGTTCGCAGATTATATTATCTGTTATTGTAACTAGCTGCTGACTCCGGCTTTGCTCGCATTATATGTAATTTATCAGGTAGGTACCAAAATGTTTCTTATATTCACGAAATATTTTTGTCACGATTTTTATCTGCCCATTGCATCTATTAATTCAAGGACGCACCTATTTTTTGCTTATTATATTATCTGTTATTATTATCGACTAGCTGCTAACTTCGGCTTTGCTCGCATTAGATATAATTTACCTATCACGTATCAAAATAAGTAGTACCTATAAGTAAATAAAGAGCCTCTTTAAAAATATTGATATCATATTGTGTTCTCGTAGGCTGAACCAACAAAATAAAAAATTAAATTTTTACACAAGAGCGACAAATTTAAGCTGAAGATTCGATCCTGAGGGAAACCTTTAATTTTCTAGATCATTAGGTAAGTAGGTACACATTTATGGCATCTATATGTGTCGAAAATTTCTTCCAAATTCGTTTAGTAGTTACGTACCATACGTTAACACTCACAAAGTTTCGCATTTTGTAAGAGATAGTGCCAATCTGCATGGCACTGCAGGCGTAAAGTGACAGCTGTGCTGTCGCGTTTCGTGCGGTGTGTAAGTAGCCAGTGGTTCATAGAGGTGGAAGGAGAAAGGAGGGCAGCGCATCTGTGTAGACTCTATGCGGATGTCTATGGACGTCGGAAGTCATGAAAATGGCTCCGATTGCTCGTTTGCCCCTCCCCCTTTACCATAAAATAATAGTCTGTCCAAGATCTGACGATCCAAAGAATTAATTTGATTTGATCATTATTAGTTTTTATTAAAAAAAAAAGTTAGTTTTTATCCAGCCAATCACTACATAATCAAAGTCGCTTTCGTCGTATGGGATTTATGAGTCTGTTGGGATACTAGCAGGTCATTCGTATGGTTATGCAAAGATGTGCTTCGTACCATTAGGCCAACAAGAAAGAGTCATTGGCCAATAATTGCAGAAAAACTCTATCGCTGATAGAATCGGGACGCATTTTCAAACGAGAAAAAACCAAGCATGACAATTGCCTTATACACATCTGCCGAATCCAATTCAACATGCAGGTTATGCAGGTGCGGTGCCCTCCTTCCTGCCTTCCATGGGCCAACGGAAACTCACAAATCGCAACAGCATAGCTGTTGCTTTCGTATCGGTATCGCGTGAGGGGGTGTGCCTGACTAATTCGGCTGCAATGCAGCATGGCACTTTTTTTTTTTATGATATAGGAGGGCAAAGGAGCAGCCGGAGTCATTTTCATGACTACCGACGCCCACAAACATCCGCATAGAGGCTATACAGATGCACTGCCCTCCTTTCTCCTCCCATCTCCATAGGCCACCGGCTACTTACACACCGCACGAAACACGACAGCATAGCTGTCACTTTACGCCAGTCTCGTGTAAGCACCTCCCCGGTCGTGCCGGCCCAATTTGACTGCATGCAAGCATGTAGTGTGGCACTACCTCTTACCTCTGGTGAAAAACGTATTAAAATTTTCTTCGTCATTAATACAATGTGCATGACACGTTAATTAGGGTTCCGTAGCCATATTGGGCTACGGGCGACAGACAGACAGATATGAATTCTATAAGGGCTCCGATTTTTGCAATGGCAAAATACGGAATCGCTACTCCCCGGTAGGTACTCCGCTTCCTATACTTTATATAACGACACTATCTTTTTAGGGTTCCGTAGCCAAATGGCAAAAAACGGAGCCTTTATAGATTTGTCATGTCTGTCTGTCCGTCCGTCCGTACATTACAGTCATTTTTTTCCGAAACTATACTATTGGGTCTACGTATTTGAAACTTTGTAAGTTGAGTAAGTAAACCTCTACTAGAATTTTGAATAAAACGCAAATACAACTTTGTCGTTCAAAGAAGCGCTACGTAATACCAAGTTATTTAATTTTCTGATAAAAATGTCGTAAAGACACCAATACTTTTCGTTGGTACGGAACCCTCGGTGTGCTAGTGCGACTCGCACTTGGTCGTTTTTTGATTATTTTATAATTACGCAAATGAGTTACGCGACCGAAAGATCTGGCAAACGTTATAAAATTTCAGAGCTACGCCCGGTATTTCATAACCATACATACAGCACGCACGCTTATGTAAGGAGATACTTTAATTATTGACCATGTAATAAGTAACAAATTCCTTTTGTATCGCGGAAATATATTGTGCCAGATGGGAGGAAAGTATGTTATGGAAGAAAGTAGTATTCCTTCTGGGAGGAAATATTTTTTGGAGTAACATAAATACGCGCGCTTGAGAGCTGGCGAGAGCGTTATAAAAATCACACATCGGGCGAGGCCTATGGAAGTTGTCAATCAAATTCAAAAGTCAAATTCGATATGTGAAACTTTTCTGTATTTAATAAATAAAAATCATATTATGACATGTTATGTCATTGTAACTACGGTAATGAATGTGTGTAATAAATCAATAATTAAGTTTTACTTCAGTTGTGTGCTTTTATTCATTCCGTCTGGATTGCACTTACTATTTTTGCTCAAACTAAGCCAAAAGTTGCAATTGTTGTGTTTTTTCTCGCCTCACAAGAATAAAGTTCGAAAGTCTTCTGGCATACGCTTTGGATATGGGGCAAACGAACAGGTTACAGGTACCGGTCATAGATATCCGTAACACCCAAGGTTTTCGACTTTCAGATTGTAGGCTAACGTTCTAGGCTCCATTTTAGAAGCAAATTAGTAGTTAAATTCGACAGTAATAAATAAATAAAATGAAGAAAGAAAATAGTTTGGAAAATTGGACTAAATCGCGAATTAACATTAAAAAAAAGGAATATAGTGTATATATTTGAAATTCTAAAAGTAATTTAAATAGGTACCTAATTTAAAGTAATTAATAAATTTACAATACAAATATATTTTTTATTAAAATGTAGTTTTTAAAGTTAGAATGCAATTTCAGTATTTTCATTTATTTACCCATGTGACTATAACCTAATATCCAAACGTTAATTACAATAGTTATCATTTAATATTTGTTATCTCTTTCTACATAACGCATGTTTTCAAAATTTAATAACCATTATTCTCTTTTTTTGACGTCACCAGTCATTGCGTACCCCAGTGGAGATGTTTTTTGGTCGCAAATAAAGCAACGACAACCCTCACAAAGAAGGTTTTTGTTTCAGAGATATAAACTAAACCACGTCAGTACATAGTGTAAGATACAGGCTTCACCCGGTACTCTCCTCCAGTCTATTGTCCTTACAGAATATACACTAATGCGCTGTTTGACAGATTACCGACGCGACCTAAGATATATTATGAGGGACGACTACATACAGTTTGAACTTCAAACAATTTAAAATGCGTTAGACAGTGTTTATTAAACCAGTATTTATATTTATGTATGATATTGAGTATTACTGTGTGTATTTTAGTTTGTAATTACTTAGTGTCTGTAATTAGATATGTAGTCCATTTAGTCAAGGTAGAAGTTAGTGAAAATATTACAAAAGGTACTTACTTTATTATTATTTATTAAAAAGATCAGCCATTCTTTCCAGGCTGAAGAATCTGCTATCCAGTTTACGAAATTTGATAAATTCTAAAATATTGCTGAACCGTGTTTGTTTAGCGGTTCTTATAAATAGGATATGGCGTTAGATATCAAACTTATAAATAAAATTTTGAAGCTTAAGTTTAAAGAGTAAGTCTAACCTACATATTATCTATACCATCAATATAAAAACAAATTAGGATAAACATAAGTACGTTAAGGATTGGTGAACATAATATGGCGAATTATGTTTCTTTGTTAAGTTGTTATGTAGGTAGATCATGTAATTTGATAATTGAATTTAATTTACTTAACATTTAAGCTCTAGTATTGCCCTCTAAACCTAGGACCAATCCCTCGTTTCATAAATCTTTGTACTGAGTGGCTTCATAAGTTATAGTCACTTAACAAAAAAACTTTGTTAATCAACTACCTGACTTGGAAACACTTGGAAGTCAAAAATTAAAATTGTTTAATCCTACCAATAGTTTTGGAGCCTATTCAGTACAAACAAACAAAAAGTCTCATCTTTATAATATTAGTACCTATAAATTATTATTAATAATTTGTATTATAATGTTGATATTAATTAATACGAAGCAAAATTCCCTCTTGTATCAAGTTCACAGTTTACCAGGTCACATGCATTAGCGAAGACAAATGTCTATTATGGTTCGATCTCTGATATCTGATTTGGTTCATTAGATAATGCTTTCAGACATACATACTAGATACATCAAAACCGACTTACATACGTGTTATATTACTGTGATAATTAATGATTAATGCAATATGGTTGGAAGGAGCTTTATCCAATCAAGCGAGCACAAATAATAATCGAGAAGTATTATTATAGCAAACGAGCATTTGGAGTCTTTTGATGAATATCGTTGCTCTCCTTTTTCCTTCGGCTGCACGGGTCTCCTACCCTCATACCGCACGAAACGCGCCAGCATAACTGTCACTTTACGCCAGTATTGTAGATCAAGAAGTATGGCATTGGTAAATCACAGAGTTTCCTCCATAAGACGTTGTTCACACATTAAATTGATCATCTTGTACGCTAAGTTGTAAACAAGAGGGAAAATAAAACAGGGATAAAAATTTGGAACTTTCAGTTTAGGTGGAACGAAAAATAGTACCTATGTTATTTATTTTATTTAACCTCCTACCTAATTTTTTTTTTTTTTTTTTTATAATGCTATATATATGATAGGCTTGCGATTGGCCAATGCCTCACCTGGTGGAAAGTGTAGACTAGGCCGACGATGGAGCACGCTTGCCTAGAAGGTACCTATTCACCCTCGATTTGAAGATTCCCAAGTTGTAGGTATCAGGGAATACATACGCTGGTAGAGTATTCCACACTTTGGCTGTACGTATGACAAAAGTAGATGCAAACCTCTTTGTACGTATTGGTGGAATCTCAACCATGTAGCGGTGTCTGTGCTCAGAGCGTCTACTTGTCCTATTGTAGAAAGGTGTGGGTGGAATAAGCTCGTGAAGCTCGGAAGCGCACTCTCCGAAATGTATCCTGTAAAAGACCGATAGGGTGGCCACTGTTCTGCGATGCTCTAGGCCCTGGAACTTTGACATCAGTTCTGTATCCCCAATCAGTCTTAGAGCACGTCTTTCAATTGAGTCCAGGGTTTCTAGCTGGTATTTGGCCGAGCCATCCCAAAGATGTGAGCAATACTCCATACACGAACGATCCTGTGCTTTATATAAATGAAACAGCTGTTCCGGTGCAAAGTACTGTTTCACCTTCGACAGGATGCTCAGCTTTCCAGTTGCAGTTTGAGCTTTGGCTTCGATGTATTATCCGAAGTTCAAGGTGGACGTCAGGGTAACGCCTAAAGGCTCGTACCTAAGCAGTAATGCAATATACAGGATCAAAATACTACAACATCTTTTCTCAATAGAAATGTACCTTGTACTTTCCTCCCTTGTGGCAAATTTTTATGCCCCAATTTTGATCCTCCGAAAATTTGGTCTTACAAATATGCAATCTATTTTTGGTGTGATTAAACTTATAATATAAATGCAAATATTTGTATGTTCGCTTGTTATTAATTCACTCAAAAAACTATGGAACAGTTTTGTAAACCAATATGGAAATAGGTACTATTTACAATGAGGAACTTCTGGAATTACATAAAAGTTCCTATATTAAGTAGGTCCAAAGATTGAATGTTTTCCTTGATTACAATAAAATAACTTTGAAAGATTTTATCTCGGTTTATTTAATTATTTAAAGAGCCTGACGTTTCAGGAGTCCACCCGTGACTATAGTTTCAATAACGCTTCTGATTCATCGGGCCTGTTAAATCTATATACATAATATAATAAAACAGTAAAATTTTAGTGTCTGTACATTGAATATATTTACGAAAAACTAATTGGGGGCGATTTTAAAATAGTAACAGAACACTTTTCTATGATTTTAATTTTTTTTGTTTGTCTGTTTGTCCATTTGTTCGGGCTAATCTCCGAAACTACTGGACGGATTTTCATGAAACTTTACATTAATATAGCTTTCATATCAGAATAACATAATAAGTTAAAATCTTGAATAATTTTTGAAGTCCGAAATCCACGCGGACGAAGCCGCGGGCGAAAGCTAGTAATTAAATAAACCGAGACAAAATCTGTTAAAGTCGTTTTATTGTAATGAGTAATACCTACTTGCGTAAACTTAAGACGTGTTTTCCTTGGGCTAAGAATTTTAAGCGGATGAAGCCGCGGGATCTAGGTAGTATTTAATAATGAAATGATTGAATAAATTAACTGATTCAACAAGTCGAGAGTGTGAGTCATTTTTTCATCTTATTTTAGTGCGCGCTCTAATGTCGCGATTGGTGAGTGAGCTGTCAAATTTTAAACTGAGGCGGTTCTAATCGAGTGGAAATGAACTCTGTATGTCTGTCT
>LUGF01028016.1:123006-136922 GCA_001625245.1 Calycopis cecrops | reverse complement strand
GGGGCCAAACGAGCAGTCGGAGTCATTTTTCACGACTACCGACCGAGGCTATGCAGACGTGCTGCCCTCCTTTCTCCTCCCACCTCAACAGACCACCGGCTACTTACACACCGCACGAGCTGTCACTTTACGCCTGTCTCGTGTAAGCGGGAGGTACCTCCCCGGTTGTGCCGGCCCAATTCAGCTGCATGCATGCAGTATGGCACTACCTGTTCCTAAAAAGACAAACGAGCAACAAATCTTTCGGCAACTAGACGCCCATAAGCATCTACACAATCGAATGTTTTGTTTGTTCCCCTCCTCCACCCTATCCACCTAGGGCCACCGGACACTATATAAAATACTTTAAAATTATACTGATTAACACAATAACCACACTGCTATAAAGACGAGCAGGAATCTGCCTGCGGCCCTCGACGCCGTAACCCAGATTTAGACTAAATTATATCCTAGGACGAAATAACCATCGAGGCTGGGCCGTTATATTTACTATTTGTTATCGGGTATAATGCCACAATAGCGCACCTGATGGTTACTGATATTGTAGCTTTGCAGAGGAATTGGCCTGGCACGATCGGGGACATCTCTGCCGCACGACACCGTCGCAAAGTGACAAACTTACTGTCGCGTTTTGTACCTTTTTTTTATTGGGTTGGGGCATTTGGAGTAGAGGATATATATGTGAGGTAATGACGGCATGCATATTATGAATATGCGGATCTTTACGATCGGTATAAAATGGTTCCAACTGCTCGTTTGCCCCCTCATACATAATTACACTTGTATACGGAGATCTAAGGCGTCAACTTTTGAAGCAGAGCTTTTCTCGGACCTGAACTTATACTGTGAATGGAAAATGCCAAAATCCTAATTAAGCTTCATCGATTGCTATAGTGTTTGTCGGATAACGAGAATAGGCTTGGCATCGAAAAGCGATCCCCACTCTCTCATAGATGAAGGAGATGCATCCCGATGTGAGAATGTGTGCTAATTTAACTATTTTTTAATAACCAGAGAGACCCAAACTCTGATGTCGGGTGATGCTCGCGCGGTAGCAAATACGCTCTCGGCGCTGGTGTGAAAGAATGGCATGGACTGGATCATGGCCGGGCCATCCATCCCTTTATCTCTGCATCAATTGATAATATCATTATGTTAGAGCCGCCGCAGTTAGTCGCGTTTTAGAAGCTGAATGTAGCAATCAGACGCTCCCCAGCGCACACTTAAAAACGGCGAACGCGGCGATTTAATCAGCGACTGCGAGTGTTACTTGTCGAGCATCGGAGCAGTCGCTCAATCGCGCGATTACGATACCGCGACTGAACACAGAGAGTCGCAAAATTCAAGCATCGACGCAAAAAACAGTCGCAAAATCATCGTAAAAAAAGACGCTAAAAGTAGTGTGTGCTGTCCCTTAATGACGTCATTCTGGCCATTTTGATCTGAAGGTGTAAGCGCAAATGACCGGTAGCCGTAATTTCGTTCCAAATTATTAAGAAAACAACAATAAATACAATCGAAACCCAATATTGTGTTTTCTACAACGTGGTAGCCTCTGTTTCGATTGATTAGTGGTGTGCCATATCGATAACTTGTATATATCGATAGAGATTTAACTTTAGGTTGGACTAGTTGGTCTTCGCATCACTAATAATCGTTTTCAATATTCTATAATATAAGGGTTGGCCACCGGAGGTAGAATTTTGATATATTCCTATCTCCAATAGACGTATACATCGATAACGGAATAATTAAAATCTAAGACTAGTCTCTTGGAATTTAATTATTAAAGGAGCTCATGATGAAGTGAAATTAGAATGAGGTATCAGTTTATATATTTTTTTAGGATTTGCACTTTAATCTGGTCGATACGGTATTGTGGAATATCACTCATTCATATAATACCGCCTTTGTGACTGTGGCGTTACCACAGTTGTATGTTACCTGAGTCCGAAATTAGTATTATTGGCCATTAATGGCCAGAATCTAACTCGAAGGAGAAACAGGTTATTTAGGTATATATATTAAACAAAGGTACGATAATTACAATTCGTTAAAAACTTACTTAAGTTTTTCAATCACAATCCACAGTGCAATTCAATTGAATAGTATACTCAGATTAGCATGTTATCCGGTATATCTTGGAATTCTACAAATTTATTATTTCAGTGAAATGGAATTTAACCGAATATAATCATACTTAAGTCATAACTACTCTTAAAAACACGTAAAACTTAAATATAAATGCTAGATGATTGATGTTGTAGACATGTTAATTTAAAATATAATGAACCACACATAAGTATGACGGGCATGATGAACTAACTATATTTTAGGTAATAACGGTTTTTTTCATAATTAAAATCTTCGTATAATTCATATAGCTACATCGCACAATGTATAAATATTTTTGTGTTAAATTATACAAGTTTAGATCACGTTGCAGGTTGCTCAATTTTACTAATCTGTGGTTGCTTCAATGATCTAAGTTAAGAACTTAATTTGACTGAATCTTGCTAATGATGCTGGTTTGCGGAATATATAAAAAGTTTCCAATAAGTTGTAATTTATAATTCTTTTATACTATAGGTACCTATTACATCGTTACTTCATAACCAGGTAAAAAAACTACAATGCTATGGTTATTTATTAGAATAAGCAACTATTTAGTGATTTGTCGTTCTGGGCGTATTTTGCTGAAAACAAACACAGATCACATATCAAATACCCAACTCCCTTTTCAGCTTCATAGGTTAAAATTAACGATAACCAAATTTATCGATACCAATACCAATAAGCCCATCACTACGTGAAACCACAGCGATTAGCGGTCTGTTTACTATTTCCAGCCATTACTGGCGATCAGGTACAAATGTTCACACAGAACATGATTCGAACCCGATACCACGGTCGAATGTAGGCCTGTTCTTAAAAATACATCTCTTTTGAATGAGATAACAATGAAGAGACAGTGCCTTATTGAAACCAAATTGGACTGGTACTATCAAGGAAGTACCTCTCTTCCCTGTGGTAGTAATATAAATGATTGTAGATTTATATATCACAAACCTAAAGGCTGCGATATTAGGATGCCCTAAGGGACAACCCCCATGGCATCCAAATTCCATCGCTTTTAACTTCATGAGAGTCAATATTGATATTGTTAAAGTCAGTGTGTCAACCTAGCCTTTCGGAAGACTATCTTTGTTAGTAGACTGTGTAGACGCCTATATTTAATTAGATACATGAGATTCGTTTCTAACCTAACGATATCAATAATAAATAATCTTTAAAACGACGTGTTATAGGAGAGGTCTATATCTAATAGTGGACTGTACTAGGCTGAGGATGATAATCTTGTTGATGATGATGATGATGATGATGATCAAAACTTTATACTTAACAAAAAAAGTTCAGGCCGTTTCTCACCTATTTCAATCGAGATCAATACATAATCATCAGTCCATAATTCTACCGTCGCGCGCGCACTCATTGTAACGTCTTCGCCGGATGTTCCGCCATTGCTCGCTCGACCGTTCCAAATTCAAAACGGAGCCGTTTCCGGAGTGACGTCAGCGGCGGCCATTTTGTCGTCTGCGTCTGCGCATTGTGTACCATGGGAAATGGGAGCGATTAAAATGGATTTCCCTCAGGAAAGGATGTAAAGCGTTCCAATGGTATTTTTTTTAGTAGTTAATTACTGTTTTATAATAAAGAGTTGAAACTTTATTATGACTCATCTAATGAAGGCATTAATTTTATTTTATTACATGGCAAGTCTACGTTAGTGTGAGTTCTATGTAAAAGTATTTCTTAGATTTACAGCGTATATGTTTTTAGGAACAGTGAACAGGTAAAGTGAAGTGAGAAATCCAAAATTTATATTCAGAAATCAGTACATATAAAAGATGAAAAATAGTATTATTAATTTTTGAAGTAAAATTTCTATACGCGCGCTTGACTAGGGAAGTAAGCTGGCGAGAGTTACGAAAATTTGTGATCGAGCGAGGCCAACGGAAGTTGTCATTCAAATTCAAAATTCAAATTCGATTCGAAAACGAAAATTAATATCATATGCATGTTATGTCATTATAACAACGGTAATGAATTTGTGTATTAAACCAATAATTAAGTTTTATTTCAGTTGTGTGGTCTAAAGCACACACGAATACACACTGCTGATCCCCTTAAAGTGTTAATGGTTTCCTTTTGCGAATCTTAATCTCATTCAAATTATTCACATACACAAATCGTAATACATAAGAAGATCGGTTCGGCAATTTTTGCGTGAAGTAGTAACAAACAAACATACATACTTTCGCATTTATAATATTAGTAGGATAATGTAACACATGCAAAAATAAAAGCTGAATATAAAGGTCTTTATCTAATATAAAAACTGTTCAACGAACTTCTATCATATTAGGATTGTGCAACAAACAACGAGGCAGCACTTTAGTCGAATGTGGAGTGTTTCTAATATTAACTTTAGGCAATAAATACTATGAATGGCAATATCATATTTACATTAAACATTAGAATTATATTTTCATCTTTAAGTGTTTACTAATAAAGGTCAAATGCTATAATAATAATAATAATATTGTTTGCCGGCGTGTCATCATGGGCGTCCCACCGGTCTGCCCATACGCCTAGGAGGCCATTCGATCTGACCCGCAGTTGCTGCAGCTAAGACGCACATCGCTATGCCAGTGAAAAGTTCATATTTCAGTCACAAGTTACCATGACAGTCTAAAAACCCGTTCCATATAATTAATAATAATAATGTCGTCCCAGCCGATTTCGGCTACGGTGGCCGTCTATATAGACGAGCCGTCTGCGCAGGACACCCAGTGCATAAGAGTGCTCGGAAACACAAGTGCTGAGTGCACTATTCCCTCATTCTCATATTACGATGGGACGGCAGTCCGATACAACCGGAGAGAAATCGGACGCGAGATCGACGGCTTAACGTGCTCTCCGAGGCACGGGGGTGTATCACCGACTACTTCCAGAATCCAGACTGTCATTAGAAATTGAAGAATTCCAATAACAATACGAACCCGCTTACCACTAGACCACAAGGCAGTCAAAATCCCTACATTTATAACATTGACGCCAAAAACAATAACATTCTATTTAAATATCTATTGTTTCCGAGCATAATTTGGCGAATCATCAAATTATTCAGCAACACTAGGAGCTAGACGAGGCATTGCTTTTATGAATTCAAATTAATTAACGATAAGAACACAAGGTCAGCGAGTTTCGTTCGCAAAAAAAATTATACAGCTTCACTAAATAGGTGTTTCATTACTGTACTTGATTTCTTAAATAGTGCTTATGTTCATCTAGAAATTTGACAAGAAAAGATATAAGAACTTGTGGATATTTGGACGTCTGTTATCTCAGTCCACTCGCGACCATGGTAACCGTAAAGAACCTGAAATGTCGGGCTTGTTAAATAATTCAATAAAATCTGTTAAAGTTGGCTTATTGTAACAAGTCTTTGAATTTGTTGGTCTAAACTTTGTACGTGGTCTACCTTTTGTTTATACGAGAATGATTCTGTATTGTATTTTTTATGTTGTGTTATCATTGTTTATTATTATTTTTGCACGCCATACCTTGGCAAATACACTGTGTCTTTCTAATTATTGTGAAGACTATGATCAACGTGTATTAGCAAATAAATGTTCTTATTCTTATTCTTGTCTAAACTTCAGTGAGTATTTTAGTCTGTACAAAATTAGTCATCAATCGTATTGTTTTGAATTGTCTAGTTACTAGCTACTTAGTGCTTTTTTTATAAAAAATATTTTTAGATTTCTGATTAAGTTGACCTTTTAGCTTCTCTGTAATGGACAAGGCTTCTAATTTTCCTGTACAGAAAAGACAAATTAAAATAAGAATTTTGCAGTGACTACAGTTACCGGGGGTCCTCCCCGACTGCTTGGAACCCGGATAGCCGCTCCTGGTAGCTGGTAGCCCTCTGCCGGCCCTTCGCCGGGAAACCGGCGATCTCACCTGGTAGGGGCTGACCGCCCGAGTCGAGCGGCGCCGGCGGAAACTCAGTCGGAGGGACCACCAGACTTTACAAGCCAGCTTAAGGTCGGCTCTACGAGATGCCTCAAGACGACCGCCCCATAGTCATGGGGCGTGAACAGGCCACCGCCGGAAGGGGATCAGAAGATCCCGAAAGGGCTACCTCCACCTCCCTAAGGGGGGTGTGAGAAGACTACAACGGTGTCTACAGTTTTTTATCAGTTACGAAGCAAACAATTAAGCGGGTCCTTTTGGTGACATATCTGCACAATTACGCCATCCTTTATTTTTTTCTTTTTGTTGTTTGTAGTGTAAGGTGGCAAACGAACAGTCGGAACCAATCATGAATACAGCATACAGATTCGTTACTCTCCTATCATCTCTTCCCTCCTCCTTTACTACATCCTTCAAAGGGACAAGAGTTACTTTTAAAACCATGCCAGACCAGAAATGAAATGAAATGAAAATGGTTTTATTCAAAATCTATATATATATAATATATATATCCTACTAATATTATAAAGGCGAAAGTTTGTGAGTGTGTTTGTTACTCTTTCACACAAAAACTACTGAACGGATTTTCATGAAACTTTACAATAATATAGCTTTCATATCAGAATAACATAATAATTTAAAATTTATAGGGATTTTTTATAATTTGGTTATAATATAACGATAACTGTCAAGTAAGTCGGAAAAAAATCTGCCTCCTGAGAGCAATATTGGCGTGCGCTGCCCTAATCGTTGGAGTTACACAAAGATAATTACCGTCGGATTATTTATCTTAAATAGTTCTAAATAAAAGTCCGCGACAGCATATATCTATCTTTTATGTGTAAGTCACTATGACCAAAATAGTGAACCGTATCTTTCATTCAATTAAATTGGATATTTTTTACCGATGCACATTTTAGAATATTTATCGAACTCTAATGAAAATTGATACATCTGTCACTTTACGTATTGAATGTAGATAAACTTTGTCTTTTACACTAAGTAATTTGGACGAATAGATTAAAAGTTATTATCACGATAAGATTGACTTAAACGGAATATCTAAAGCGCCTAAAATGCGCGGCGACAAATTCGATTCTCAAAGCGGTTTATTGTTTCATACAATACGTATATATTTATTATAATATATATTTCAGTATAATATTAGATTATATTGTATAATAATAAAAAATCAATTTTTAAATCCGAAATCCACGCGGGCGAAGCCGCGGGCGGAAGCTAGTATATATATAAAACTCAAACGTGACATAGCCATCTATCAACGCACAGCCCAAACCACTGGACGGATCAAGCTGAAATTTGGCATCCAAGTACATTTTACGAATTATTGATTTATATACGATTATTGATTGATGATTACGTAGGCATCCGCTAAGAAAGGATTTTTAGAAATTCAACCCCTAAGGGAGTGAAATAGGGTGTTGAAGTTTATATGGATTTCTCAGAAATTAACGCGGGTGAAACCGCGGTGCACAGCTAGTATAAATACAAAATCACTTTTTGAACGTCAATTTCTACCGTCTTTTCTAATTTTTGCAGCAAATAATGTTATTTCATAATAATCATAACCTCTAACAGTTTAACGTTGTTTATATTCCAAAATACGCAAAAAACGAGCGTTGTCAATTGTGCGACCTCCCGAGTGAACTTGGCCTAACCTCGCCAAATGAGATTTTATACTTATTGTTGTTTATGTAGCCGCCATCAAACTGGCAATACAGTTATGTCTCATTTGAGACACTCGCGTTTCGTGCGGTGAGTTTGTGGTGGCATGGAGGCAGGAGAGCAACGGATCTGTGCCCTTCGTGCAGATGTCCATGGGCGTTGATCTATTTAAAGTCACCGACTGCTCGTTTGCCCGCCTATATATCAGATAACAAAAATGAAAATATTTAATTATGATCTTGAGTCAAATAGATCTCTAAAAAACGTAAGAAATGTATATCATACTTACAATGAATACATAGATCTCTTTGAATCGTCAGAATAAATGAAAGCACTTGGGTGTGCATGCTCAGTTTAAATGCAATGATGATATGTTTTAACAGAATAAGACTTTCATTAAAGTATCTTAATAATTTTTAATACAATGTGACATCAATAGTATCCCCAAAAACTGTGACCTTAGATACATACCTACTTTTGTAATAGATAGTTAATTTTGGAGTGCCTAGAGTAGGCACTCCAAATCTATCAGTATTGTACTCTAGTATATATCAGTCATTTATGACTATTGATATATTAATTTTAAAGTTATATTTTTTAATAATATGTCCTACAATATTATAAGATTATGTAACATTGAGTCATACTATATTATAATCATAAATATATATAAAAAAATAAAAAATCATTCTCTACGTTTATCTTTTCTTTTGTTTCCTTTACGTCTAGGCCTGGACCACAAAAATCGGATGTGGTTAACTCGTTAATCCGGCACATCACTATTTGTTCTTCAAACCAGTGCACAGTGGCTAAATTATCAATCAATAAGTAATTTATAAAATTCGTTACCTCACACGGCCGATCACGATTCTGATTGTGCGATTCGTTCTGTAATCGATTATTTGATGATTTAATCATTTTGTAACGTTGTGAATGGATAATTATGACAAATAATTACATTCAGACTAATATCTACCGTGTAGTTTTGATTTCGTTCATAGTAACAGGTGAAGTCTTTATAGAATAGGGGTGTAAACGAGTAAACGGAGCAAAATTGCTGACTATAGACGGCCTTTAACATTCATCATCATCATCGTGGTTGTGTAAATGCGTTGCTCTCTCTTCTTTCATCTAGGTACTAATGTCATTTGCAACCGTTTAAATTATGTAAATTTGTTAATTGGAACTGGGGTAATAAATACATTCTTTAATTTTTCTTTCTTTCTTCTATCAATGAGCCACCGGATACTTATAAACCACACTACACCACATCATACATGTCACTTGATTGCAGTATCTTTATTTTGGATGTTATACAACAATCTGTCACAAAAAATGCTTACTCATCTTCTCGGCCTTCATTACCGTCTTTTACATTAAAATACTTTTATGGGTATACTTTCAGAATTTTATCAAAAAAATGTATTTGATTGAAAATAAGAAATTGAATAATATTATTTAACATCAAGTTCACGGCTCCGCCCTACTCCAGATTAGACAAATGACCCTAATAATCGTTTAATCGGTAAAAAAGGTGGCCATCGGCACATCCCTACACAAAAACCGAGGACGACAGTTGACTAAGAGTTTTTTTACGGACTTCGATTATAGCGAGGTTACCGTTTGTGCAACGTTTCATTTTTTTTTAAGTCCAGTAGACGTCTTGACTCGGAAATGTTTGTGCCCTTTATTTGTTATTTTTACCAGCATTGGGTAATGTTTTAGGTATGTATGTTTAGTAAGGGGTAATGCTTGTAGCCAAATTCCGCAGGCACGAAAGTGATATTTTCTAAGCAACGAAAATCTATTTAAAAAAAGTTTGTGCTTTACACCACACAACTGATGTAAAACTTAATTATTGATTTAACACACAAATTAATTACTGTAGTTACTGTAGTTACATAACATGTCATATGATATTTATTTTTTAAATACAAAAAAGTTTCACTTAGATCTAATTTGAAATTTAAATTGGAATGACAACTTTCATCGGCCTCGCCCTATGTGTGATTTTTGTAACGCTCTCGCCAGCTTACTCCCCATGTCAAGCGCGCGTGTAGAAGTTTTACTTCGAAAATTCATGAAAGTCGTTCGAGCGATTTGCGCGATACAAGGCATTACATAAATATACAAAATCTCGCTTAAAATCAGATTTTGCGTCACTTTACGTCGATATCGTATAACCCAGAGGTACCTCCCCGGTCGTACCGGCAACTCGGCTAAACTTAGCATGACACTACCTTTTTTTTTATGATATAGAAGGGTAAACGAGCAGCCGGAGTCTTTTTCATGACTACCGACGCCCACAAACATCCGCATAGAGGCTATACAGATGCGCTGCCCTCCTTTCTCCTCCCACCTCCATGGACTACCTCTTACTACTTTTACATAAGCTTATAGATATCCGATTTAGCGTACAACAGCTGATTAGGTCGTCTATTTTGAGTAGCTTCTGAAGCTTGTCGGAGTAAAAAAATACGAATTCAGCAGATAAACTAGGCGTATGGGCCACCGGTTACTTACACACCACACGTAAAAACGATATCGTGTAAGCGAGAGGCACTGTCACTAGCTCCTACTACTACTCTTATATAGAAACTAGCTGCGCCCCGCGGTTGCACCCGCGTGAATTTCGATCCCATTGAAAATCATCCCATGGCATACCGTAGGAACATTTTTTCGGGATAAAAATACTATGTGTTAAATCATGTTACTCTCTATGTGTGTGCCAAATTTCATGAAAATCGGTTGAGCAGTTTTTGCGTCAAGGAGTAACAAACAAATAAACAAACATACAAACTTTCGCATTTATAATATTAGTACGAATACTCGTTTGAAGGTTGCAGATTTAGCGTAGAACAGCTGATTTCGTCTATTTCGAGTGTTCTGAAGCTTGTCGGAGTAAAAAAATACGAATTCAGCAGATAAACTAGGCGTATGGGCCACCGGCTACTTACACTCCACACGCAAAAGCGACAACACAGCTATCACAACACGCCGATATCGTGTAAGCGAGAGGCACTATCACTACTTCTTACTCTTATATACAAATATATTCGTTTGAAGGTTGCAGATTTAGCGTAGAACAGCTGATTTCGTCTATTTCGAGTGTTCTGAAGCTTGTCGGAGTAAAAAATTCACGAATTCAACAGTTAACTAGGCGTATGGGCCACCGGCTACTTACACTCCACACGCAAAAGCGACAACACTGCTATCACAATTCGCCGATATCGTGTAAGCGAGAGGCACTATCACTACTTCTTACTCTTCTATACAAATATATTCGTTTGAAGGTTGCAGATTTAGAGTACAACAGCTGATTTCGTCTATTTCGAGTGTTCTGAAGCTTGTCGGAGTAAAAAATTCACGAATTCAACAGTTAACTAGTATCCCAGTGAGTGAGCAGGCAGCCATCGAGCGAATCAAACAGTCCTGCGTCCTGCTCCACTGAACCGCCACAGCACGTGCACGAAATATGCGATGTGGCTGACCTACTGGTGTTTTGATGATCGTCTGTATGGTGATTTTTTACTCTGCATTCGAATTTGGTAAGTTTAGTGTCTTCTGAGTTATTTGTTTTTTAGTCGACTGTACGGGATTTTAAGTGGTGCTATGCAGTATTTCAGCTGTTTTGTGGATCGGCGTTGTTGCGATTTGCGTGTTTCTGTTTTAAATGAGGGGAGGTGGAAAGGAAGTTTAACTCTGCATAACAAATGTATCGTTTAAGGGCTTCGGTAGTCACCAAAATGTTTCAATTTGCCCTTTTAAGGAAGTTGAAAATATAACATATATGCATCGTATGCGTTTGTAGAGTACCTGTGTAACATGAAATAGGGATTCGCCATTATTATCATCATCAACATCATTATCATCATAATTATCATGATCTTTAACAGCCTCCATCCACATCTGGTCAGAGGCTATTTTGCTGGACTAGAGTCTAGAACCTAAAACCAGTTGCATGATTCGTAGTTGCGCCATCCTGAACGTATGAGTCATAAAAAGGCTACTTTTCATAGCAAGCACATATCGCATGCATTCCAATAACGAAACGTGCAATCGTGCAAAGTGGAATGCAACGTGCCCAGCAAACCCCACATCTTTCAGAAAGTATGGATTGGGTAGGAGATAGACCATCAGATGGGGGGGATGAGTAGGAGAGAGAGAAGATACTTCTCATAACGGATTATTAGCAGGTACCTCTTGCTCGCATAATACCAACCTGAAGATAGCTATGATGTTTGCGGTTCATGAGTAGCCGGTGGCCCATTGTGTAGCTGGTGGCCCATTGGAGGGGAGGGGAAAGGAAAGCAACGCATGTAATTTACACGGAGGTCCATGGGTGTCGTAAATCATCAATACACACTCCTGCAGAAAAAGCAAACGAGCAGTTGGAGCTGTTGAACTGGAAAAAAATGAGGAAAGAGAAGGTATGCATCATCTGTCAATGTATCTATCTCCCTCTGACGACCATTTGTTTTGGCTCGGAGTCACTTTTCCGTGAGAGCTCCATGTGCAGTCACACACCGAGACTCCGGCATTGACCGTCCGTCCGTCCGACCGTAACGCCCATTCAGCTCGACGCCACTTGAACTTGCCGAGTAGAACGTTCATCTGGACCGGAAAGGTTCTACTCGGTGGGTATACGTCAACACTTTCCATCTTTTAGTGTGTGGACAAGCGCGACCCGTGGGTCACTCGCTCTTCTAAGGGTTAAACTAATTATTATGCTATCGCGTTTAGCGTTTTTTCTTTTTGAACTTAAGTGTGGGGAGTAAGCTGATGAATGCGTTACGAAAAGTGTGATCGTGTGATGTAATTGAAAGGGAGGTATAAGTTAGTAAAGACAGAAATAGATTTAGTTACGCTTCTTATTTTTTACTGTATTATTATTACTGTAGGAGAAAGAAAGAGCGCGCGCACAGTTTCTATCTCTCTCCCTCTCATAGCCAGTTCTGTTTCGTGTTTGAAGTTTTACTTTAGTCGAGTAGTCTGTAGCAACATTTTTTAATGTAATAGGGGACAAACAAGCAGGTGGCTTGTGACTACCGTCGCCCATAGACATCCGCAAAAACAGGTCTCTTGTAGGCCATTAAGAAAGAAAGAAAGAAAGAAAGAAAGAAATATTTATTTGAAAGAAAGATGTATGCTATTGTATGGGTTATGATGTCGACTGGCCTTTTGGGAAGATCTGTTTATTTATGTATGTAGGTAAGTAATTACAATCTAAACTCTTTATAAACTAACTCAAGGGACCCAGCATTTTTATCGTTATATGGTGTGAAGAAAAAAAAATTACCAAATTGAAATAAAAGTATTTTAACGAATTTTATCGCGGCTTATTTAAATATTTGTACAATCTCGACGATCAATTTCAACGTGTAGCATTCGCGTAACCAAATTAACAATAACGTCTATTGCAGCTGATAAAATACATATAATATGTATGTTAATTTCGCTATTTATATATGTGCGTTGGTTTACGAGTGATAATAGGAAAGTAACCCAATGTGTTTGATTCTAGGCTATATCGGAATGAACACAAAGCGCATACGTGTGTTTGAGGTACTTAAGAATAAAAGCAAGATTACTGTATGACCCCAAAACTTCTGTTAATATACTAAGTATAATATCGATTCTGAGAATTTGCTGTCTAAATATGACCACGTTTATTCGTAATGGAGAAGTGCGACATCGCTATTAGGAGATTAATAAGATGTGTATTTTAAAACAAACCTACAAATTGTGCCCACTTCTACGTTTATCGTTATAGAGAATTATAGATTGTTTGTATATAGGAATAAAAGGTAAGAATTTATTAAGGGATACATACATGGTTTTAACACTGACGTTAAATAAGCTTACTGGTCAAACGGAAAATAAGCTACTATTGTTCACTCGCGGTAAAAAATAAGCAGTTCTTTGGGATTAAAAGTTATTATAATGTTGTTACAAATTCTCATTTTTTTTATATGATATAGGAGGGCAAACGAGCAGCCGGAGCCATTTTCATGACTACCGACGCCCACAGACATCCGCATAGAGGCTATACAGATGCGCTGCCCTCCTTTCTCCTCCCACCTCAAAGGGCCACCGGCTACTTACGCGACAGCACACAGCTGTCGCTTTACGCCGGTCTCGTGTAAATGAGAGGTACCTTCCCGGTCGTGCCGGCCCAATTCGACTGCATG
>LUGF01028016.1:103488-122735 GCA_001625245.1 Calycopis cecrops | reverse complement strand
GCCGGAGCCATTTTCATGACTACCGACGCCCACAGACATCCGCATAGAGGCTATACAGATGCGCTGCCCTCCTTTCTCCTCCCACCTCAATGGGCCACCGGCTACTTACGCGACAGCACACAGCTGTCACTTTACGCCGGTCTCGTGTAAATGAGAGGTACCTTCCCGGTCGCGCCGGCCCAATTCGACTGCATGCAAGCATGCAGTGTGGCACTACCTCTTTATGCTTACCTGTGTCAAATTTCATTCGAATCCGTTTATTAGTTTTTGTATAAAACGGTGAGTGCGAAGAGTGCGGTGCTAGCTAATAAGTATTCAAGTAACTCTACAATGGATCTTTTCATACACAATCTCTGTACTTTTGAAGTAAAACTTCTATACGCGCGCTTGACTTGGGAACTAAGCTGCCAAGAGCGTTATAAAAATCACACATCGGAAGCCAATGGAAGTTGTCATTGAAATTCAAACTTCAAATTCGATTTAAGTAAAAATTTTTGGATTTAAAAATAAATATCATATGACATGCTATGTCATTGTCTCTACGGTAATGAATTTGTGTATTAAATCAATAATTAAGTTTTACTTCTTTGTGTGGTCTAAAGCAAAAAAAAAGCAAACCTTTTTTTTAAATACCTATTTTAAATGGCAAAAGATTTTTCATGTATTAGGGCTGCTTGGGCTCCAAAACTACTGGACCGATTTCAAAAATTCTTTCACTAAAACAAGGCTACATCAACTGGAAATAACATAACTATATTTATGATAAAACAATTTTCATTTTGACTCCCAACGCAGTGTATACGGGACTTTTATATAATTCTCGGATACATTACGTTTTATAACAAACAATATTAAATTTCGCTAGTCGATTGCGTATTCTATTTATCGGATCGTTTAGAAAGTGCTACCGCGGCCCGTCGTCGTTTTTGTGCTCTTTTTTGCCGTCGACAAAAAAGTGAACGAAAGGTGCCGCTGTCGCTCGAGAAATGGGATTATGAATGTGGCGTTACTTCGAACGCGGACGGGTTGATCATGATGAATAATGTAGAAATCTGGAGTCCGTGGTGAGTACTGGTAATGCTGCCTTGTAGCCAGATCGGGTCGGCGCGACTTAATCATAAAGTGAAAGCCGCGCTGTCAAGTTTATCGCTGTGTTGTCTGTTGGAAGAGAGGTTGAACAGGCAATATGGCGGCATAACGATTATGCGGATGTCTGTGGACCTTGGTAGTCATGAAAGCATTAAGTCAAAATTTTAAGAACCTTCAAAAGTAAAAAATAGCATAGTTAGATTAGAATAATAGAACAAAGCATGATGACGTTTTTTTTATAGTATAAGGAAGAAAACGAGCAACCTGTGTAGCAACTTCACGGTGTAAGCGAGAGGCACCTTCCCGGTCGTGCCGACGCAATTCGGCTTCATGCATGCATGGCACTATCTATAAAACACTTTTTAACATTTCGACGGAGTTGACTCTTACGCTGGATGAAGCTGTAAGCCAAACCGATAAATAAATAAAGTAGGTGTGTATGAGTAATGCTGGATCACGTCACCATCATTATAGTCAGCCTTTAGGCCTCTTTTGTACCGCCTTTTCCGGGCTTGGCCTTCCACACTTTTCCATTTTTTAGGGTTCCGTACCTAAAAGGTAAAAACGGAACCCTATTACTATGACTGCTGTCTGTCTATCTGTCTGTCACCCAGCTGTATCTCATAAACTGTGGTAGCTAGAAAGCTGAAATTTTTACAAATTATGTATTTTCGTTGCCGCTATAAAAACAAATACTAAAAAAATGAAGAAGGGGCCCCATACAATAAACGTGTTTTTTCGAATTTTTTCTCAATATCAATAACGGTAACAGAGAGATGCTTCAAATTTTAAAGGTCTGTGTAGGTAATGATGGTACGGAACCCTACTTGCGCGTGTCCGACTCGCACTTGGCCAGTTTTTAAATTTATTTCCAGAAACATTGTATAAGATTCTTGTTAACATAACTAGTTAAATTCCAAAATATTTCACTGAAATAATCAGCATGAAATTGTTGACAGGTAAGTATTATTATGGAGCCACAATACACAGTTTTCGATAATATTATCGACAGCGGCAACCACACCAACCATACCTTTTGATATGATCAGGGAGCCCGAGGGAAAAGCTACAACTGTCTTGGGACTCGCAACGAATTTAATCAGAAGAAATAAAAGGAGGATGTGAGAATTAATTGGATAGGTAAGTACCATTGCTACTTCTGACTGTAGCCAGGACCAGAAAAAAGGGACAACCACGTACCCTATGATAAAATTATCTCAAAGCGATCGCACGAAAAAAAAATAGGTGAGTGAGCACATCACGTTATTATGTTAGTGCCGGTCTCGTTAGTCTACAACGGAGCAACGACTTATTATAGATCTCGGGAAATATAAATAAAATGGAAACAAATATAAAAAATAACCAACCATAAGCTCCACTCTACAACTTTATAAAAAAACTAGCCCGGAGCTTCGCCCGCGTCCATTTCATACTTCAAAAATGGAGTTATTATACATATAAACCTTCCTCTTGAATTACTCTATCTATTTAAAAAAAACCCGATCAAAATTGGCTGTGTAATTTTAAAGATCTAATACAGACACACAGCGAAAAACGACTTTATTTTATACTACGTAGTGATAACCAGCCATTAAGTCCACAACTTTGTTACACCATTAAGTCCAGTTGAAAAAATGTTAAAACAATAAAAATAACCACGTAATGACTGTCGTAAAATCATCGAATTATCCTTCGGAAGAATAGTTTTTAGAGGTTAACCAGTAACACCATGAGAACGTAGCAACAATGCCAAGTAACCTAGACCCCTGTACAATGGTTCACACACAGATTAGATAAAAAAAAAACGTTTTCGCTGCCTTTACATAATGCGTAAGCTATGTTGATTATAAAATACCTTTATTATATAATGAAGTGTTCAGTAAAAGTGCATTTTTATCGGAATAGTTAATTGAAAAAGGTAGCATTCTAAGATCTTGGCTTAGGAGATTTGTAATAGCTCTCCCCACTTAGCATTTTCAAATTTTAATATGACAGTATGGTAAAGGATTCCTGATCCTTTTTAAGTTATTGTCAAACTTCGGTAAATAGCTTAATTTTAATGGCATGTCCAAAATTTGATCAATACAAAAATGTCAATTGTCAATTACCAAAATTGTCATTTTTTGTATGTATGACTATAATAAGCTTTCTTTATAGTTTAACAGTGACATTGTCCTACAAATTGCATTGTAGTTTATCCCGGTCCTTCTTACTGAAAATTAGCGTAATAGTAATTGCAATAATAATAATAATCAACAACATATTATTATTCTGGTTTTTCTTAATAAAAAATAGCGTAATAGTAATTGTAACAATAATAATAATCAACAACATATTATTCCGGTCCTTCTTAATAAAAATTAGCGTAATAGTAATTGCAATAATAATAATAATAACAATCGTAATCTTTGAAAACATGTACTTATTGGAAGGCTTTCCAAAAGGTACCTACATGTTTTCAAAGACAGTGCTTTTAGTAGACTGTGTCCTGAATCTTTTTTTTCCTTAATGAAATCTGTACGGTTACATACCAACGTACATTGCTAATAATATTAGTGGCCTAATAGCTAGATAGGATTTATTAGTGGATAGAACCTAGCTACAGTTTATTTTCAAGACTATCTATTTCAATTATTCTCAGTTCCTGTAACATTAAAATTGCTGTGGACTTGACCATTTAACATTATTGACTCACGAAGTTAACAAGCAATTTAAATAATTCTATTGTTCTGTAATTAGCATTTAATAAACTATTTTCCAGTCAACTATTTCTTTTTAAAGTTATATTTCCTTTTTATTAGCAACTTTGGTTGACTTTTATGCTTATTTATACACACACATTGTATGCTTATTTAAACGGTGGGCACCAAATTCGTATTCTCAATTAATGAAAGAAATCAAATTTGTCTATACAAAATATCTTCAGTGATTATATTTTAGTACAAGTTGATTGCCGCTAAAGCAAATACCTCATCCCACTTATCAGCTAATTCACCTCTATCAATTTTTGGAAGATTTTAAGAATTTGTTTTTAGCTTTATATAGCTACGGATCGCACAAACTCAACAGAAAATATTTAAAGTAATTATATAACCAAGGTTTATATTAAAAATAAGAGCAAGTCATATTTAGTAAGTCAGAACTAAAGAAAATTCTACTAGAACATTCACAAAGTTGCGCATAAAATTTTGTAAGAAATAACTTAGTAATGTAAATTAAAACTTAGCCAGATTAATTCACGGTGTTTCCGAGGATTTTATATTTTAAGTAATAATAAAGAGAATAGTTTTGATAAATAATCGTAGTGCTGTTTAAAATATTTTATTTCAAATTTAGTAAGTCTTTGATAATACGAGAGAATCTATCTTTACTTCTGTTTATTGACTCAACACACACACACACACGCAAATTTTGACATTTAAAAAGGGGAAATACCATAAACCATTTCCATTTTTTTTTTTATGATAAGTTCCTAGAAAAACTTATTAGGCATAGTTTAATAATTAAATAAATAAATGATAATTATTATCATGTGCAATTGAGCATAGAAAGGAAGTAAGTGCGAGGAAGATCAAATGGTGAGTTGATGGGCTATGAAGTTGATCACCAAAAGCCGATGAGCTAAATCCAGGATATATTTCTTTGTTGGAACATACATAAAATAATATTTATTAAATAATAATACGATAAATAATCGTAGTATTGTATCTTAGAAGTTGATTTCTGATAACACAGATATTAGATTTCTCTCTCGGATTGTACTATATCACTGGCCTCAAATAGTTAACTTCTTAGTTCTTGTAAGATATACATGCTGAACTCTATAAAATTCGCATAGATTTACAAGTAACGTAGACTTAAGTTTTATGAATCAAAGAAAAATGAAGAATGTAAAATTTCATTTGTGATTTGGAAGTAAACAAGTATCTGAGTATTTGATTTGAAAAGAGTCATAATAATGTGTTTATAGACAATAATACGACAAAATAAAAACGCATGTTCAATAAATGGTAATGGAATCCATTTTAAAACAACTATTTTTGTGCCAATAATAATCTAAGTTTTAGCTAAGTCGTCGAAATTGTACTTTCCAAAAACTACTTCGGTTTTCAGTTTAAAATAAGAACTATAACGAAATTTGTCTTTGTTCCTTATTTTAGACAGATAAGAGGTAAATATGGCATGTTGTATTACTGGCTTATAACAGATACTCGAGGAAAACGCGCTGCTAGACATTCCAATCAAATAGACTCTATGTTTTTCTTAAGTCAATCCTTTAATTTTTTAACGACATACACCACATTAAGCTAAATGTAGTAGTTGAGAAAACGAGCTGATATTTTATTAATACATAATATAATATGTATTGTAAAATGTAAGTTGTTAAATCTAAGACACACGTTTATCAGACTTTTCCGACGGAATCGCTGTTACTTGGTTACAGAATAAGAATAAGTAAGGAAGTCTCCGCATTATTATTTGGTAGGTGTCTATATCATCTTCCTATATAATTGTAATTATAGCTAACTGCTAATATCTATTATAATTGTAATTATAGCTAACTGCTGTAACATTTTTCATGTGGTTTGCCTTGTCTACTGATTAGTGAACCTCATAAAAGAATTTCATAGGTTATTATAATTATACTAGGTGGTTATTAATTTGGTTTATATAAATATTTGTTGTAGTCGCTTGATTAGTTAAGATACTTATTTAAATACCTCTTTAAGCCCTATTTTTATTTTATTTATTTGTAAATAATATAGTTGTAGTCTTGTGAAATGTTAAAAAGTCAGCGTGAATTAAATGGTCATTCTGTGGACAGTGGTAAGAAAAATGTGGATTTATTATCATTTAATATTCCTTATAGCCAGATATCCAGATATCAAGGAGATATTGAATGGTATACTTCAACTTTTTAAAACACGTTGTTCTTCTTATTTAAACTTATTATAATTATATTAATATAAAATGTATTTTACAGTGATTCATGATGCAAAATTGAAAGATTATCTCATTCATGTAAACACTACACACATTACGAGTCTCAAACCCAAGCCATTGTGTACAAGTTCCCAGATATTAAATTTATTAAGTTTTCTGCTTTAGCAACGAAAAATGTTTTCTTAAATTTAATCATCTACGCCACAGCACACATTTTATGCTCGGTAATAAATAGCCACTTTGTGTAATAAGTTACAGACGTAAAAACCACACTATTAAACACTTATACATATAATACAGGTCTAATGCGTTAACAACGTCTTAATATCCATCAGCTAAAATATACCTTGTTAACGCTTTTCCACTGCCAGAAAAACATTAACAAAACGAAAGGTGGTTACGGTCGTCTGAAATTTCATAACGTAAAGCAATAGACATACCTTCGGAACTCGCAACAAATACAAGTTGGCAAGAACTAATCAAAACTGTATATTTTTCACTGAGTTCATGTAAAAGCACTTGGGGTTTTTGGTAACACAGACACAACGCGCACGTCCGCTCCAGTCGGCGTCCGACATTCAAATGCGTTTGAGTGGAACCAGCCGACTCTTGCGCAGCCTGCCACTGGTCGCCTCCACGTTGTCCATGTAGTACACATACTCACACACGCGCCACGAGTCCTTATGTAAAGGTATATAATTTCGAGTCGAACGGAAAAGCATCATTAAAGTCGAATTTTGTGATTGCGTTGACAACGTACGGTTTTATTAAAAGATTTTCGTATAATTAAACTATATGGAATCGTGGTGAATTCATAAGTGGTATTGAGATAACCTCCTATCGATATTGTTGTAGCCTATTAAACAAAAACAACTATGTAGCACACACTTAAAAACCATAATTAAAACCGAGTTTTGTGGTTTCTTTTTAAATCTAAACTTTTCGAACTATTTCAAGGTGGTATCAAGAGTTTTCGTTACTGGCGCGCTAGTATGAAGTGAGTAATTAATGTGTAGGAAGCAAGATAAAAATGTAGAGATCGCATTATGGCACTTGGTTCTTTCTGCCAGCCCCGTAAGAGATTTGGCGTGTACTTGCGTACGTATGTGTGTATCTTAGTGTGTGTATTTCAACGGATTTTAACGCAGTTCATTATTATAAGTACCTATTTTAAAATCCTTACGTTTCATATGAAATATGAAGATTTTTTTTCCATAAATTATAACTTTTTAAAATAACTGAACCATTTGGACGTTTTCTGGGACATAATTATAAAGAGCATTTTTAATTATTGTCAAAAATAACTTATACTGCCGAGAGTCAGAGAGTACAGATTTTATGCATTGACTTTGCTAAAATCACCGCTTTCTAACTAAGTTGTACTCGGCGATCTAGCTGTGATTCCAATGTGAAAACACAATTTCCACTCTATCGAGATATCCTGATTCTTATGTTCCAATTAAAGTCCTAATTACACTAATACGAACTCATGTATTAACAACTAATAAATTTAGATTTCAAAGGTTCCGGATAGAGGCCCTAAATGCATTTGTGAAATACTTACTTTACTTTTTTTACTTGCGAGATAAATAGGTACCGAATATGTACGTCTACGTCACGTACTAAACTACACCAGCACTAATATCTACTATTTTAATACTTTACTAGCACTTTATTTTTATTAAAGGCTACATGTGCCCCCTGTTTTACCCGCGTCACACAACTAATAAACTTCACCCCTTTTTTTACCGTCTTGGAGGTTGAAATTTTAAAAATCCTAACTTAGAACCTTTGTGGGCTTATAGACAACAACTTTGCCTCAGATTATCACATGATCAAATAGATACATAGTTTACGATTCTACATATGAACGATATAGGTACATAACATTCATTCTTTATAGGTGAGGAATTGTATACGCTTTGTACCCAAATCGAAGCCATTTTTCATCTCCGATATTATCATATAACTTAAATATAACTTCATTATCCTCTGACACCTTTCTCCTTGAACAGAGCACGTTCTCATCGAGTTGAAGCTGACTAATCTGTCCACAAACATTCTTTTTTTTTCAGACCTGAATTAATACCGAAATAAATAAAGATAAGCCTAATAGTGCTCGTCAGACGGTGAGACAAGGTCTCACACAGGAGTGTACAGGGTTATCGACCCCTCTCCCGCAGATGGGAGAAATGTATATGAGAGTTAACTATTGTCACCATGGCCCGAGGAATCGAGAGGACTCGGCTGAAGTGAACGTCTGCCTCATAGAAAGGGTCATAAGGCTAAGGAGTCAGCGGGTCGCTTGAATAGCCGGAGCCCTTTCGTGATGAAGACCGGTCAGTGGATGGGGTATCCTGTTGCTGATAGAACCAGAAAACCCCTCAACATTGCGGCTGAGGGCTTTCGCAGGTTTTTTAGTCGGTAGGGGCAAGCTTCTTGTGCCGAGTCCGACACACCCTTCCGTCTCACCCAGGGCTGGCTGAAAGGTGCATAAATGCATTTTACCTGCGTCACGAAAAATATGAAGAAAATCGTAACGGGGATAATTTTGTAAGAGGTAGTGCCACACTGCATGCTTGCATGCAGTCGAATTGGGCCGGCACGACCGGGGAGGTACCTCTCGCTTACACGAGACCGGCGTAAAGTGACAGCTGTGCTGTCGCGTTTCGTGCGGTGTGTAAGTAGTCGGTAGCCCATGGAGGTGGGAGGAGAAAGGAGGGCAGCGCATCTGTATAGCCTCTATGCGGATGTTTGTGGGCGTCGGTAGTCATGAAAATGGCTCCGACTGCTCGTTTGCCCTCATATACCATAAAAAAAAAAATAATAATAGAGTAGCAGATTTGTTTAAATGATATATTGAAAGACGAGTAATATACACAATCTGCCTACTGACGGCAAGGGATCTCTAGAAGCAGCTCTCCAGTCAGCAGCGTCTTTTTATAAGGGCCTCCAGAAACGTTGCCGCTTCTCAGTAGAGACGTGCGTAAGAGAGAGAGAGAGAGAGAGAGAAAGAGAAAGAGGGGGAGAGGTAGATTTAACTACTTTAGCAATTAGACTTTTATAGTATTGGAGTGTGTAGCCTAATCTCAATGAAAAATCGACCAATATCAGTGAAAAATCAATTAATCTCACTGAAATATCAATCAATCTCAGTGAAAAATCAACCAATGTCAGTGAAAAATCAATTAATCTCACTGAAATATCAATCAATCTCAGTGAAAAATCAACCAATTTCAGTGAAAAATCAACCAATCTCAGTGAACTTATACTTCCCCAGCGTTATCGTACATACTTAATGTCATCATCGGTACCAGATTGGCATCACGTCGGTATCTTGTTAACGATCGGAATTCGGCTCTTCTGCCTGTCTCCCGTATGCTCAATACAAAAGTATGCGCTTACTTAAACGCACATGAGTATAACGTATCAAAAATAAGTCGTGTAAATGAAAATTATCCTTTGTAGTCTCTGTCTTAATGACAGAAGTCTAACTACAAAAATGATGATAGATCATCTGCTCCTTTGCCCCCACAACAAGAGTATATTTATTAACGTTACGTAGTTATATATCTTTGTCGTAACATATGTCATAAACAAAAATATGTCTTAGAAATGACAATCACATTATCTCTTTCTGTCGACTTTTGGTATCGTCATTGTAATTCACTCATAATTTATCCCAATTGCGCCAAAAGTACAACTTCAAAAATGTCGTCACATACCTACATTCGAACAATCAGCTCGTTTGCAACATCAATCCAGACTACAATAAAGACTAAACGACTATAAAAGTCGAACCTTTCACTGCTGCGAGTGATTCGATTTGCGTAAGTCGATTTTAATTGTCCAACTAATTGATACTATTAAAGTGATTTATAGACCATCCGCGGGCCCATACCGACCGTCATGTTGTGTAAGGGCGTTGATGTTCGTCGTATGTTCTACGATATTGTAGAGCGTTTGGCCGAATTTAGGCTAACAATCACAAGAGCCTTTGGTAAATAAAGAGGATAAATAAAGAGGAAGAGAATTGGTAAGAGGTAGTGCCACACTGCATGCTTGCATGCAGTCGAATTGGGCCGGCACGACCGAGGAGGTACCCCTCGCTTACACGAGACCGGGGTAAAGTGACAGCGGTGCTGTCGCGTTCCGTGCGGCGTGTAAGTAGCCGGTGGCCCGTGGAGGTGGGAGGAGGAAGGAGCGCGACGCATCTGTTTATCTCTATGCGGATGTATATGGGCGTCGGTAGTCATGAATATGACTCCAACTGCTCGTTTGCCCTTATAACGCATAAAATAAAAAAATAAATAATAAAAAACTTATTGCCGACATTTATGTATGTTTTTATATAATCTCTGTACATTATATACATTTTTACTATTATCATGCTTACCTATTATGATTATTTATTATATAAAGCCGACCAGCAAATGGTGTACCCTGTCTTATTCCAATAAAAGACAAAGACTACTGAAGTTGGCTTTAGTATCTATTGGACATTTTTCTCCTTTTTTGACAGCATAAGGAGGCAAAAAAGAAACATTTAACTTGAAGGAGGTGGCTATAGATATCAACCTAGCTGTTATGCAGATGTATTGTCATCCTCTTCTGCTCTGTAATGGGCCATAGGATACTACAAAACCGAACGAAAAGCGACAACCTAGCTGTCACATTAAGGCTGCCATGTGAGCTTTGACCTTCCCCATGCCTGCCCTATGTGACTGCACTACACTACTCCGATGCTGATGATAATTTCGGTAGAGCACCGCCGTCACTATCCGCGACAGCTGAGCGTCCGCACAATATGGCCGAGGAAATGATACTCATTAGTGTCTGTAACTTTCCTTCGTATTGTTCCACTTTCTTCGACAACTTGTCATTTACTGAACTGCATGTCTGCACCATGCTACGGTCGCGGTGGCAACCAGCCAGATGGTAAAATGGACAGTTTTTATTATAAAGATTTATTAAATTTAATTAAATTTTATAATTAAAATTAATAATTTTTTTTATAGTATAAAGGGTAAACTAGCAGTCGGAGCCATTTTTTTGACCGACGCGACGCCCAGAGACATCAGCATAGAGGTTATACCCTTAGAAGCCTTGCCCTCCTTCCTCCTCACACCTCCATAGGACACATTGTAATAATATAATTTTATTTAAAAATGCAACTTTTGGTAAAGTTTTATATTTTAAGTAAAGTTCATGAGTCATATATGAAGACTAATCCAGATACGAACAATGCGATGATGGTGAAATAAGGCTGTGGTTTGTATTTAAAATAATATTTATTAATTTATAATAAGACATTCACATTATCAAAATTTGACAGTTGCTTTCCCCATGACCTTCAAATGACTTAACGTCGATGTCTTAAAACATATAAATATATATATATAATACTTACCTACCAACTCGGTCGTGCCAGTCCTATTCGACTACACAATTGACGGTTAATGTACATTTTAAACTTAAAGTAACTCGAAGAATTCATATCATCGCATTCACTATCGAAAGAATGTGTTTTATTATCATGGGTAACATAATAAGGCATAAATTATAAATTAAAATTATTTTAACTGAGTACTTCCACCGTACTTGCGTTTACCAAAAATATGCAAATCCAGCAAGTCATTTCCAGTTTAAAGTAGCTATATTCGACCCCAAGTAACATATTTTCACAAAATTATAAGTTAGATTTTTTAAAAGTCGTTAATTAATAAGTCATTTTTTTTTAATAATCTTTGCGTTCTAAAATAATTAATAAATGATATTCATATGATAATAGTAAACTACATAATCATAATCATTATCAGTAATGCCCAGATAACGACCACTCCTGGACATAGACAGGTCTCGGTCTCAGTAGCTACAGGTCTCGGTCACAATTATATCTCTATATACAAGGTTGATACAAGCGAGAGGCATTAAACTAAACCACATATACTATTATGTGCCTACAGTTAATCCGAAACTATAAAAAAAAGTTTACGGCAAGTATAAGAAAATACTTTTTTCAAACAAGTTAAATAGAGAAAAAATGTTATAACTCTTTGTACTGGGCGACTACAGAGAGCAGGGGTTAATGACGGCGGACGGCCGGTCATATTTGGCGATCAGCTGCGATACGGCGTGTACGTAGTGATAAAAAACTTTAAAAAATTCCTGTGGCTACTGTTGCTCCGATTGATCTGCTTATAGTTGTGTAGCCTGGAAATTATACACCAAATATGTGATTTCATTTAATGCCTCTCGCTTTTATCAACCTTGTATAATATCTATATAAAATTCTCGTTTCACAATGTTAGTTACCATACTCCTCCTAATATGTTTTGTGTGCCTATCGGGTAGGTCTGAGTGGCCAACATCTATTTTTCATCTCGATATTTCCACGGAATCTAAACACACGCGGATGAAACAGGGATGCGCAGATAGTTAACTATATAAAGAAGTTAGGTTGGAGATAATCACGAGATAATGAAATAAAAATAATGAGACTATTTGAGATAATTTTGCAAAATTTTACTAAGTTTATAGCTAATAAAATATCACATTAAAGTGCACATATAAAGGATAAACCTATTTATGTTTTATTTTAAAATTCATTATCTTAATAAAATATTACATGAAGTTAATTCCATCTAAACACTTATCAATCGGAAAAGCCATTATAACATCTTTTGTTATCATGATAATATGATGTCTCCTTCTTGTTTAATTTCATACGGTTATTAATATTTATAGACAAACTTTATTTGTATTTTAGTTTTTTAGGAAACATAAAAATGTTTTATTATAACAAAGATTCTGTTTTGTTAAAATTAACTGATTTTTGTACGGCCTCACTAGAAAAACTTAAAAAGGAGTTGTTTCCTTTTTGTGCTTCTTTTCATTTGATTCAATAATCATCATGAATTTTACGAAATATGAAAATGTATCTACAAAATACTAGACATAATCTAAGATGACGAACTGTCACCAATTGACTGTAGCTCTTTAATTTTACTGTAAGAAAAGCATAAATATTGGTCGTAAATGATGGACATGGTGCAGTGGTAAGTCCAGGTAGACATGTAATAGTCTTGGGTTCAATCTAGTTGAAAAAAATATCAAAATGACCCCTACTGCTCGTTTGCATGTACGTAATCTACTGGCAGTTGAATTGCCCTTAATAAAGTTATAAGGATTGTGCAAAGCTGATGTTATCGATTATTATTGAGTCGATATAATCATCCAATTAAATGTCTATTACATTTACATTATATCTACCCGAATTCATTAGAAGGGTGGTTGTGTTTTCAAATATGTATTTATTTTAGCACTCTGCAACTTTATACATTTCTCTTATAATTTATGGAAAGAAACAAGCAGGCGAACTCTTTACCGACTACCAACGTCCACATAAATCCGCACATTTGGTATGTGACGTACGATTGGTATTTAATGTAACTTAAACCACAAGATCGGGAAATAATTTACACTGCACACACCGACACATCCTGTGTGTGTTACCGACCCAGTGTGGAGACCCTGAACTCCCCATGGGAAAACCCTCCACTAAATCCTCACAGAATCTCTCCGCCTTGGAGGCTGAGGTATCGGATCTGTTAGCAACAGAGGTACCACCACGACAGTCTGGGTACTTTTTGAACGTTAACAGTTGTTTCTACTATTTTTATTTTATTGTTTTTTATAGCATAAAAGGGCAAACGAGCAATCGGAGCCTTTTGATGACTACCGACGCCCATGGACATTCGCATGATTGTTACGTACATGCGTTGCCCTCCTATCATCCCCCCGCCCCCAATGGGCCACCGGCTACTCACAAACCGCACCCCGATCGTGCCGGCCCAATTCCGTTGCATAGGAAGATGTAGTGTCATGCACCATGCATGGCACTACCTCCTCCTATGCAGTATGGCACTACCTCTTCCTAAACTACCACCGGTTCAGCCCTAGCTCTGAATTTCGGGGACTAACTTACAGCCTCAGGAGGTCGACGGCCTTATTTCACTTAGACCCTGGGACTTAGGCAGGGAGCGGCTAGTCCCCAAGGGTCTCTTCCTAATAGATTTAGCTGTTTCCTCGTGCTCTTTGCGATCATATCACAGGGCCAAATGTGGTTGCCGCTGTCGATCCTGGTGACACAAGAGTAGCAGCGGTGGGAACGAGTGGTAGGCCAAAGTCGTTTTATTTCCTAATAGATTACGAGATAACTCAGCATCGAGGCTGGATCGAGGCTATCGACCCAGGGTTAGTTGGAAGTCTATCACTGAAAAATAAACATAAACATGTCGAATCAGGCATAAGTATACACTTATCAAAACCTTTTAGGTATTTTTCATAATAATGATAACTATCAAATTAACAATATCGACAAACCTGCAACATCGGGCGCATTGATTTTATGAACTTTTTTTATGGTATAGGAGAGCAAACGAGCAGTCGGAGCCATTTTCGTGACTACCGACGCCCACAAACATCCGCATAGAGGCTATACAAGTGCGCTGCCCTCCTTTCTCTTCCCACCTCCATGGCCATCGGCTACTTACACACGGCACGAAAAGCGACAGCACAACTGTCACTTTACGCCGGTCTCGTAAGCGAGAGGTACCTCCCCGGTCGTGCCGGTCCAATTCGACTGCATGCAAGCATGCAGTGTAGCACTACCTCTTACTTTCATTACAACAACAACAACAACGTTGTAATTGTAAGAGGTAGTGTCACACTGCATGCTTGCATGCAGCTGAATTGAGCTTACACGAGACCGGCTTTTTTATCATAGGAGACAAACGAGCAGTTGGGCCACCTGATATAAAGTGATCACCAACGTCCACAGACATCCGCAATAACAGAGGTGTAACATGCGTTGCCGACCTTTGAGAGAAAAATAAGCTTTTCTTGAAGATCCCTAGATCGTATCGGTCCGGAAATACCGAAGGAGACAGCTGATTCTAGATCGAAGTGAGAATTTTTAAAACTCATTAGAATAATGTGACTCAAACTTAAAACTATCTTAAAATCCTGTACTATCTTAAAATCCCATGAGAAAGTGAAGCTACGCTATCTTGTGGCAGCTACATTTTGCTGTGCTGCGTATAACATGTTTTTACCCTCTCATCTCATCTAACGCTGCCAAAGCTTTCACTTAAAAAACAAAAAGTCGTTGCCACCTTCTAAGCTTCAGCGCCAAGAGTTTAAGGTGGTCCCGCTATAAAGCAAAGTCTACGTAGCCCGAAATCTAAGTGTCCCTAAAACGTAATACGTAAACGCAAATAAAGATGCCTCTAAATAAAATCTACAGGCCTCGTACTTAATCCGGTACTGCCCCAGACTCTATTTATATAATCTAACAGTACATTTACAATTGCAGCGATTAACCAAACTCATGTTCAGTATTGCACTCTATTGTAATTAACTCCGGCAAAAAAAGACAAAAAACGATGGCACAGGCAGCAGGTGGATCTGCCGTCCCGCTCTCGCAGTAGACGCGGCGTATACCCGTCTCGCTCAACCGGAAGAGTGAGTTGATGAATAAATTGTAACGGCTGAATGTCGTAACTGACTTTTGCTGGCAGCGGTTCTTAAAGTTTTGGCTATTAAAAAAAATATATTTGTCTTGGCCTGCGTTATAGGGTTTTTAATTTTTAAATCCATCTGATGGTAGTAGAGAGTCAATGAGCTGACGTACTTGGACTATGTGATTGAAAATATTATGGTTAAATTAATAACCATCAGAAATAAAAATATTAACGAAGATCTAGAATCTTTCTCTCTCCCTCTTCCTTCGAGATATCTGCACTGGAGACAGTCAAAAGGTTATAAACCAGTCCTGTCAACCCAGGAATCATATAGCGTTGTAAAAATGACGTGTTCCCAATCGTTCTAAACCAGTTACGAAACTTTGGTTACGAACGTGCACGAAGGGTATTATATATGATAAAGGCACGGTGTCGGAGGAATTGAAATTAAACTTGTGGACAGTATAAATTGGTGACGGACACGGCACCAGCGATCGATCGCCGCCCGCACCCCATTGCCTACCTCGTACCTCTCCAAATATTCAAGCCTTGTATCTAGCTAAATTAACATTCATTATTGTTATTATCTTAATATATAATTTTCGTGTCACAGTATTTGTAACCAAACTGCTTTAAAACAGCTTATCCGTTTATTTTTCAAGAATGTATTGTAAAATATATTTCATCTGTTTTTTCCGATATTTTGTCGGATTCTAAATAAGTAAATTTCATCTGATGTATTTTAATAGACTATAAAACGCCAGCAATAGAAAAAACTACGTTACATAGTGTTAAAAAATTCACATATCTAAAAGTTTGAAAATGTACTATAAAGTTTACTTTTGTAATGTTTTATTTTACACAATTTAATTTAAATGTATATTCTTACTTAGATATAAGTAAAAAAAATCTACAAACGTATTCTTGGTGTAAAGTTTATAAAGCATTAAAAAAGAATCCACCTCAAAAATACTACATAATTATAAATCTAAAACTTAACTCTGAATATAAAAAACATACTTTAGCTTTTTATATATTGAATATAGAATTAAATATCTACTTAACTAAATTCCCAAGTTCTTTTTCGACATATTGTTTTGCTAGATACATTAAATATAATGATTATAATAATATCTGTGGACTTATCACACCACGTTTGTCTAGCCCTGTGCTAAGTACCATAAAGACTTGTGCTACGGGTACTAGACAATAAGTTGATAAATTTAAGAAATGTTATATATTTAAGATTTTTATTATATAGATCCATGACCTAGGCGGAAGTCGAGCCCGCGACCCCTGGCGCAATAGGCTCCACCGAGCCCTGTACCACTGCGCCAGCCTGCAGGTTGTCCATTAAAATAATATGGTAGGTAGAAGAACTGTCTCCTAAGCTTTATTGACTCACCTACATAGACAACGTGACCAATTTTATCAGCACATCATTTTTCAAAATTTTACTTTACACAAAAATATTTTCAACCTTAATGATGTAAAACTGTCACTGTATATTATCTGCCAGCAGTTTGAGAACCGCGGCCCTAATAACAAAGAGCTCGGTTGCGCACGCGCAGACCACTTTACTTCTGCCATTAGATTTTTTCAAGTTAATCACACGACTTAACAACACACAAATTTATGGTTCTATATTATAAAGTTGTTACTTTTTAATGTTGTGTGTTGCTTCCAGGTTGGGGGGGGGAATTAAAAATGGTCAATCACAGCCTTGCTTAATCGATTAGTCGATAAATAAAAATAACACCATCATTCGATTAAAGTACATCCCTTTATATCCTAATCTGACAATGTTCTTCTTCAATACGCAAGATGAAGAGAGTTTTGTAAAAGGGTAGTGATGTGCGACTTTGTAAAATGCACGATCGGGGAGGTACTTATTCTCTAGATTACATGACACCACCGTCAGTAGATAGCTATCATCCATTTCGTATTGTTTATTAGTTTCTGTGGTTCATGGGAAGGAAAGCAATACGCCTGGATAACAATTATGCGGATGTGTATGGGTGATCTTTTTCATCAAAAGGATTCTCCTCCTCGTTTGCACTCTTATACAGTCAAGAAAGTATCTATTGTCATCAGGTGACTTTTTTATCTTTTAATTTTTTTTTATGATATAGGAGGGCAAACAAGCAGCCGGAGCCATTTTCATGACTACCGACGCCCACAAACATCCGCATAGAGGCTATACAGATGCGCTGCCCTCCATTCTCCTCCCACCTCCATGGGCCACTGGCTACTTATACACCGCACGAAAAGCGACAGCACAGCTGCCACTTTACGCCAGTCTCGTGTAAGCGAAAGGTACCTCCCCGGTCGTGCCGGCCCAATTCCACTGCATGCAAGCATGCAGTGTGGCACTACCTCTTACCTGTGTGTAATAGCCAGGTTCATCAAAAACTTTTAAAGATACTTGATAAGATGGTTTTAGTCTTGTCTGCATCGTATTTTTATGTAAAACTTTAAAAACTGGCGTACTTGATTGCAGATTTACTGGACCAGCACAATTGGGAAGAATCTTCCTCAGCCATTTGATGTCCACACAAATTGCCACATTTCTCAAAGTTTCCGGTGGCAAATTTCAGGGGGGGAACGTAATTATTACGAGTATATCTATAGACGTCAATAATCACTGAAAGATTCCTGTTATGCGCCCTTAAAAATAAAAAAGGACTTGCTAAGATTTGAGAATTGTAGAGTTCTTCGATATTTCGTCTACCCGCATAGAGACCCTAAACTCTACAATCGAAAAGTGTTGGTGTTTGTTCACCCGCATTCGACCAATATGTAGAAGAACTCGCCTTATCACTTAGTGAACATTGATATCACTAGTGACTCGCCCCGGCGTTGCCTGGAGAAGATCCGCCAAAGGCGATATATTTTTTTTCTAGCTACACTTTAATTTCGTCGTCCTAGCTGAAATTTAGCTATGGCGGCCTATTTTTATAAAGACAAGCCATCTGGGAAGGACGTATGGACGTATATAAGTGTGAAGGCAGATACAAGTGCACTCTCAATTCCCTCATTCTCACACTCCGATAGGAAAGCAGTCCGACACAACCGGAGGGAAATCAGATGCAGGACCGACGGCTTGAAATGCTCTCAGAGGCATTAGGTTCTCCCATGCTCGGAGAGACCTTCCCAACTCCGGTCTGTTATTATAAAATGGACCATCTCCATAACAATTTTTGATCCGACCCAAGTTACTAACCTGGGACCTCACTGTACTTGTACATGCTTACCACTAAACCAGCAGCTGAAGTGACAGCTGTGCTGTCGCGTTTCGTGCGGTGTGTAAGTAGCCGGTGGCCCATGGAGGAGAAAGGGGGGCAGCGCATCTGTATAGAGTCTATGCAGATGTCTATGGGCGTCGGTAGTCATGAAAATGGCTACAACTGCTCGTTTGCCCCCCTATACCATAAATAAAAATAAAAAAAAGCAGCAGCAGCACTTTAGCTACTGAATTATTTATTTCCTGTTCAGAGTCATCATCAAAAGACTCCGAAGGTACAATGGCCATCATAAACTATAAAATGTTCATCGACAACCATAACTCCATATAAAGGAGGTTTTTGGTAAGAGGTAGTGCCACACTGCATGCTTGCATGCAGTCGAATTAGACCGGCACGACCGGGGAGGTACCTCTCGCTTACACGAGACTGGCGTAAAGTGACAGCT
>LUGF01028016.1:62488-89885 GCA_001625245.1 Calycopis cecrops | reverse complement strand
TAAGAATAGGTAAATTCAAAAATGTGCTGTCTCCCCCGATCGGGCGAGTTTATTGCGGGGGAGTTGATGAATAACTCCAAAATGAAATGAAACATGTTTTGCAGTTTGCGAGAAATATGACGGGATAAAGGCGGACTTTTTTTTTATTTTTTTTATGTTAAAGGGGGGCAAACGAGCAGTCGGAGCCATTTTCATGACTACCGACGCCCACAGACAACCACATAGAGACCATACAAATGCGCTGCCCTCCTTTCTCCTCCCACCTCCATGGGCCACCGGCTACTTACACACCGCACGAAACGCGACAGCACAGCTGTCACTTTACGCCGGTCTTGTGTATGGCTGGCTGGCTGATTATATATTTTAAATGTAATTGTGACACTGTTGCCAATTCGGACCGGATCAACCACTCGCTCGCTAACTAAAAGACAGTTTTAGCTTTTCCTTCGGGCTCCCCGAGATCATATCGAAGGGGCATTGTAGTTGCGCTTGATCCTGGCGACACAGGAGTAGCATCGGTGAGAGTAGTGGGCCAAGCTCACTTAAAACTCGCTGCGAACCAAACTCACTCACAAAACACTCTTTATCATGATCAGCACATTTCCACTCTTTTTGTATTTAGAAAGTCTGTATTATAATTGTAAGTAGAGCATAGAAAAGGGTTTGCATTGTTTTAAAAATGAGCATTATGAACTTTTGTATCTAAATGTTTAGATAATGTTTTTACTTTCGTAATTATACTTTTTATGGTGAAACGGGTAAATGAGCAATTGTAGCCATTTCGGTGACTATGGATGCCTAATTATGGTGACTCCCGCATGCTTATATACTAATAAAGATCTATTCTATTTTAGTTCTCGTACAGATACAGTCCCTCAATTACTTCTATTCTTTTCTAGATCTTGTGCAGATACAGTATCTCTATTACTTCAATTTTATTCTAGCTCTCGTACAGAGACAGTATCTCAATTACTTCTATTCTATTCTAGCTCTCGTACAGAGACAGTATCACAATTACTTCTATTCTATTCTAGCTCTCGTACAGAGGCACTATCACAATTAGCTACTCCTATTCTATTCTAGCTCTCGTATAGAGACAGTATCTCAATTAGGTACTTCTATTCAATTCTACCTCCCGTACAGAGGCAGTATCACAATTCACAATTACTTCTATTCTATTCAAGCTCTCGTACAGAGACAGTATCCCAATTACTTCTATTTTATTCTAGCTCTCGTGCAGAGACAGTATCTCAATTACTTCTATTCCATTCTCGCTCTCGTACAGAGACAGTATATCATTAATTCTATTCTATTCTAGCTCTCGTACAGAGGCAGTATCACAATTACTTCTATTCTATTCTAGCTCTCGCACAGAGATAGTATCTGAATTACTTCTATTCTATTCAAGCTCTCGTACAGAGGCACTATCACAATTAGCTACTCCTATTCTATTCTAGCTCTCGTATAGAGACAGTATCTCAATTAGGTACTTCTATTCAATTCTACCTCTCGTACAGAGCCAGTATCACAATTCACAATTACTTCTATTCTATTCAAGCTCTCGTACAGAGACAGTATCCCAATTACTTCTATTCTATTCTAGCTCTCGTACAGAGACAGTATCTCAATTACTTCTATTCTATTCTATCTCTCGTACAGAGACAGTATCTCACAAGTGTGTTGACCCGGGCGCACGTGCCGTTTATTTATCAATTACCAGCGGCGGAGATTTGAACTTCTCGCTCTGTCAGCCAACTGTGGCCTGCCGGAACGGCGCCCGCTATGTACACCCACACGATACCTTGGATACAATATTGCACTTGCTAAATATACACGATGTTATAAAGCGATTTTAGTGAGAAGTTGATGCTGCATTGTAGCGGAATTAGACCAGCACAGTCGGTGAAGTACCTGTCGCTTGATACCACCGTGAAGTGACGGCTATGGTATTTTGTGCGGTTTATGAGTAGCCCGTGGCTCGGAAAAATTGTGCGGATGTCAGTGTGCATCGTTAGTCGTTAAGAAGCGATTGCTTGTTTGCCCCTTTTACTATTAAAAAAAACTGAAGAGAGTTTAACTGGTTGAACTCACTAATCTTAAGCATCGGGTCCAATTTGAAAAAGAAACAGTGATAGCCCATCCAGGAAGGATACTTATATCAGGAAGGATATTATATTATAACACTAGGATTGACATTAGTATGCGTGAAACGGCGTGGTGCTGCTAGTATAATAAATACACGTCTTAACACAATTTGTATGTAGTGATATTTCTAATAATCAAGCTGGCGCAACCTGAGTGGTGCTTACCTCTTTTCACCTGATACCAGCGGCGTAAAAGGCACCAAAGTATTTTGCGTTTTGTAGGAGTGGGAAGGATCCAATAGATTCAGCCGTTTAAAGTTTACCCGTTTTCCCATGGGAATCAAGCATTTTCCCGTGGTAAAAAATAACCTATGCTAATCTGTGATAATGTAGCATTCAAATAGTGAAAGAATTTTTTAAATAGGTCCAGTACTGTCGGAGCCTATTCGTTACATACAAACACACACACACACACAAACAAACAAACCTTTCCTCTTTATAATACTAGTATATAAGGCTTCTTACTTTGTATTCGCGTAGATGAATAGACGAGTAATGAACAGTTGAATGCAGTAGCTAGTTGGCTTTAGTAATGTATCTAAATCACACTAATACCTCATTCAGCAAAAACAATCAAGGCCGTATACGCACGAAAATTGAAAACCGTACCTACCCAAAATTCGGTTTCGAACAAATTTTCATAAATTTGACTTTTGAGCTTTAGACATTAACTGCTGCATGACCTACAAGAGTTAAATTGACAATAACTTTATTATCAACTAACTGTGTCCCGAGGTTTCCCCCGAATTTAATTTCTAATAAATAAATTAAGACTAACTAATAAAAATAAAATTAAAACCATATTTCACCCCTTTAGGGGTTGAATTTCCAAAAATCGCTAATTTTATCGGACTCCTACGTCACAACATTTACCTGCATGCCCAATTTCAGTCCGATTCGTCCAGTGGTTTGAGCTGTGAGTTGACAGATCACTATGTCAATCCTTTTTAATTATTCAGAAAAGAAATTCGTTCAGTGACGAAAGCTTATCACACATAAAACAAGTAAAAAAAACATCGACACACAGACACCAGCCCAACATTTAGGTACAAGTATTAGTTGTGCTTAGTTTAGACGCATTTATTTTGCACCCCTACATTATAAAAAAGGAAATAGTTGCCATCTTTTATAATACCCCATAAAACGTAGGGCCGAGGCACCTGTAAGGGTCCAACGCTTCAATGACTCTGAGGTCACTTGTACGTTACCAGGCCCCCGCCGTGGTCAGCGACCTGGCAAATTGTGAAGGTTAATCAATTCCTGTACATCCTCGCCCTAAAACTGAACAGCTGCTTTCTAACCCACGAAAATAAATTTAACTTTAACTTACCTCTTACAAAAAATTTCATTTACAATTCGTAAATGAAATAAAATGTTTCCTTTACACGTCGTAAATGAAATGAATTGTTTCATAATTCATTTACACTTTGTAAATGAAATTTTGTTTTTGAGAACCGTCGTTATATGGCTCGTATTATCGACGCGTTTCCTATTTATCAACATTGCCAATCGAAAGGTAATGCTATGCTGCAGCTGAATTGGATTAGCACGACTGGGGAGATACTTCTCGCTCACATGCCACTGAAGTGACTTCACTGTCGGTGAGGTTTGGCAGTTTCCGGTGGCTCAAGAAGTACAAATGGGCAGGGTAACACGCTTGCAAAAGGATTTTGAAAATTTTTATAAGCATTGGTTTTGACTGGTCATTTATCCCCCCTGAAGGTACTATAAAGTCATACCACCATTAAGTAATAGCTATATTATATGAGCTAAAGGAAATGTATTTTAAATTAAATTTCAGTATTAAAACCATTTAATTAATTAACGATTTGTTACAAATTGTCTCTTTCTTAAAGACCAACAATGCGTTTGCAAGACTCCTGGTTATGCGGACGACTATGAGCGGCTGTAGTCACAAACACCTACACGTTTGCGCATTACGCACAAAAAAGTAAGTATTAATTTTATTACAAAAAGTGTCGGATCGAAGAGCGCCTGCAGGTGTGCACCTCCGCGAACAAGTAAGGCACACTTAGCTCATTTTTTCCACAATCACTTGTGTGCGTGTGTGTAACAGTAAACAGATTTAAACTTTCAGATCCGAAAGATTAACTCCGACGCCTCTAGATTGCTCTTTTATATCGCGACTCAGATTAGCTAAATTGTACACGTAGATTTAAGCCTGGTTCGCATTGGTCGAGTAATTTAGTCTAGTAGAGTATCGATTTAGTAGCTAAACTACTCGACTCGACCAAATGTCGTTCGCACCTTAAGCGAGTACAGTTCATAAGTCATTTGAGATCAGCAAGATGAACAACGTAAAACGCAACGGTTATCATAATTAAAAATAATATTCTTTTGAAATAAAATTGATTACCTACTAACCTGATGTTTTTATTGTCAATTTAATTTCTCCGGGTATATTTAATTATTTTTATATCTCTTATATCTTAATATGCACTTTGTTTTATTTGTTTATTTTATAAAGTGGCGACTTCATGTTCCATAAACATTCGTTTTCCAAATATTTGGAACTCGACACTTATAATTAAAGAGTTTATTAATATTAATAGGGGAATAATAATTTATGAGATTAATAAAAACAAACTATGGATATTTTGACAGCTTAATTCGACCTTTGGACTCATCACTCGACCAAATCGACGTGTTCGGACCTGTTCATCAGCGATCAAGTGAGCGCGGATGCATGGTGGGGGGTGCTACTCGCCCGAAAAAATAGAGTGAAATCTATCGACTTGACTAAATTACTTGACTAATTACTCGACTAAATTTTTGGTGTTCAGACACGTTTAGCTACTAAATTACTCGCTACTCGACTAAACTACTCGACCAATGCGAACAAGGCTTTAGAGACTGTTTCACAGGTTGTTAAGTGTCACGTAGCTATTTGATACTTAAATTTTAACTGCCACAATATCGGCGCGACAAATGTGCTGTCGCGTTACGTCTGTGTGAGTAGAGTGGCCCATGGAGGGAGGAGGAAGGGCGACGCATCTGTGAAACCTCCGTGTGGATGTCTACGGGCGTCTGGCATGAAAATGGCGCCAACTACTCATTTGCCCCCTTACAGTATTAAAAAAAATTGTTACATATTAATTATTATCTTGTAACTGCACCTTGCGACAGAAATTAGAAGACTAACTAAGGTAGTAAGTAAGGTAACTAAGGTAACTTATATTACTAGGTAACAAATATAAAAGAATTGAGCCTGTGTAATTGGCAAATAATTGCTACTTAAGACTATACCAATCACTATTGGTAGAACAGAGAACTTCGTGTCATATCGAGAAAGGAAGAAAAGACGGACAAAAATCAAATAGCTAACTTTAGCATGTAGCCGAATTGGACCGGCACGACCGGGGAGGTACCTCTCGCTTACACGACACCGGCGTAAAGTGACAGTTGTGCTGTCGCGTTTCGTGCGATAGCAAGTAGCCGGTGGCCCATGGAGGGGAGAAGAAGAAGGAGCATGAAAATGGCTCTGATTTCTCGTTTTCCACATTATACTGTAAAATTCTACTACTGGTAGGTACTGTGAATTTTAATTTCAGATTCACGACGAGATTCTAACGTAGTGCTCAAAGTATAGATTGTTTCTATGACTTTATCTGCGCTGTTCAGTAGGCAGCGACTGTCGCACCGACTTGGCCATAGTGCAGTCAGTAGCCTACTCATTCCTTCTCATTCTCTTTTTGTAAGAGGGACACAAAGAGCAGCTCCCAAGATTCATTCGGGATTCGCCTAAAATTCTGCCACTATTTTTTTTATGATAATATAATACAAATGAGAAGTCGGAGCTATTTTCACGACTACCGACGCCCATAGACATCCGCTTAGAGGCAATACAGATGCGCTGCCCTGCTATTTAAATCTATGGCTGCCCTCCTTTCTCCTCCCACCTCCTTGGGTCACCGGCTACTTACACACCGCACGAAACGCCACGGAACAGCTGTCACTTTACGCAGTTTTCGTGTAAGTGAGAGGTACCTCCCCGGTCGTGCAGTGTGGCACTACCTCTTACTAAATTATACCTACACTATGTAATATGTTTATTGCACGATCTCTATAGTAGATCAACGAGTGCGGCAACAGACCAGAATCCAGACCAGGTATTTAATTCCATTAGCTTTTTATTCCAGTGTAAATGCACCCTATGTACTGCGACAGGTCCTAGGTGAGACCCGATGATCGATGACACTACTCGCTATTTTCTGACTCAACAAATACTTCAATAATTAGTAGTCGTTTCGGTGAAATTATTTGTGAGTGAATGGGGCAGGGCAAAAACAAGTAACAAATAAACTCATCCATTTTGTTGTGACATCTTATATCGACGAATGTCGCCTGCACGCACTAAATGCTTGACTTGTTATCTCGTTATCTTGGACTAAGCTTTTGGCTTCTGATAGAATAGGCAGGTATATCTATATCTATCAGAAGCCAAAAGCTAAAAATATTTCTGATGTTGTTATCACTTTAAATTAACCAAACCTATTTTTAATACGGCTAAAATCGTTAAAATGGTATATTAATTTTAAAGTACATTGTAATTTGTAGACAACCAATTTATTGTACTATAACGCCATCTATGTGAGCATATCCAAATTTCATCCCAGGTACTAACAGAGCCATCTATATAAAATCTTAAAAGTAGTTACCAAGTGTTTATTTGATAAAACACTGTATAAACAAAATTAATAAGCAAATCATTTATTATTTTATTTTTACTAATAATGACATATAATAAATAAATATAATTACAGCATAAAAAATATTTTACCATATGGTTACCAAAACATTACAAACAAGATGGATATGAATTTTATTTCTCAGCGCCACCTAGTTATAGCAATCGCAACAATTGTTTTTCTTCTCACGATAGGTGTCTCACTAATCACTGTGTCCAATATGTATTGCGTGATACCAACCGCACTTCAGCCCTATATAATTATATTGTTAAACATATTGATTGCTCTATAATAAACTTGCATTTAATACAGAAATAACCATACACAGATACAGTCGAATATTTATTACGGCACAAAAAATTGCTATTGTAGTTAATTAACTAGTATTAAAAACTTATACAAGATGGCGTTAATTAAAGAATTCCTACTGTGTTCCTGTCTATGGAGGGTAGATTCCTGTCCACAGAAAACTTTAGTAACGTTCCTGTCAAAGATAGATCAAACCAAGTAAGTATTTTATTTTTTTTTATATAGCATAGGAAGCAAATGAGCAGTTGGGTCAACTGATGTAAAGACGTCACCAAAGCCCTCAGATATCCGTCAATATAATTTCGTCTGACTTCACTATACAATTTACTTCTACACTTTGACCTCCATGAAACACCATACTTATACTGTAAATACCTGGATTCACATTTGTATGTATATGAATACTTTCTCACGGTATAAAACGATTTCGGTGAAATTTCTAAAATATAAATCAAGTTATTTTTGTGGTCTAAAATATACCTACGTTTCAAGGCATATTCAAATGGGAGAGTTACTGCTGCCGTCAGCGGTAGCCGATATCTTTCCAATTTGACTATTAGACACAAAGTGGTGGCAAGTTTGGTAAGAGGCAGTGCCACACTGCATGCTTGCATGCAGTCGAATTGGGCCGGCACGACCGGGGAGGTACCTCTCGATTACACGAGATTGGCGTAAAATGACAGCTGTGCTGTCGCGTTTCGTGCGGTGTGTAAGTAGCCGGTGGCCCATGGTGGTGGGAGGAAAAAGGAGGGCAGCGCATCTGTATAGCCTCTATGCGGATGTTTGTGGGCGTCGGTAGTCATGAAAATGGCTCCGGCTGCTCGTTTGCCCTCCTATATCATAAAAAAAAAATAATTGAAAAACTAGAAAAAACTATGTTATGATCTTTCCTTCTTCTTTTACACCTCTTCTTCCATTTTTCTTTTTCCGTAAATTCTTCATACGCACGACGAATTGAGAGTAAATATGTTTTTTAAATAGTAGAAGGGGGGAAATAAGCAGGCGGCCAATTTTATCAATACCGATGTCCATATACAGGGTTGATAAGAGCGAGAGGCATTAAATGAAACCACATATACTATAAGTGCCTACAGTTATTCCAAAACTATAAAAAAAGTTTACGACAATGACAAAAATACTTTTTTCAAACAAGTTATATAGAGAAAAAATGTTATAACTCTTTGTACCGGGCGGCTACAGCGAGCACGGGGTGAATTACCCCGGCCGGCCATAGTCGGCAATCAGCTGCGATACAGCGTGTACGAAGTGAGAAAAAACTTTAAAAAATTCCTTTGGCTAAACTATTGCTCCGGTTGATCTGTTTATAGTTGTGTAGCCTGGAAATAATTCACTAAATATGTAGTTTCATTTAATGCCTCTCACTTGTATCAACCTTGTATATCCGCATAGAGGCTATACAAATGCGTTGCCCTCCTTCCTCGGCCCACCTCCACGGATCACCAGCTACTTACACACCGCACGAAACGCGACATAACAGTTGTTACTTTACGCTGGTATCTTGTAAGCGAGAGGTACCTCCCCAGTCGTGCCAACTCAATTCGGCTACGTTGTATTCATCGTAGCATTACCTCTTACTAAACCTCACCAAACTTACCAAGCCCTATAATTTGATATCCAGATTAATAGGATTGAAAAAAAACAATATAATCCGCCCTTTTGTGGCGGTGCCAATCTTGGATTTTAATTTTGTATAGAGCACTGTATTCTACTTAACAAGCCCTTTAATTTGAAACCCATATTGATGAGATTGAAAAAAGTAAGTTGTCCGCCATCTTGTAGCGGCGGCCATCTTAGATTAACAATATTATTAGATATATATAACCAGAATCACCAGAATCAAAGATGTATACCAAATTTAAGATCAATCAGTTTCAATGACTAAATTTATAACCCAATAAAACAAACGAAGTAAGCTAAAAAAACCTTTTAAAAAGTCACTTTGCCTCCTTTTTTTTATGGTGTAGGGAGCAAACGAGCAGGTGATTAGTGACTACCGCCGCCCATAGATATCAGCAAAACTAGGGGTCTTGCAGGCGCGTTGCCGGCCTTTAAGGAAGAGGAATGCTCTTTTCTTGAAGATACCTAAGTCGTATCGGATCGGAAATACCGAGGAAGGCAGCTGGTTCCGTAGTACATAGTACTGTTGTACGCGGTAAAAATGACGTTTATACCGCTCAGTACTACATTTAGGAATATCGAGATGGTGGGCATGGAACTTTGAGTTCTGTCGCGATGTCCTATGATGGAACTCAACTGCTGGTATTAAGCCGAACAATTCCTCGGAGCACTCCCCATTGAAAATTTGGTAAAAGATGCAGAGGGAACCGACATCTCTCCGTAGGGCCAAAGGATCAAGCTGCCCAGAAATAACAGTGTCATCAACGATTCGAGCCGCTCTACGTTGAATACGGTCAAATGGATCTAGCTGATATTTCGGGGCCCCTGCTCAAAGGAGGGAGCAGTACTTCATATGCGGGCGGATCTGCGCCTTGTAGAGTTGCAGTCGGTGGGCAGATGTGAAGTACTGCTTAGCCCTACTGAGTATACCCATCTTCTTTGAGGCAAGTTTAGCCTTTGATTCCAAATGACCACGGAACTGAACGTTGCTCGATATGTTGACTCCTAGTATTCAGATGCTAGCAGTGGCCTTCAGGGGAGTGTTTTCAAAGCGAAGAGATATGACAAAGGGTGCCTTTTTTGCGGTAAACGCGCAAACTTGTGTCTTCTGGGGGTTAAAGCGGGCTAAATTTGATTGGCCCCATTCCGAAGCTTTGGACAACAAAGCCTCGAATTCAGACAGAAGTTTGTTCCGATACTCGGTGACATATTCCCGGGAAATATTGCAGCGGCCAGTATATAAAGCATTTCCGGTGCTGTCATCTGCATAACAATGAAGGCCGCTAGTTTGCAGCATGTCATTTATATGCAGGAGAAACAGCGTAGGAGAGAGAATACAGCCTTGGGGAACACCAGCATTGACAGGTTGAAGATTGGAGCATGCACCGTCGACTTTCCTCCTTTCTTCCTGCCTCTCTTCTTCCATTATCTTGTTTTATTTTCGATGCTTATCGTATAAATAATAAAATATAATAAAAACAAAGCTCAGGTACCATTATATACAATTAAATTTATTTCTTTTTTTTTTCTCAAAATAACAATAATCGTTATACTAAACGTTTAAAAAACGAAGTACTCGAATTACGTACGGTTATATAAACTCATGCCATCTTAAAAAAAACACGCGTCACCGCTTCATACCAACACATAAATATACTTTGGACAAAATATATTTATAGCCCTCTACTATTTGATTTGCGATATTTTGATGAAGTTGGAAGAAAAATGGCAAACAAAAAACATTAAAGCATTTTAAATGTCTGAGAAAATATATATTAACATAATTAAAAAAAAAAAATTTTAAAAATGACGTACAAATTGATATGATTAAACCTTCAAATATTTTGTAAATCTGCTGGAAAACGATTTTCAAAATTTTTATTATTTTTAAATTTTATTATATCGCAAATAAAATATTAGTAATACTTTATAGGATAAACATAAATCATTTCATAACTGTGACTATTAAAATATATAATTCTTTTGTTTGAAACAAAAACATAACAAAGATAGAATTCATAAATACAACTTTTAACTATGTTATATGCTTGGACCTCACAAACAATCTCTAAGTACCTTAGGAACGATAAAGGGACTCAAACACAGTATACATCTCAACTTATCACATATTTGTTAATAAAAATAAGTAAAAACAATAATCTAGGAGTTTTAAAATATAAAAAAAATATTAGTACCTACTCATTTTTACCGAATTTTTGTATTTGTATTTGTTAGATTTTTGTATTTTTTGATAAAAATAATGTATTTTTCGAATTTAATATACAATCTAAAGGACTATTAGTCGGGAGGTACTTGTGTTAAAATGCACGAATTAAATAATCATTAAAAATATTATTAAAAACGAACGGTTGTGAAACAAAAATTATATAATAATTCAAAAGTACATATTTAAAATTATGCAGATATAAAAATATACACCTATGATAAAATCCAGATTGACAAATTAAAATAATGGAAAATTCATTTGTTTTCAATAGTTTTTCTGAAATTACGGAAAACAAAAACTATAAAAAGTAAAAAAAGTCAAATTCAAGTTCATGATTATACTAAAATAAGAGTCAAAGTTTCATACATTTAAGTAATCTCCTATCGATAAAATTAAAAAAAAACATTAAAATTTTATTTTATTTCACATCCCGTACGTTTTAACACCGCAGAAAAAAAAATCAAACCTCCATTACAAACAATCTCAATCGACATTTACATCACTAAATCTAAAAAAAACTAGGTTCAATCTTAGTTAATTACTAACAATAATTGAATAACCGTAATAATAGAACGTGGCAATATTTTGGAAGAAACATTGTCGTTATCAAATTCGGCTGTTTCGAATTTCTACAAAACAAAACTTACACAATTTTAGAATAGGTCGGTGACGATTTAAAATCGTGTCGACTTACTACTAAAACAAAACTACTTTACCGAACGTTTGACACATAAAACGACTTGTTTCTACATAACTATATTAGGTATCTACACTTTCTAGATTCATATCTTATCACTGAGCAAACTAGTCAAAATTTAGAGCAAAATTCATCGTACCACATCGGTGAAATATCTATAGTTGTAGTGGATTTATTTTATAATTATGCTGTCATAAATATTAAATATTTAACTGTTTAAAGTAAATTGAATATACCTAAAACGTGCACACTAATCCTTAGAAAACACTGCTGTTTGATTCTATATCTATTATAATTAGTATGATATGAAACAGCAATTCTATAATTTTTTAATTTCGTTGTTTTTAAAAGATTTTCAAATCCTCACCAATATTTTATTTTAGAGAATATAGAAAGAGAATTTCGTCTATCTGTTTATTCACATTTCGACTTACTTCCTACTTTTACATTCGGGATCAATAATATTCCTAGGTTTTCCTAGATTTGCTGTATTAAGCGTGATAATGATAATGATAAATATTTTAAGTTTTTGAATGATGCGCGTATATCATTATTATCAGTCAGTAAGCCCATATAAGCTCTGAGTAAGTGATATCCAGTAACGTCTCATTTCAAGCCTCCCCAGTGCACAGTGCTTCGGAAGGCACTTAAAGCGGTTGGTCCCGGTTATCACTTAGTAGTTATAGTAGTTAAACATGAAGTTGGGCGATCTTCTAAGTAGCTTAGATACTGTTACCTTCGATAGAAATGTTAAATATATTTTCCTCACTATTTTTGGAAAACTTTATAAGATTGTATTGTAGAATAAAATAATTATTAGGCACCTAAGTATTCGTGACATTTAGGTGGGGCCTTTTCTTGAATTATTATATGTATGTATACTTCAGAAAGCATGTTTCGCATTGAAACTTAAAACAAATCGTTTGCCCTTTAACCTTCCCATCTGGTATTTAAAATACCCCATTATTTACAACTCTACTATCGAGTAAGTGTATACACCTAATTAAAAGAAACAATCACATTTTACATTTCCTTACCCTATTATAACATTTATATTTAAATATCTAGAATAAACACATAAATCTATTTATACATAACACTCTATTGCGATCATAAGACATTAACTACAATAATTATGGGGTATAATTTACCCGAAAGTATTTCATTGTTTAAAATTCATTGCGCGTGATGCATGTGGATATTTTTGATCTTTAAGCCCATGACGGATATTAAAACTTAATCCATACCTATACCATTAAAATTTCAAAATATACATCCTCTCTATGTTTTTTCTGCTCCCAATTATTCTTTTTAATATTCGCCATAGACTTAACTCGCGCTTGCGTACATTGGCACGTAGCAATTTGAACTTCATAGATCTACGCACAACGATTTTTTTTATCTATCTAATTCACGATACGCTGTAGTCAGCCTGAGGGAGAAGGGGGTTTAGGAATTGACACGAACAAGGAACTTCGGGGGTGTCCATTATCAAAAACGTTTGGAGGAAGAAAAAGGATTTGATCTACAGACGATCTCAACGCTAGAACACGTCAATAATCGGATCTTATATAAAACAAAGCAAAAAAAACACTGAAGAATATTCGCAAGCATAAATCGCAAACATCTTTACTGAATTAATTATTATTGATGTCTTTAGTGTAACAAGTTTATAATCAATACTTTCAAGTATCGAGATATTCCACACAGCTTTCATTTTACTAAAAAAACTAAATGTAAAAATTACATCAAAATATTTTTGTATTTGGTAAGTACCAAATGAACTTAGTCAAAGAGCTATGGAAAAAAATATATCAAGCTCTACTTTTAAATATTTTGAAATTAAAAAATAATGATAAAGACACCCATAGATAAAACGCGATCTCGCTACGTGCCTACTGATAACGCATTACAATTATTAAGTACATCAATATCTAAACTCTATTCATCACTAACATAGAGTAACAGTTTATGTCATTTAAAAACCAGCAAATATCACACCGAGTTTAAATTCATTGCTACCAACTGCTTTAGATACTGATCTAGAACCCAACGCCATCTTGAGCACAAACTCCAAGGGAGAATGTAGCCTATCTAATATTACACGGCTCTAAACTTATTTTCACGACTATTAAGTTAACACGGATTTTAGTCTACATTTTAACTGTAAGTTACACTTTTTTTATTTTTTGATACACAAAAAAATTTAAAGTCACTTTGTATGATATAAGCTAGCTTTAAACAAAATATATTCGAAGGCACTAGATCACTAGTGGATAAAATAATTACATGTTATATCACTTGACACAAAATAATATAAACAGGAAACGTTAAATTGTACAAACAATAATAATACACTATGTACAAAAAATGTGAGTTTAGCTACCTACAATTTTATCTATGATGAGTTACTTTGTATAAAATGTATATGAAATTATGATGATAATAACATTTTATACAATGCATCGAATGTTTAGTTCCATAGCTAACAACGGCAGACATTTTTATAACTTGAAGGAAACGATTATCCTAATCACAAAAATACATTCCACGGAGTAGACTTCCTAAAGTCCGCTCACCAGACCGAATATAGCTAAAGGACACGCATACTATAACAACATATGCGGCAACTATTACACACATATATGCAAAATGCGAAACACACATGTAGAGTACAATAGGCTCATAAACATTCTGATCACTTACAAATATTGAACACTAAAAAATAATTTAAAAATGTAAGCACAATGTGCAATGGTTTCAAAATTTAAAATGACGTTAAAAATAGTTAAAATTTTCTTACTAACATTTAATGATTTAATTTGAAACGAGGAGTTAAAATTAGTGTATATTATTTTACTTAATAACAGAAAATTTTAACTAGGACAATCATTATTGACAACAGATGCATAATAACGTTACACACTATCTGAATATGATATGATTAAGACCGTTGACTAATTTTCAAAACTATTATGTCTTTTAGTCATTTAAAAAAATAGGTTAAAATTACCCCTTAGTTATTTTAAAAATAATATGGAGAGAAAAAGGAAAGTGCATAATGGTATTAAGGACCTCAAGATTATGGATGGTTATATAAAAATACATAAAATGAATGCACTATAGTTTAAGAACTAACTACATTTTTAATGTGTTTCTGTGAGAATAAGAGTGATTCCAAAATTTTTATACTCTATATTTTAAAATATTACGGTATCTATTACTATACAAGTTTATTTGATTTCTATCTATGGAGATTTGTGATGTGTGATAACTGATAAGTATTTACTACAATGTTTAATATTAAACTGTTATCTAAAATAACTTAAATCAATCTAGACATATCCAATTCTTTATGACCTACACGTAATTATGTCTAGAATTGGATATTTTTCATTCGTTTCTGTCTCAAGTAATAAATATGAACAATTCAACTTCGTATTTTTATTATTTTATCCCATTCATCGTTTATCCTTATAATAAAGTAGCATTTTATTCACGGAGTCCAAATAAAAATGGCGTCTTGTCATGAAACTGACATATCATTACTATCTTTTCAGGATCACGCATTACAATCTTAAGGTCCTTCACATATTTCAAATCCTCAATATATTTTTAAATATAATTCAACATGAGGCAGTATTGTGTTAAGATTTACAAGACAATAATTAATTAGTAATAACTGTTCTACAGCCACTGTCTTTTCATTGTATCCACAGGGTAGTGAAGTCTAACACTCAAACTTTCACAGGGTAGGGTTCATACATAGCTCTCAACGTGAGCGCTAGTCGACGGATCCTAGAAAGATGCTTCCACTAAATAAGTCCCGTCCATTGCAACACCAGTCTGGTTGCCTTGCACTGTACTGCCTGCTGGAATGTATTTGCCGCATGCTTGCTGAAAAAAAAGATAAACGTCAAATCCAATAGTAATTTAAATTACGAACAGAATTATTATTGTCATTTTTTTACAAAGTATGTTCTATTTTTAAAATTTTATAATTGACACAATTATATTCTGTTAATGGCGTATATGTATTCAATGACAATAGTATGTAATTATAAATATAATAGAACTTAAACTAGAATATCGACAAGCGAAATGGTACTTAGAAACACAAAACATAGCAAGATAACATATAGGTGAAGGATTGTATACAGTGAGCAAGTGGAGTGTATATATTATGTGCTGGAAGCATGCTTAGAAAAATATGTAGACCCATAAGTGTGTGTCTGTGTGAATGATGTGTTAGTATCTATACAATGGATGTCGAAGACATTTACATTTTAAATATTTGCTTATTTATCTGACAAGCTATTAATAGGACCTTGTTAGTTGATAAGTTAGTCTAAGAAATTCTGTTTTAAGTTCGTATTTGATATTAATCTTATGAAAAGTACACAAGAAAGATGCCAGATACGATATTTAAAAACAAGAATAATGAATGACTTTCAAATGTTCAATTTGAAAATAGAATTATAAAAGAACGTAATAAAACATTCTTTTTTCGCTTCTATGTTGGTACTACAACTGTCAAACTGACGTTTTACTTTTTACGTAAATGTACAGCCCCGATTCGTTGACATGAAGCTTATGATTTCATTGTTACAATATAAAGCCGTATCTACCACTATCACGTACGATACATATATTCTAGCGTTATTTACCGTTTACTGCAACGTTGCCTAGTTTGCTTATGTTTGCAGTGTGTTGGCGATTGCAGATTTTAAGAAATACATCTTTTTACGACATCCTTTATTTATTACAAAGACACTGGTGGATCTACTGAACAAAATCATATTATTTTATATATCGATTTCATTTTTGTAATTTTTAAAAACTTTTAAATTTTTTCAAAACATTAAATTTTTTTGTATATGAATAATATGATTTATACAACCTTAATTACAATATTTTAACAATAAATAAATAATAAATACACCTCACATAGACGAAATACTTATTACCATAGCGTAACAGCGAAAGCTTACAAATAAATATACATTGAATATAGTTCATAAGTCAAAATTTCAATACACTTTGAATATATGAAGCGACATTTTAGCAGCCAACACCCTGCAGACATTGAAAGCCTCCTTATTATAAGTACCACACAGCGATTTTAAAATGATGTTCAAGAGACAAAAGATTTCACTTCAGAGTTATAGGTACTGGCAAAAATATATTATTGATTTATTTAAAAAAAGTTTTGGTGGGAATTCGCTGCGTGGTAACGTAAAGACATACTGGTAAAGGATCTTCGCTAGGTGCAGCCGAAACTGATGTATCCGATGGTCTGGAAGTCGCCGTATATCTCCGGTTACCCCTCGTTCGCTTTCTACTCGAATCTAATATCAGGACCTGTTAGAGCCAATCAACAACTAAGGGTTTATTGTATTAATATTTTTTCATTGGTCTTTCCAAAAACAATAAATAATTTTGATATGTGTATGTGTTATAATTTGTGTTTTGTTTAAAATAAAATACTCATTAGCATAAGAAATCAACAAAAACATAATGAAAAACTAGCAAGAATGTAAAAAAAAATATTTCCCACGAAGTGTAATAATCCCTCAGCAAAATGATGCTGAATAAAGTATGCATAACGTAAAATGTCTCGTAAGGTTGATAGAGATTGCCAAAAAAAAAAAAAATTTGGGCAACAACAAACAGTTGGCTTTATTTGGTTTCAAATTTTTCAATAAAAAAAATATTGAAATTTTTTTGAATTGGAGTTCTAATACAGATAGATGCTAGGAATTATAATTTATAATGTCTATCAATTTCAAAAGTCTACGCAAGATTACGCAATGTGTTGAATAAAGTTGCCAGCCAGCCAACTAAATATTTCGTCTAATTCGATGTCATAAGCATATTCAACCAGAATACAAAAGGAAGGGTATCTTCAACTAGAAAATCCGATAACTGTTTTGGCATAATCTACTTCTGATACTGCCCAAAGATAGAAGATAATGCTCATCCCAAATAAGTTTGAACTCACCTTTTTATAATCTTTATTCACTTTTTGCACAATAAAACATATACTTATATGAAATACATAAGCCCTTCGAGTTGTAAAGATTTTTAATATAATTGTATATTTAAAAAAAATTGTAACAGCCGTGTTTTTTTTTCTATCATTTATAACTATATTATGTTTAAAGAGAGGCGGCTTGCATTAATACCAACATTGCGTACTCTTGCGGTAGGTCACAGATTATTCCTCTTTCACCCTCCCATAACTGGACTTGGATTCCACTGTCAAGGGTTGAGGGAGTGCGTAGAGCTTGCCCCAAGCGGAGTTAGCATATGTGCTGACGTAGGCAAAGCTAAAATTTGATATTTTCACAAGCACATCGGGGACGTAACATGAGAATCTAGCGACAAAAGCCACAGGGCCGAATACGTATTTGGATAAACGGTTTCTTTTTTCTAAGGACAATTAATAAAATCTTCGATCCCTAAATAAAAACCTTATTATGGAAGACATATAAACGTACCATGAGACAAAAAATTGGAAAATTTGTAAAATTTTATTAAAAAAAATTGTAAAATACAATTTTTTAAATTGTATTTTTTTTTTGAAGATTTTATTATTTGGCCAGAGAAACAAGAGGATACGTATTGCAACAACATTAACCAGTGCTGTGCTGTACCTCACGACGCGGACACGTGGCGAGTCCGATCGGACTGATGCACCGTACGGAACGACGGCGCTTCTGTCGTCAAAATATCACCATTGGTCAAAATATCACCCATCATCGTCAACACTTTTTTTTATAATTTTAGAACGTAGTGTTCTAGAATTTTTAATAATTTTATATTTTGAAAAATAAAAGTTAACACAACACAAAGCACAAAATAAATATATGTTAAAATTATAGAATAATATAATAGAGATTATTTGATACTCAAACTAATACATACATAATGATATCATTGTCAGATAGACAGTTAAATATAATGGGCATTATGTGATGTCTAGAGAATAATGTTCAAGTCTTGTCTAATTTATTTTTAATTGGTTTAAGAGATATTGTTTCTAGGAACAAAAAAAACTACAAAATATCCAAGATACGAAAATGGATTGGTTAAAAGAAGTGAGAAGAAAAGCACGATTTATTTTTGAGATAGATTAACTGTTAGATTTAGTAATATAAATAAAATAAATATAATGTAAAAGAAAAGAATTCAAGGTAAATTTATGAATAATTAATATTAATGAAATTGGTGATAAAAGCTAAGGTATAAGTTTTGTGGATCTGTAGGCGTTAGGTCATTTTGACTTAACAGTATTGTAGACTCTATTATTATAAAGTAGTCAAAGACTCTAGGCTCTAAAATCAGGGTGCTATTCTCAGATATTCCCAAAATGTATTTTGCAACTTTGCAAGTTATTATAACTTCTATTGTTTGAAATTCTGATTTTAAATTAAAAAAATATTATTATACGTATTTATAGACAATATTTTTTAGGATCCAAAACAATACACCTCATTTAGACGTAATGTAATGTATGGCATAAAACATTAATTTTATTTTGTAAATCTGTAGCATTCATATTGAAAATTTAAGTTTCGGCCGCTGGCTCTTGGTTTTTTTTTATTTTCAACATTTATTTCACAGCGTACACATTTTGTAGCCATACATCCTACGAATATTATAAATGTCAAAGTTTGTAAGGATGTTTGTTACTCTTTCACACAAAAATTACTGAACGGATTTTCATGAAACTTAATCAGAATAACATAATAAGTTAAAACTTATAGGGATTTTTTTTAATCCGAAATCCACGCGGGCGAAGCCGCGGGCGGAAGCTAGTTGATTTATAAACTAACAATTAACCAGTTAAAGCTTGGGGAACTTATAATTTGTTTAAACCTTCTTGTCTCAAATTATTAATTATTACTATTAAAAGTTGTTTTATGAACTTTCAAGTATGACTGGGTCATTACTTTTAGACGTAATCTATGTCTAAAAGTAATGACTAAGGTGGCCCCCTGGATGTATACGTAATCACAAACCGCAAGAATCGTTGCAGAAGCAAACGAACAGTTGGATCACCTGATGTAAGTTGATCACCAACGCCCACAGACATCCGTAACACCAGAGCGATACTTTTAATTTATAAATAAATAATTTACGGCGATTTTACGTAAGCGAGAGGTCGTGCAAGCCCAATTCCTCTGCAATGCATCATGACACTACTAATTTTTAATTTTAAAATTATTTCTTATTATTTCTTCAATAATCATCCGTTATTGAAGATTTTTATGGTTGGTGAATCAAATCCAAACCAATAACCAAAAGATCTTTGTATTACGAGATTTAAATTGTTCTACCTTGTACATGGAATGAATATAAAAATATGAGGAAGAGGTAGTGCCACGCTGCATGCATGCATGTAGCCGAATCAGGCCGGCACGACCGGGGAGGTACCTCTCGCTTACACGAGATCGGCGAAAGTGACAGCTGTGCTGTCGCGTTTCGTGTGGTGTGTAAGTGGCCGATGGCCCATGGAGGTGGGCAACGGATCTGTTTATCTCTATGCGGTGTCTATGGGCGTCGGTTGTCATGAAAATGACCCCGACTGATAGTTTGCCCTCCTATACCATAAAAAATATGAATTTGTAGCCTTTTGTACTTACCTCAAGTACCCATAAAGTAAAAAGGATTTTTGCTATAATTATTAATTTAAATTTAATAAAAAGGTTTAAAACCGTTTTGGAAGTTTTTCCATAAGCTTTAAATACTCGATACTTTTTCAGCAAATATCGATAAGTAGCCCAAACTTAGATTTTTGTATTATTTATGGGTTTATGGGGATTATCTGGGAAACCTGGTACTCCTCCGTAAACGGGCTCTCTAACAGCAAGAGAATTTTTAATATCGGACCAGTAGTTTCAGAGATTAGCGCTTTCAGCCAAGTAATCTTTAGCCCCTCATTAATAAACATAGATTAACTTTATCCAAGCATCAACCTAGTAATAAACTGACATCTGTCAAATTCCATAATTATTAAACACATACCATAACAGTACGGAATTTGACAGATGTCAGTTTAATACTAGATAAATGCTTGGATAAAGTTAATGCTTAATAATAAGGGGGAGCTGTCTAATATTATTATAGATCTGAGAACCAGCGTTGTTCTTATCTTATATACAATCACAACTTTACCTACAGTTTCAACAAATCAAAATCAAGGAAATTATGATATATCGTTAAAGACTGACTAAATCGTGGAAATCAGTTGCTGGCTTCCTAATAAGTAGCTTATTTTTGCCTACAAACACTTATTAAGATTTATCCAGTAATGCAGGTTACGCAGAATGCAAATACCCTGCTCTCCTGCATCTTTGATACGTTTTTTTTTATTGTTCATTGAAACCGAAAGTCGAATAACATAGCTAATTTACCATCTTGAGATACAAGTGAAATTATAGAACGCCATCTGCTTGCATCAGCAAACAATTACAGGATAAAAACGTCCTTTTTCGCAAGAAGACAATTTTAAACAGCTAGTGAATATTAAAATTATTATTTTCTTAAAACGTTCTTATTATCTTTTTAAAAGGAACAAACGTTGCATTTTATGCATCAGATTCATTAACTATTAACCATTAAATGGAAATATAAGTAATATGAAATATTATAGTTTGTTAACACAGAGATTTGTAAGAGATCTTAATATTTTCAATAACATATGAACAATAAAAGTATACCTGGTACTTCTGAGGACAGCAGCCACATCGAGCGCAACACGCAAGCAACGCCGGGGCGCGGCCCGAGTGTGCCGGGGACGCCAGGGGGGAGGGGGAGCCCGGGCGCTTCACCGCCCCGTTGTAAGGGTTCTCGATCTCAACGAACTCCCGATCCTGGAGATTGCACCAAATCAGTTACAGCTCAAAGAAAATCTTTCGAGCTTTTTAGAGACCACTTTGATTAAGAATTTCTTAAAACAAGTAAGAAATTCTTACTCAATATCTACCGTTCAAAAGTCAATCCATACTAACACATACAACATCTAACAATCATACAATATTGACATACAATACTGCCTCTGTACCCGCGGTTTGGTTATCATTGGGACAAAAAAATGGCTTAAATAACTCGTATACAAGACGTAACGCAAACTTTATTATGTTTCCAAATTCTATTAAAGGTTCATGTTCTTCTACCTTTCTATATCTACCTTTCCTTTTCCTTTGTCTATTACTATTATTATATCTTTAATATTTTCCTTTTTATCAACTCATAGTCAACAGAATGAATCGTTTAAACTAACACCTTTTAGCCTTAAGTTGCCCTTGAGGTCAAACTTTGCCAATCTTTTCTTCTCAGTCTCTATTTTGTTTAATGTTTCAGAGGTATGTATTATGAAAGCTATGTTCATCAGCTTCAGTTCTACTTAGGGGTTGAGGGTTAGAAACAAAAAGAAAAGTATCTTTTTATTATAATTATTCCAGTACATTTTTGAATAAAGTCGGCTTAAAAATATTGGTGTCATTATAACTGAAGTAAAATGGAGTTTCGACCCCTTATTTTCTCGCACATGGGATAGAACGCATACAAACGGTAAAATCCAAATTTGTTATTTTTGTGTCAAGTAGATGACCGCCACCACTCACTCGTAAGAGAGACTCGCTCGTAGTCGCCGAGACACTAGAGCTACATAAAATATCGCGTCCAGATGCGCCAAGAACGACGCGCGACTTGTCGGAAATGATTCATATGAACAGGGTCTGAACGAATAGGGCGGCACTCGCACGATTGCCAAAATGGTCTCTACGTGTTTTATGATCAAAGGTGAACTTATATTTTGTAGTCTTCGTAATATTCCCTCTTCTACAAGATATCGACTGGGCGGAACTTGGACTTTGAAATGACAATGGCTCTCAGCCCAGAAGAAATGTGCTCATCCTTCACCACATAGAAAAAAACAAGATCGCTTTTCGCCGTCTGTGTGTCTGTGCGCTTAGATCTTTAAAATTACGCAACAGATCTTAATGGGTTTTTTAAACAGATAGAGTCATTCAAGAGGAAGGTTTACATGTATATTAACTCCATTTTTCCCTCCGAAATCCAAGCGAGCGAAGCTGCGGGCGGAAGCTAAATGTGGATGAGATTTCGTTTGTTACGCTTTCACGTCAAACTACTTAACCGATCATCGTGAAATTTAAAAAAAATATTTTTTCTAATTGGGTCAAAAAAATTTTTGCCGCATTATATATATTTGAATTCTTTTGCAGTTCTATTTGAATGTAATGTTCATTGATATTTATTACGAGTCCGAAGCCGCGCGGAAAAGCTAGTACTTTATAATATTAAAGAAGTGACCATGGCCCTAAAAGTACCTACTTTTTTTGGATCATTCCGGCCATGATGATAGTACCTAGTTAAATTAGCTATTAAATCTTTCACATCGAGATGCATCTATCCCAACTGCGGATGTCTTGGGGGTTGACCCCTCTTTGACCCCAATGTCACCCAAAGAGCACTCATAGCATTCCTATGAGGCTATTTTGGGCTCATCTTCGAATCAGCAGCATAAGTTTTGGTCAAAAAAAATCCTTTTTCCACTCAAAATACGTTATTTTACACTATCTGTATGTATGTCATTAAATACAAACAATAAAAAAAATGAATCAATAAGTTCATGTTTAAAAAATATTTTATTTTTAGTTTATTAATTTATTACAAAAAATCTTTTCTCAAACACATATAGTAATAGGTAGAAATCGTATTAACATACATTTTGAACCATGCATTGTTATTATTTACAGGTACAGATAATGTTAAAATGGACTACGGTTAATATGAAAATCAATATTAGTTGTTTATTATTGAAAACTTTATGATATTGTCATATAGACACAATAATGTAGATAAGGTCAAATCAATTCTCAATTTTCCCAGGCTGTTCCTGTGAGAAATTCTTCGCCTTTTGCTGCTTGTTTTTGGGGGCACTAAGATTTGTATACAGTAATGTAGACAGCAAATTTTATATTTATAGACATTTAGTTGGTTAATGAGGCCCACTGAGTTTGTTTTGCCGGTTCTTCTTAGTTTGGTAGTGGTAGATTAAATTGTTGACCTCCACATAATAATTTGATAATTCTAATAAAAACATTAATGTCATTTTTGACATTTTACCAGCCACTTAACCAATAATAATCGTAACTATCAACCTTTCTTTAGATGTTACACTATTTTTAATTCACACTAACTACACGTTTACCTCGATCCCTCTAGGTCAGGGTTTCTCAACCTTTTTAAACTTTCACCTCCCTAATGACATGCGAAAACTTTCATGTCTCCCCTAATAAAATAAAGTTACTAATTAAACAATGACAATATAGTTATTATGTAAGTAATAATATTAATACCTCTATAACATTTTCTTAGCACGACAAAACCCGGCACGTGCTCTCTAGTTCAACCTATTTTATGATTCTGGTAATTTATTATTTCTTCCCACCTTAAAAATCAAATGCTTTGCTCCTCCCCTGAAACCTGGCCGCGGCCACTTGAGAAACCCTGCTCTAGATCATATCTATGCCTTTGCGTCGTAGTATTGTCAGCAGCCTATTATTTATTTAGTAATCTGTGCAATTATATCATTAATATAGGTTTCAAAGGCAGGTAAGGGCCATATTCGTAATTGGAGAAGCTATTTGTACATTTAAATGTGATTTCGTTAAATTTTGATTTCTACTTTAATGAGTGAAACATATTGCTTGTTTGTATGCGAAAAAAATATAAAATATAATAATTGTGAAATATAAGTAAGTACAATTTATACTATATTCATAATAATTGTAATAAAATAAACTATTGTCCAAACAACAATATTTTGTTTAACTACATCAATTAATATTATAGTTAGATGCCGATAAAAAAATATCTATATTATAAGTTGACTACTAAGAGACACGTGGCGTAAATACACCATCACCCTCTCTCTACCTACATGAAGCTAAGTCAAGTCAGAGTACTCCTACAATTGAAGGCCCCCGTTAACCCTATTTAGATAAGGCGTTTCACGCGCGACTCGCCCGTCGTTCTGGACGCAACAACGCGCGAGTAAAACGCTTCATCTGAACAGGTTTGTTTTGCTTGCTTGCCATCCTATTGTTACAGCACTACCAGAGACTTTTCATTACACAGGTACGTGTTATATGGACTAAGGAATGGTTATATATAATGTCAGGTGAACATACACGAGTTATATCAAAAGTTTTACTTGTTTACACTGCGCTACTCCCACGTGGATCACACCACGGATACCAAGTCCGCGGGTACAGGGGTGCTACTGTACAAGTTTAGTACCTTACTGGATCCTTGACCCCACAGTAGCCTCTCACGTGTGTTTTGTGACCCCTGAGAGTCGGGACAAAATCGAGGCTTTAATTACAAATACATGATTAGAATCTACCCATCAGAAAGTGTATTAGATTAAATAATAATTGTAAAGACGAATCAATAAAGTTTTCGGTATTTAATTACAATTATATTTTTAGTGATTTTACTTTTTAACATTAGTGATTTAGAAAGTTATCTTTACTTATTTATTTATTTATCTATTTATTTAAGTATCATGGAAGACTTACAGCTAAACAAGTATTTTAATGTATATGTAGTATGACAAGCTGGCAGCCATTTACAAGACTTCACGTCTAGAGAATATATATTACTTTTTATCGTTATTTTCTGTTAAATTGTTGAAACAGAAAATTGACGATTGCATTTTTGTTTTATATTTCTTTTATTATTTATGTTAATTAAAACCTTGCATATATTAATAGCAAACCTCTCTGAAATGAATATATTTTGGTAACAAGACCAGCCACATACAGTCTCAATTCCGGTTTAGAATTTCGATGTCGAATATCGATTTGTGCTGCCTTCCGGGAAAGGATGTTCCACTCCCGGAAGTTTCAGAACTTTCCGAATAAAACTTTGAATGGAAAAGTACTGTATATATATAAAGTATGTTAAGTAAGTATAACTTTATAGTTTTGTATGTATATTAAATTGTGCACTATTAGAAAATTCGATTCGAAAGTCTGAAAAGAAATTTCAAATGTGGCTGCCCTGCATATTTGAAGCCCAAAAACGACCAAACTTTATTGATTCGAAGAATTTTGAATAATTTTATTTCTAATTTAGAATACAGTTAATTCATATAATAAAGCTGGTGATGAAGAAACTCAGTGTTAAGAGTCAAGAGTACACACAGGCAACAGCCGAGATACACCATTATATAAAACACACAGTCCACCACATTATCTCTATATATAAAATTCTCGTGTCAAAAGTGTTTGTTACCATACTCCTCCAAAACGGCTAGACCGATTCTCATGAAATTTTGTGGGCATATCGGGTAGGTCTAAAAATCATCCAACATCTATTTTTCATCTCAATATTTCCACGGGATCGAAACTTACGCGGGCGAAACAGCGGAGCGCAGCTAGTAATATATACAAGAGTTTATCGTAGTATAGGTATATGTCGTATATATATCTTGGGAGTCTACGTACCGTGGTGCGCTCGAGACATCTAAGCAGATGGTGGTGCTGCAACTCGAAGATGTCCTCATCCCGCCCAGCGTCGTCCAGCTCCACGCCAGACTCCTGGGCGGCCAGGCGGGCCTCGGCAGCCTTCTTCTTGGACACAAACGCGGCGCCAGACGACGCTTTGGCGATGCGAATACGAGCAAGGCGCGCTTTCTGGAATTTATAGGTATATAATTATAAAACTAGTTATAATTATAATCCAAAAAAACAACGTTATAGATGATGATGGTATTCAAGAGGCATAGCTGGAAATCGCAAGGCGAAAGTTAATTAATTTGTGGATTGAAATTGTGCAATTAAATACATTATTTATTTCTTTCTAAAGTCAGTTAACGACTTTAGAAAGAAAGAAATAATTTATTACATATATATGCAAGATCATCTATGACTGACTTCCTTAATCACGAACCTCAATAATTAGGAAAACAAAAAGATAGAAGAGAGTATTGTAAAGAAGTAGAGAGTATTCAAAGTTTAGAGCATAGTATTAACTAACCAGGTTAGAGATCTCATTTCATTGCACGATCTCAACGTTGGCGGGTATCGTCAGAAGATCGACTCACGTGTGGCTGGCTTGGCCTGATAATAAGGGCCCGACCTGTCCCTGAGGCCCCTTTGTTGCCGAAAAGGGTTAAAAAGTCCCAGACCTTTCCTCCAAAGTTGGCTGAGAGCTTTCATAAGGTTTGAACTTATTGGGACAACCGTACTCCACTAGAGTACGGTTGTCCCAATAAGTTCAAAGTCTTCAAACTGGTAGGTAACACAAACGATAGAGCGTATCAAATAAAAAGACAAGACCCGCTCCCGCTCTCATCCACCCCGGACTGGACCACAATGGACAAAAGATTCGGTGCAGCAGAACCAAGCCTTCACAACCGAGGAAGTTTCGTTTAAACGATACCGTCGTGAAGTGGCAGCCGTGTTGTTGCGTTTCGTGAAAAGTCTGTGAGTATCCGGTGGCCTATCGAGAGAGGAAGGAGGCTAGCGCATCTGTATAACCTCTATGTGGATGTCTATAGGCGTCGCTAGTCATGAAAATGACTACGCCTGCTCGTTTGCTCCCTCATATTTAAAAAATTGACTACAATGGTACA
>LUGF01028016.1:46287-62397 GCA_001625245.1 Calycopis cecrops | reverse complement strand
GTATTTTCGTGAGATAGGTTCTACTTTAAAAAAGAAGCCAGGAGGTAGTACAAGAAGTGTTAGAACACCTGGAAACGTTGAGGCAGTACGTCTTGCAATACAGAAAAGTCCACGCCGCGCCGGTCTGCCAAACAACACTCTCAGGCTCTTGGGTTGTCAAACACATCTTTTCGACGTATTCTACACGACCTACACTTTCATCCCTATAAAATTGCTGTTATACAGATGCTCAAACCGCAGGATATTATGCGAAGGATACTTTTCTCGTACAAGGTCAGGGAGATTTTGGACGAAGACCCAGGTATCTCGCTCTTTATATCCGATGAAGCTCATTTTCATCTGAATGCAGTAAACAAACAAAACTGTCGGTATTGGGCACAGAATAATCCTAAAGAGCTGCATCAACAACCGTTGCACTCTGATAAGGTTACAGTGTCGGCTGCAGAAATTTGGTGTAATAGACCCCTATTTTTTGAAGAAGGTGGAAGAGCAGTCACTGTAAACTCTGAGCGCTATCAGACTATGTTGCGTGAATATCTCGTCCCGGAATTGCGTCGCCGCCGCCTGAGTCGTTGTAAGATTTACTTTCAACAAGATGGAGCGACTTTTTACTCTTCCAATGGTTCCATCGCCGAAGTAAGAAGGTTATTTCTCGGAAAAGTCATATCAAAGAGAGAAGACATTGACTGGCCTCCCTACTCGCCCGATCTCACCCCTTGCGACTATTTTCTATGGGGATACCTCAAGAACAAGGTGTACATCCATAAGCCCAGCACTCTGGTTGAGTTGAAAGATAAGACCAGACAAGAAATTCGTTCTATACCCCGAAACATGCTGGAGAAGGTGATGGCAAATTTTGTACACAGAGTAAAAGAATGTATCGAAATGAGGGTCGGCATTTGACTAACGTTGTGTTCCATAAGTGAAATATGATACCAACAAAACATCAAACATTGTAAACCTTACTTTATTGTCTTCATATTATTATCATACCTCAGAAATAGCATGTGTACCATTATTTCTAAAACCATCAGGTGACGCTGGCGGACCCTGTATATTACATATCTATCATCACATTACATATCAATATACTACCTTCGTCCGGTGTCCTGATGTTAATAGTAATGCTCGACCTTCAAGTCGATACACCAAAGAAGATAGTTCAATATTGTATTGACTTGTGCCCCATAATGTACAAAGATGAAATGTACATTATTTAAAAGAACAGATCTTGTACATATAGGACTCAAAGTTGCATTTAACTGCGCAGTTGTGGGCAAAGTTATAATAGTCTAAAAAAAAATTAACGGAGAGTATATTTCGGTGTAAAAAAAAATTAAAATAAAAACATAGTTTTGAGTAAAATCCAAAATGACAGATGATATTATTTCTACGAATGCTATGGACTGTAAGTACTCAATCAAAATTACTTGTTTATGTTTCATGAAGTAACTGAAATACTTTACTTCTTGCGCAGCTGGGGGCACATTTGGGCCAAGTCATTTATTGGTGTTTGCAAAATAATTTCACCATTGCATAGTACGGAACCTACTAGGTTTTATTATTGATGTGACGTTAAGTAAATATTTAAACGCACAATCTTTTTTGATATTAGCTACTGTAACCCTGAGTAAATTCAGTGCGACTCAAGCTGTCTGGCTTCGACGCCTGTAAAAGGCGAGGTGCCTTTGAAGATGTTTATGTGCAAAGCAAAATAAACTCAGAGGGAACACTTGTCTATCATGTTTGTGTTTCTATGATCGATTGAAGCGGGTATGCAGTGCACGTTACACAAGGAGTTCCTGCCTTAAATCCCACCCAGATCGTGGATACATGAATCAGTACAAGTATTCCTATAATTAAAATCTTAAATATATTTTTCCTGTCTAAATACTACACTTTGAGGTACTTATCAAACGGCTTGCCTAACCTGGTGTGATAAGTCCACAGATAAAATTGTTGTTGTAATTGTAACTCACCCTCTGCGCCTTCCTCTTGTCAGCCCTCTGGTTCTGATGGTAGATGCGCGAGAAGTTGGACACGATGACGGGCACGGGCAGCGCGATCACCAGCACTCCGGACAGCGAGCACACGCCGCCCACGATCTTGCCGGCGATCGTGCCGGGGACCATGTCGCCGTAGCTGTGAACAGAGAAACGGCTCGGTAAAGTACAAGTGGACCATGTCGCCGTAGCTGTGGACAGAGAAACGGCTCGGTAAAGTACAAACGGACCATGTCACCGTAGCTGTGGATAGAGAAACGGCTCGGTAAAGTATTTATGGACTATGTCGTCATAGCTGTGGACAGAAAAACGGCTCGGTAAAGTACATGTGGACCATGTCACCGTAGCTGTGGACAATGAAACGGCTCGGTAAAGTATATGTGGAACAGAGATCGTATTGCCGCAGCTGTAACAGAGAAACTGCTAGTAAAGTCTATGTAGATACAGAAAGAATATAATTATTGTTGAAATTGAGGTCTGATAGGGTTGCCACGACCAGGTAGGTACTTAGCCTAAGTGCCTTTGAACTTAGCTTAAGGTTTTACAAAATAGGTTTTCGCAATAGAATTTTCATGGTTTATCAGCGAAAGAACAGTTTTTCTTATATATATTATGTAACATATATTAGGTATGCAGTATATTTATAGTAAATTAAGCATAAATATTTTATTTATTTTATAGTACAAGAGGACGAACGAGCAGTCGGTGCCATTTTCATGACTACCGACGCCCATAGATATTTTATATATTTTATGCTTACAAAGCCATCACTTCTATGGAAATTCCAACACATTTCATGTGATTTGTGATATGATAAAATAGACCAACGCATACACATAACCCATAAGCGAGTCACGTTAATGGGTGTTGCTAGTCGAATGGCTTGTAGCTATAAAAAAAAATTTGCCGCAAATTCCCCTCAAAAGGAATCACATAAACAGCAACTAAACGATATAGCACAGCAATTTGCCGCGGTATCATCCCATTTAAGAGCTATACAGAGATAACCATAATATTATCTGTCTCTCTTTCTCTCTCTCTCCCTCTCTCTCTCTCTCTCACACACACACACAAACACATTATCATGATATCTCTCTTTTTGTACAAAAAGAAGCTGTAAATTTTTTAAAATTAGTTTTGACCATCTGGTTCATCACTATAATATGAATAATTAAGTAAAAAAGTCTATGCAACAACATGTATAGATAGATTCTTATACATAGAAGTACAGTTATTAAGGTACTTGCATTGACTTAGTTTTCTATGCAAAAGGATTTCTTATAATTTACAAAAATAATAATCTAATTTATCGGAAGGACCTTGCGTGGAGAAAGCAACGTAATATATATGCTGTAATGTGTAGGGTTACACAGTTAGCACAGGTTGGGAATTCTGTACAGCCTTCCCGGCATACAAATTACGCACACATGTAGAGTACGTATTACATCATATGTGTGCTCATAAGGCAGTTGATTTATGAAGGAAGTCGGGTGAAATATTAGTTAAATAGCGTTCGTGACAATTTATTGCAAGACCCACATATTATATTTTGGTTGTGTTTCGTTTATAGCATGAAGGCGAACGAGCAATCGGAGCCATTTTGAAGACTACCGCCGCCCATAGACATCCTCCTCCTCTCTCCATGGGCCACCCGCTACTAACACCGCACAAAACGCGACAGCATAGCCATCACTTTAAGTAAGTTTCATGTAAGCGAGAGGTACCTCCCTGGTCGTGCCAGCCTCGGCTGCTGCATCGTGTCACTAACTCTTACTAAAACCACTTTTTTATGGTATAGGGGGGCAAATGACCAGTCGGAGCCATTTCATGACTACCGACGCCCATAGACATCCGCATGGAAGCTATACAGATGCGTTGCCCTCCTTTCTCCTTATTCCCCTTATGGGCCACCGGCTACTCACACAGCGCACGAAACGCGACAGCGCAGCTGTCACTTTACGCCGGTCTCGTGTAAGCCAGAGGTACCTCCGCGGTCGCGCCGGCCCAATTCGGCTAGATGCATGCATGCAGCGCTCTTACTACCTAACTACCTCTTTTTCTATTTATTTTCTAACTCATTCCCCCTTTATTCTAAGTGAGATAAAGGGGGTATGAGCGGGAGCAGGAACCTCCCCCTTAAAGAAACCTACTTTATAGTCAAACTTTTAGTATAACTATGGAGCATATTTTCTAAGTAGTCTGAATAATGTTTTATAAGTATTTCTTAGGTTGTAGCTCAGGCAATCTAAATCTCTGGCATTTACTGAACTATTTAGGCGTAACATCTATACATATAATAAAACTGTAGAAGACGTCATTTCGTCTGTGTGTAGTGTGGCTTTCACGCAAAAACTACTGGACGGATTTTTATGAAACTTTTTTATTATATAGGTATTAGTCCTCGGTAACATATAGATTATAGGTATTTATCAATATAGATAATGGTGCAGTCGATATCTCGACTTGAATTAAAAAATAACGGATTGACCATTCGGCCACATAACATTACATGTCACCATGACAACATATTTTTCAATAATGAGAAGACAACGCCTGTCGGGTCAACTATAGAAAAAAATATTATATATTACTAACAAAACATTTAAAAGTATAAAATATATATTATCCATGGTGGTCCAAAACAACAGAATGTCAAAGAGCTTAAATGTACACCATTACAATGTGGTATGGAGAAGCTAAATGAAATAACAGATAAACCACAGAACAACAGAATGTCAAAGAGCGTAAATGTAAACAATTACAACATGGAATGGAGGCGCTTATTGAAACAATAGAACCACAGAACAACAGAACGTCAAAGCGTAAATGTAAACCATTAACCGACACATAGAGGTGCGACCCACAATGGACACGCTATGTTGACTCAGCTGATATTCAGAAACAGGCCGCTCGAATAACACGAGAACATACCGAAATATTCCGGAAATCCGCCAGTACGATTCGCTCTGTCTTGAAATATACAATATATGATGTTAGTTATACTTTCACGCAAAACAACTGAAGGGATTTTAATGAAAATTGGCACGAAAATAGACTGTATAATGAAATTAAAAAAAACTGTAAAAAAATGATCGGAATAGATGTTGATCATCAAACTATATCATGATGTCTGTATCAAACCAAGGTGCTGACAAGGTCGATACTCTAATCGCAATATAAAAAACGTGTTAACAATATATTTCATTTAAAGAAACACTTTCTGCAAAAAAACAGTGATCGTCTACAAATCGTACATATAATTCTGTATGTGTCATGTCTATTTGTCAACGCGATTAATAAAGATATGTTATTTTATGGGTTGGTGGACGATTCGCACAAATTTAACTCGCATAAAAAGTGCGAATGCTAAGAATAAAAAATATATTATTTATGTAAAAAATGAGATTTCTGATAAATAATAATAGTGTATCGTATAATATTTTATTGTAACATAAAGAACATTTCTCTGTAACATAAAGAATTGAACATAATATTTAAAATATATCTGGTTAGATTCGATATAAGTTGGGCAATAATACATTTTTCACTAGCTGTACCTTGCGTGCGTTGTTACTGTTATGTTCTGTTGAAAATTGGCCGTACTAGCTCAGAAGCCTTCTTGAGATTCGACTGCATGCAAGCGTGCAGTGTGGCACTACCTCTTACACATGCTATTACTGCTTATGCTGAAACTATCATCAATAGTCATATAGGTATAAATATATACAATCGTAGATATAGAAAACTACAGTTAATCTATAGATATCTGCAGTTGATGGAATGTATTGTCACTTCTTGATGGAAATTCATATTTTATCTCGAATAAATACATAGATTTAGAATTGTTCGTGCATTCTAAATCTATGTATAAATAACATACTTTTTTATGCTTTTTCCATAAAATTATGATTAATTGATATTACTTACATGAATTTAAATTAATAAAAAATATAAATAGTTTATAAAACGTTATTGAAGTAAAAAGTAAATATGCGCGCGTGACATGGGGAGAAACATTATCTTTCTTTATATCTCTATGGGGAGAAAGCTGGCGAGAGCGTTACAAAAATCACAAGTCGGGCGAGGCCAATGGAAGTTGCCATTCAAATTCAAAATTCAAATTCGATTTAAGTGAACCTTTTTTGTATTTAAAAAGTAAATATCATATGCCGTGTTTTGTCATTGTAACTACGGTAATGAAGATCAATAATAATTAAGTTTCACTTCAGTCGTGTGATCTAAAGCACACACTTTTTTAAATCAATATATTACATACTATAGACATTACGTACCAAGATCGCGCGTCCTATTTTCATAACCCTCCAAGCCAAAGGTAAGTTGGATAATCTCATATTTTCAAGTGGATGTATGACGCGGCGGATTTTATAAAAGGAATGTGAGATAACGGACCTTGAGCTAGATGGAAGCTCGAGTGCTGGTCTTCAAGATCGACCTTGACTTTCATCAAATGGTCTACGAGCGGCAAGTAGCTTATAGTATATGGGGGCGAGCAGGTTTTTGATGACTATCTATGGACATCTCCGTTATTGTTACACATAAGCGTTGCCCTCGTTTCCACCTCCCCTTGAACATGCCATATACCCCCACATTGCACGAAACGTGACATTATAACTGTCACTTAACGGCGTTAACTAACACTTAAAAAAATAAGAGCATTTTATAACGCCTAATAATTGAGGCGCCATGTCAGGTCGACAAAAACCGGATGCCCTCTCGTACTATGTTAGTAAATTCAGCACGGATATAGATTTCAATAAAAGCATCAAAATACTTTTTATTCCGAAAACAATTTAATAGTTCACTTGAGATAGATTTATGCAAACTATACCGCAGGACACAGCTATGTTACAAAAGATGTGTGCTTTAGACACGACTGAAGTAAAACTTCATACACACATAACTGGCGAGAGGGAGAGAGAAAGAAAACTATTCCTCTTTAATCCTACAGTAATATTAGAAACGTAACTATCTCTTTCTGTCTTCACTAACTTATATATCCCCCTCAACTTCCGTTCGCCTCACCCTATCACACTTTTCGTAACGCAAATCTAATCCCGTTTCTTAATCCTACATTAATATAAGAAACGCAACTATCTCTTTCTGTCTTCACTAACTTATAAATCCCCTCAACTTCCGTTCGTCTCACCCTATCACACTTTTCGTAACACAAAACTACTCCCGTTTCTTAATCCTACATTAATATAAGAACCGTAACTATCTCTTTCTGTCTACACTAACTTATATCTCCCCCTCAACTTCCGTCCGGCTCACCCTATCACACTTTTCGTAACGCTCTAATCACACATTCATCTGCTCCCTCCCCAGAGCACGTGTAAGAAGTTCTACTCCGTAAACCTGTGTATGACATATGATGATGAATCTCAATCCAACACTCACCTGTCCCGAATCGTGTTTACGATCTCACTAAAACGTGCGCAGGCAAACATTTATGAAGATGTAAACACTAAAAATTGACTGCACACCTTTGATGTGCGTGTTTACGTGCCGCGTAAACATCGACTTGCGACTGTGGTTCTGACGATGTATAAACGTAGTGTAGCGTAGAGTAGGGTAGTCGGTTCGATTCTGGAGAGTTCTATAGCGTAGAGTAGGGCAATGGGTTCGATTCTAGAAGGTAGTATGGCGTAGAGTAGGGAAGTTGGTTCGATTCTGGAGAGTTATATAGCGTAGAGTAGGGCAGTGGGTTCGATTCTGGAGGGTAGTATAGCGTAGAGTAGGGCAGTGGGTTCGATTATGGAGAGTTCTATAGCTAGAGTATGGTAGTGGGTTCGATTCTGGAGAGTTCTATAGCGTAGTGTATGGTAGTGGCTACGATTATGGAGGGTAGTATAGCGGAGTGTATGGTAGTGGGTTCGATTCTGGAGAGTTCTATAGCGTAGAGTAGAGCAATGGGTTCGATTATGGAGCGTTCTATAGCTAGAGTATGGTAGTGGGTTCGATTCTGGAGAGTTATATAGCGTAGTGTATGGTAGTGGCTACGATTCTGGAGGGTAGTATAGCGGAGTGTATGGTAGTGAGTTCGATTCTGGAGGGTAGTATAGCGTAGAGTAGGATAGTGGGTTCGATTCTGGAGAGGAGTGTAGCGTAGAGTATGGTAGTAGGTTCGATTCTGGAGGGTAGTATAGCGTAGAGTAGGATAGTGGGTTCGATTCTGGAGAGTTCTATAGCGAAAATAATGCTAGCGGGTTCGATTTTGAACGGTAAGATACAGGTAAGTTATAGAAATAAAATGTATATCTTAATATATAGAATGAGAATTTGTACTTTAACAGTTATTTTATCTGTGCAGGAGGCCCGCTTGTAAAGAGCTTGTCGCGCCGCTTGTTTTCAGGACAGGTTGAACCGGTGGTAGAAGTAACTATTGACGTATCAAAAGCAATTTTTATAATTCTATTTTGAATTAAAACAATTTCATTTCTGGTTAGGTTTTGGAGACTGTGAGAGTGTGACAGAGAGAGTGAGAGTGAAGAGATGTAAGGCGAGCGGATTGAAAAAAATATTATATAGCCATAAAACCGCGGTAGCGCTTTTAAGCGTAAAACCAGCGTAACACTTAGCAACGCTTACCACATACGTATGTTACCTTTTACTTCGGAATCATGTTGCCACGCACATGGCCGGTTTTTTTAATTGACCTAAAACACCATAGATGGCGTGATATTTAAATAGGTTGTTTCTTCGCGATTCACAAACAACGATTTTCGGCCTTAATTACATCAGCCTAGAGAAAAAAGTTTCTTTGGTTTATTTGACACACAAATGGTTGTAATGTAATGTAATGTAATGTAATGTAATGTAATGTAATGTAATCAAATGTAAATTGTAACCATCATGCATTGTAATGCATGATGCATGAATGCAAATTGTAAGCATACGCCTTGTAATTGCTGACTACATAATATTTTGTTTAGGGCTTTAGGGGTTTAGGGCCATGCAGTAGAACAGCAGAATTAGACCTTATGGGATTATGGGGAGTAATTCTAGTAAGAGTAAGAGTAGTAGTGCCATGCTGCATGCATGCATGTAGCCGAATTAGGCCAGCACGATCGGGGAGGTACCTCTCGCTTACTCGATACTGGCTTAAAGTGACAGCTGTGCTGTCGCGTTTCGTGCGGTGTGTCTGGAGCGGTGGACCCATGGAGGGAGGACAAGGAAGGAGGGCAGCGCATCTGTGTAACGTCCATGCGGATGTGTATGGGCGTCGGTAGTCAAAATGGCTCCGACTGTTCGCTTGCCCCCTTTTGATTTTGCAGTGATCCAATGGAAGTACAGAAGAAAGGAAGATACCCGTATATATAACGATTAGGGGGGATGTTGGACGTTGGTAGTCCTCAAGTCTCCGACGACTCCTTAGCCTCCTCAAAGAAGGTCGCTTTAATGAACATAGGGGGAGGAGGAAGGGGGGCAACGAAACTGTACGATATGGAGATGTCTATGGGCGTGTGTAGTCAAGAAATTGGCTCCGACTGACGTTTTCCTGCATATGCTGTAAAAAAATTAAAACGCCTATATAACCTCTGCTAGTTGGGTTACGATAGTCACTAAAAGTCTTTGCTGCTGACGGCACCATTTCTATGGTATACGAGGACAAACGAGCAGTCGGAGCCATTTTCATGACTACCGACGCCCACAGACATCCGCATAGAGTGTATACTGTGTTGTCCTTTTTCTTCTTCATGGGCCGATGCAAAAACACATCATGCAAATCCCATACACAAACCTGTAAACAATCTTCCGATTAACTAAACAACAGTTAACCACCGTTTCCTAATGGACTTTGGAAAGAGAATTATTTTTAACCTCGTTTGCGTTTTATAAACTAGGCGTTGCACGCGTCTTTCCTCATCGAATGACTCATCTGTTTGACTATGTCCTCATTTATACTACGACTATATGAATCAGGCATTACCGGAATGATATACTTATGATAATGTAGATATAAATTTTTGACGTTCAAAAAGCAATTTCTTAAATTCTCTTTTGGATAAAAATATTTTGATTTTGATAATTTGTATCATAGTGTCAAATTTGTCGACACTAAATTCTAAAATACAAAATAGATGTTTAATCTGGGGGCACGGTAGTGCTCAATCCAAGACGAGCCAAGCGAAGCGATAATACAGTAGGTACCTATTACTATAACTTTATACAATCTACACTTTAGTTATAATGAATGACTTGGCAGTTTCGATACTCTAGGCTTAACTTAAGGACCGATACGAGCTAGGGATCTTCAAGAAAAGAGCTTATTCTTTCCTCAAAGGTTGGCAACGCATTTGACCTCTGGTGTTAATAATCACACCATACATAATATATAATGTCAAAGATACTGCGCGCGGCCCGCATCCAGCCGTCAGGGCGTATCAATACGGCCCGCGATCACTAAATACCACAGAAACAAAAATTCCATCATCGAGTTTTTTTTTAATTGTTTTTGAATCCTGGACTACGTATTCAAAACGGCCCTCTGCAATATTGAGTTTGATACCCTTAGAGTATAGACTTTATAAATTTATAATTGGTATAGTTAGGGTTTTATAGCCAAATAGGAAAAAACAGAACCCTTATAGATTCGTCATGTCTGTCTGTCCGTCATAAAAAAAACACCATAAAAAAATTCAAAATAGGAATTCGAGAAAAGAAGGCATGTGTCACGTGAAGGAATTTACAATTACCATAAAGCACTATACGAGTTATTTTTTGACGCCACTAATTAGGTAAACGAGGAATTCAAGTGTGCGTAGTGAACATAATAATTAGCTATGATTATTTCAATGTATGAAAGTTTTTTTTTTTGGTAACGCAGGGGAATACTTTTACGTACGCTACCCAGGAGCCCAGGTGGCTCAACCGGGTGGTGAAAAAAAAATGTATTTATGTTGGAGTTAGAAACTTGAGCGTTTTATAATTTGGTAAGTGTGCTTTGGGACTGCAATAACGCTTTGTACACATCTACATCTGCGCTAGATTAAAGAACTTTCAGATTAATTCCCCAGGGCGTTTTGCTACTCTTAATTTATTTGAATACTAGCTTCCTCCCTCAGCTTTGCCCGCGAGTATTTAGCACTTCAGAAATGGAGTTATTATGCATATAAAGCTTCTTTTTGAGTCACTCTATCTACTAAAAAAACCCCATGAAAGTCTGTTGCGTAATTTTAAAAATCTAAGCATACAAACATACAGACGGCGGAAAGTGACTTTGTGCAGCCCTTCGTGTGACGATATGTACCAAAAGGTGTTATAAGAAGTGTTCAGTTTCTCGGATAGCCGGTTGTTCTACTCCTATATGTCATTTACCAACTGCCAAATTTAAAAATGTCTCATCAGAGCACGATACACCGTCCTAGCTATTTTAACAATTCGTTGGTCCTGTATTTTTAATTACAAGGTTGTGTAAAAGTTAAAGGTTGGAAGTGTTGAAGAAAAAGTACCCGGTAAATGGTTGGTATTAAAATTTGTACTTACTTGGGTAAATACATTAGGTAGTCATTCGATATTTAGGTATGAAATAAAATGTCGGGTCTGAACTGCTATTAATAATTCATACTTATATATAAGCGGGACTTACGAGGACAGTACCGATTAGTATATTAGAACATAAGTGAAAATAAACTAATACTGCTAAGTTTCGGTTTAATAGGTTCCGGCTAAGAGAAAATAATATTCCACCGAAAACATCTTAATGTAAAATGTTGCTAAGACGTCTGCAATGTGCATACTTTAAAAAGTTGTGAGAATTGATGTAATGTGTAATGTGTGCTTTGAACTGTTGTTGTTGAAAAATGGTCCTGCCATTTTCGCATTTCAGCAAAATAGTAGTCGGAGCGATCAAGATGGTAGCTCTTGCATACGTAATATAAAAATATGTTCAATAGCTGCTGCCTGTGACTTCGTTCGCGTAGATAGTAATATTATGATAAATAGTGATTTGTTCTTGTTTAGTTGCAGTCTGCCGAAATCCCGATTTCTCATAGGAATGAGCAATTTTACCGCAGTAAAAAGTATTTTTGATGTTGACCAGGCCTATTATCTATACACCACAAAAAGTTTCGTTTGAATCCGCCCGGTAGTTTCGAAGATTAGCCTGCACAAACAGACAGACAAAAAAAATATAAAACATTGAAAGTCTTCTAATTCCTACTATTTTAACATCGCCTCCGTTTAGTTTTTCGTAAATATACATTCAATGTACACACACGGATTTTACTGTTATTATATGTAGATAGATACGTTCAAAACTTTCTATAGAAATATTTTATTGAATGCATTAGGTATAATATAATATTATATTGTATGATTGTTATTTTGGTATGAGGTCTGTATAGAGAATGTTGAACTATTTCATCTTCAACTGTAGCGTAGTGAAGTCATTTTAGAACATTGTGTTGAAAATATCTGGTGCCTTGGACGAGTACACCCTGGATAGCTACGACAGACAGACAAACCAGCCTCTAGAACTTTTGCTCTTAAATACACAAATTATAAGACACATATTAGGTAGAGGTAGTGCCAAACTGCATGCTTGCATGCAGCCGAATTACGCCGGCACTACCGGGGAGGTAGGAGGAGGTGGGAGGAGGGCAGCACATCTGTATAGCGTCTTTGCGGATGTCTATGGGCGTCGGTAGTCATGAAAATGGCTCCAACTGCTCGTTTGCCCCCCCCCCGCTCTTTTTTTTATGATATAGGGGGCAAACGAGCAGGTAGTTAGTGACTACCGCCGCCCAAAGACATCCGCAAAGCTAGATGTCATGCAGATGCGTTGGCCGACCTTTAACAAAAAGAAGAATGCTCTTTTCTTGAAGATCCCTAAGTAGTATAGCATCGGAAATACCGAGGAAGGCAGCTGGTTCCATAGTACTGTTGTACGCGGTAAAAAATTTTCCTTACCTCCCAAGAGGCCAGTGAACTCTCACAAACTACGTGAAATTTGTCACCATATGCATTTAGCCAATACCAAGTTATCTTGAGGTACAGTTGTACCCAAAGAATTTAGTTACATCGATGTAACTTCTTCGCAGAATACATTTTTTTGAAAGGCATGAAAATATTTCAGCCCATCACCAGGCACGGGAATTTCTTCATTCGCTATTGCATGGCCAAGCAGGTATTGGCTTCCGCCAGTTGCTTAGCCCAACGTCAGCTGTCATTCATACAAACGTCAAAAGTCATGCAGCACAGAGATCGCGAGCGAGATAGCATGAGCTCACGTTTTGTTATTTTAAGCCCTATGCATTGTAGAATAAGGTTTCTATTGAATTGGTGTTATAAATCGGATTAGATCGGCTTATGTTGCACTCTTCTGCGTCAACGATGAAAGGCGATGTAACTTATTTTTGTGGTGCTACTAAAGCCCCCGGGACGTTTGGCCAAATTATGCTGTAGCGTAAACAGCACTACTTTCTCTCTTAAAATGACGGTAAGAATGTCGAATTATGCAGCTGTAGCTAAGTTTACCTTCTACAATATAAACCTATCTTTACTCCGATCTGTTCTAGATCATATTTTATAGTGTTTAAGCAAGCGCTAGATCGAATGCGTTGCAACGAACAGGTAAACACCGCCGACGCAGAACATATCAGTAAACTGTTCGTAAATAGTACAAGTGCTGACATTTGGATGTCCAGATTTTGAAGCCATTTGTTTAGATTAGATGGATCCTGCTAAATTTGAGCGCCTCGTGGTCTATTTGGTATGTACAATAATAACACATCTAAACGCCAGATCCCTAACGGAGTAGGCAGATGGTACAGTGCCACAAATCGTGATCAATACTTTGCCTTGCTTCCTCCACATTCCTAACTGTCTTCATACAAACACGCTGATTGCGAAGACTGTTGACGCCGCCATTGAACCATAGACATATCTCAGGTCTGTGGATGAACATGCTTGCAGCATGCGGCAGGTTTGGCGACTCGGATCGGATTACAAGTTTTTTTGGATTTTTCTATAGTAAGAACTAGTGGCTTGTTCCGTTGAAGCCGTATTAGGCCGGCACGTCCGGGAAGGCTGGCTCACATGATACAGGCGTATTTTTTTTTATATTCAAGCGGTCAGAGCCATTTTCATGTCCACCGACGCCTACAGACATCCGCATAGTTTATACACAAATTCTTTGGCCTTTTCTCCCCCCACCCCCTCTATGGGCCACCGGCTACTTACACACTGCATGCAGCAAGCTGTCACTTTACGCCGGTCTCGTGTAAGCGAAAGGTACCGGTAAGCGATAGGTAAAGTGACAGCTATCCGGTAGAGATTCGTGCAGTTGAGTAGACGATGGCCCTTTAGAGGTGAGGAGAGAAGGTAGGCAATGCAACTGCACTAGAATTGTGCGGATTCAATGGGCTTCAACTGGTCGATTCTCCTCATATACTATAAAAAATGTAATAACAGTCCGCAGTGGGAAGAACGGTACACCCCTCGGAGCGGTCCTCCTGTACCTGCCCTTCTGGGGAATTGGACTAATACCATCAGGGAATAAGGGAATAGGGGTGCACTCATGGCCACGCACAGACTTAAGAGCTATACGCCCAGCGCAATTGGCTAATCTCTAGAGAGATTTTAAAGTATTTGGAAGAAGGAATTGGCCTGATTTCCCTCCCCGGCCGAAGATCAAGAGGACGGCCTAAGACACGACGGGAGATTATAGTGCAATAAGATATGAGGGAGTGCCAAGTTTCTGAAGACGATATCTCAGACAGAGTCTCAATATATGGTATGCATAGCCAGGAAGAGAAAGCGAAGAAGGAATTGGCCAATTTAATTTGATTTTTTGTAGAAGGGGGCAAACGAACAGTCGGAGGCATTTTCATGATTGACACGACCCATAGATATCCGCCCATTAGACATAAACAAATGCGTTGCCCTCCTTCTTCGTCCCACTTCTTGTTAAAAAATATTTTTTCCTGTTTTTCTTTAACCAACGCATGCCAACAAGAATCATAAGTAATAGGTGTGAGTCATACTCAAAGGGTAAGTGGGCTGGGGAACTCTAGCGTACCCCCGGCGATACGCATCTGACGCCCCGCTGCCTGCGACTAATGTTCCCAATAACTATAATTAATTATACCGGTAGAGCATAATTAATTATGTATGGTGTAATTAATTATTAAATACGTAACCTGTGATATGTAGCACTGAAATGTTGGAATTGCTCGATTTAATGTTGAGCTTTGTAGTCAAAATTGCGGTGGATAATTCCGCCACCTGCAGTATTTTTTTTTATAGTGTAAGTGGACAAAGTAGCATCTATAATATCAGGTATTTTTTTTTAGTATAAGGGGACAAACGAGCAATCGGAGACATTTTTATGACTACCGACGCCCACAGACATCCGCATAGAGGTTGTCCCCTTCCTCTTTCACCCTCCACGGGCCACTGGGTACTTATACACCACACGAAACGCGACAGTAAGTTACTTCACGCCGCTTTCATGTAAGCGAGAGGTACCTCCTCGGTCGTGCGGCCTAATTCGGCTACATGCATGCATGCAGCATGGCACTACCTTTTACAAACAAAAAAGGTACTCTTTAAGGCACTTGATGACTCACAATGTACAAGTAACTATTATTTGTTTCTCCTTTTTTCTCCTCCTCTCTAGTGAGCAACCTAAAATTCACGCAATGATACTCTCTGTAAGAGATCTCGCATAGTCAAATATTAAAAAAAACTGTGTGTCACTTAGACACGCGACCTTAAGGGCACAGCACACACGGGACTTTTAGATGCGGCGACCGGCGACTTAGTCGCTTTTTAGAAGCTGAACGCAGCGACTAGACGCGGGGAGCGCACACTTCACGACGCCAGACGCGGCGACTTAGACGCTGATGCCTGTTAGCGCACAACCGTGGCGGGGGATATTATTAAAAACAATATATCTTCTCAATGATTTATTCGGATAAATCATATAACAAAACAGTAGCAGTGTTATCCAATGGCGGTCCGGCCAAGAAGAAGATCAAATGGAAGTGAGTCACAGACAAGACAAAACGTCAAAATCCACAGACACAAAATAGTTTCACAAATAGTGTGCAAATGTCATTACATGCGTACTACACGACACAGC
>LUGF01028016.1:15155-26956 GCA_001625245.1 Calycopis cecrops | reverse complement strand
TAAGTAGCCGGTGGCCCATGGAGGTGGGAGGAGAAAGGAGGGCAGCGCATCCGTATAGCCTCTATGTGGATGTTTGTGGGCGTCGGTAGTCATGATAATGGCTCCGACTGCTCGTTTTCCCTCCTATACCATAAAAAAATATCAATGAAAACTATTTGCTTTAACTTAAATTCGGCTAACCAACCGCGCATCACAAGTTATAGCACAGATTATTAAACTTAAGTTATAGTACACAAATGTATGCACAAACGCAACCCTCTTTTCCTTTATTTCTTAGTTAGTGAGTTTGCTTCTTGAAGTGGTGATAACCACAACGACTATGGGCCCCGAGCTGGACCTCAGACATGGACTTAAACGCAAGGGGAGCACTGCCCCTCGGTGATAGAGAATAGTATAAGACCTAACTACCTAGTGCTAGGCTTGACTATTAAGGCGTTTTCGGTTCGGAGTTCCTTCATTCTACTATTTTGATGCCATAGTGCTCCGGCACGAGAAGACCGTAAGAATCCAAGTGCAGGAAGAACAGCTTAACGTGCTGTCCAATGCAGTGGTGCAATCTTATAAAAACTTATAAACTTATACAAAACGATGGCCTGACCCTAAATGAATGATTGTATATTTGTTTCTTTTAACTATAAATAAATAAAAAAGAACATCCTACCCCACTGTTATGAGAATTTGAAAAATTCTAATGGAGTACACTTTTTGCTACAAAAGAGTATATTTCTAAATTACGAACTTAAGTATCGTCAATTGAACTGATGATCAGTGGCGTAACTACAGGGTGGCAAGTCGGCAAAATGCCACGGGCCCCCTGCCGGAAGGGGCCCCCTGTTAGAGGAGAATCTCAACAAAAAAAAGCTTCTTTATATTCAAAATTCATCAGATGGGCCCCATCCGATGAATTTACCACGGGCCTCGAGAGGTACAGTTACGCCACTGCTGATGATGCAAGCTGTTCATTCTCATGATTAAATGTATACAATTATTATATTCATAGAAATACATGCGTAGAAGGAGTTTAATTGAATGATTAATATCAGGCGATTCATAGTCGATCAATTATATTGCGCAATAAAATATTGCTTACTTTTTTTTGTAGTATAGGGAGCAAACGAGCAGTCGTAGCCATTTTCAAGACTACCGACGCCCATAGACATCCGCTTAGAGGCCATTCAGATGCGCTGTCCTCCTTTCTCTTCCCATCACCCTGGGCCACCGGCTACTTACACTTAGAGCCTATGGAGGCTTAGGCGTAAATAGGACCGCAAGTTCGCGGCAATCCCCTGTCGTTTCTTCATTATTTACATAATTCACTAAATTGTGATAAATGCCCGTAGATCAAAATTCGATCTAAGTGAGTATTTTTTGTAATAAAAAACTAATTAACATATGACATGTATCATTGTAACTAAGGTAATCAATTTGTGTATGAAATGAAATGAAGCATTGTGGGTGTGAAGTAAACCGTGTGGGTTTAGTTTTATTTATTTAAAATATGATGCATGTTATATTAAAGTATTAACTTTCTGCACTTCTCCTACTCATAGACTACAAGTGTGCCAAATTTCAGACTCCTCCGTCCGGCCAATTTTCGTAAAAAGGGGTCCGAAGTTTTGCTACACCCATTAATTTAGATTCCGTAACACAATTGATCATAATATACAAACTTTTTAAATATTTCATTCATATTTTATTATATTACTAGTATTATGTGAGGTGGCGTCTACTTAAATACCGGAACTACCGGAAATGTATCAACTGTAGGAATTATTTACAATTTCGAAGCTATTTCGAACTCCTCCTAAGCGATTGGACCGATTTTGACTAAATTTTTAGTGCGTGTTGAAGGGGATTTGAGAATGGTTTAGATTCAAATCAGCCCGCCAGATTGCGCTGCAGTCAGTATATCGAATATACAAATTGTGTCGGCTACTTACACCGTACGAAACGCAACATAACTTAATCATTTTACGACTGCAGTGTAAAAACAGCCACATATAATATGTGGCTGTTTTTTACATCATAAATCACCACAAACATATGAATACCGGGGGTAATGCTGTGCACACACCGTGGCACTTGACGTTGCGTCAACAGCGTAACCCGAGTCTAATGTATTTACAGACGCAAGTAATTACTCGTATGTACAGATTACTGGGTCGACATCATCAACTGCCGAAATTTAACTGTCGAAAAACCAGAGGTTATGTAGATGTAGTGGAAGTGGAAAGAAAAAATGGACTACTGCACGAAACGCGATACTGTCGCAAACATACAACGCATAACTGTCAATTATGGCAGTGTGACAGTAAGAGGTAGTGCCCCACTTCATGCATGCATGTAGCCGAATTGAGCCGGCGCGACCGGGGACGTACCTTCCGCTTACACGAGACCGGCGTAAAGTGACAGCTGTGCTGTCGCGTTTCGAGCGGTGTGTAAGCCGTTGTTCTATAGAGGGAGGAGGAGGAAGGGGCGGGGACGCATCTGCACAACTTCTATGCAGATGCCAGTCTATGGGTGTCAGCAGCAATGAAATTGACTCCGATTGCTCCTTTACCCCCTTATGCTATAAAAAAGAGGAGGAACATTGGTCTTATTATACTGGCGTGACAGCTATGCTCTTCCTTTTGGTGTTTGGTTGTGTTTGGTCTACCTGCCTGCCTACTGCTCTACCCTTTACAATTCACTTTCTTATAAAAGATATCATGGTCATCATTGTTTGAATATGGAACAAACAAAATACTAAGTGTATTAGAAACGTGAATGTAAGTTTGTTTGTGACACTTTCATGCCAAGATTACTCAACCGATCATCATGAAAGTTTGTACACAGATTCCTAGAGGTAAAAATATTTAGGCAGATATTGTAATTCTATTGCCGTTCTATTTGAATGTAATGTTCATTGATATTTATTAAAGGGCTTCAACGCGAGCGAAACCGACGAGAAAAGCTAGTTAATTATAAATTCAATTTAAAAAATATCGCATTATAAAAAGAGTCAAAAGTAAAAGAGAATTTATTAAAAGATAAAGTGACACAATAAAAGACACTGGCGCTGCCGCCATTTTGTTTTTTAACAATTCGTTTGGTGCGTGTCAAAGGGACTGCGTTTCGTTCTAGTTGTTCTTTGACGAGATGTCACTTTAATTATTCATTTGTGAATGAAATTCAATTATCGTATTTCTCTTTGTGAAATGCTCTTTTCGTTTAAAATTTAATGTGACATACTTATTCCATTTCTAACATGTATTAATTTACTAGGGAACGCCTCGACTTCGGTTACAAAAGTAGTCTTCCTCGCTAAGGGCCACTTTCACGAATCAGAGTTAAATATTTAACTCGAAGTTAAATAACTAATTAAGGCCGATTAATCTTGATTAGTTATTTAACTCCGAGTCAAAAGTTAAATCTGATTTGTACAATAGGCCCTAAATGTATCATGTAAATACTAAAAGAATTTAGCTCGTTCAAACAAACAAAAAAGCCAACTCTTTAGCTTTACATTATTAGTATAGATATATTATTAGTATAGATTACTACATGTCATTTATAGTATTTAAATGCATTAGCATGTAAGTACACTGCTTGCTTGCATGTAGCCGGTAGGTACTGATTATCCTTCACATTCGTGAAGATTCCGATGATCAGATTGACCAGGCAAAAGCTTAAAACACATTCTGTATTAAAAATACAATAAAATTACCGACCAAGTGCAAGTGGAACTTGCACACGAAGCGTTCCGTACCATCATTATCATATCATAGTTTATCAGAAAATAAAATAACTTGATTTTTCATAGCGTTTGTATGAAGTACAAAGTTGTATTTGAGTTTTTTGAAAATGTGTTATTTCTTAAAAACTAATTATATTATGTTATTCCTCAAACATATTTTCGTTGAAAGTTTTTATTGAGATCTACAACATATTATATATTTTTTTGATTTCTCACTCTCTTATTTTATAAGTTAGAGGGGGCACTCGTTTTTCTAATTTGGAAGCGTCTATCTTTCAAACAATTTTATTTTGACCAAAAATGATGATGATGAAGACCTATCAATATACACCCCTCACACACTGGTTATATGAAAAAAAATATTTCGATTCCGTTCTATGTATTGAGTGCCTGTCTTAATTTTTTTTTATTTATTTTTGCTTAAAACTTGAATAGCGATTTACAGAACACGTCAACCTACAAAGTTTTAGCTACGAAAGCCCAATAGCTTCGAAAATAAAATAACTGTGACATACGGACGGACGGACAGACAGACAGACAGACATGACGAATCTATGATTCCGTTTTTTGCCATTTGGATACGGAACCCTAAAAACGAAATGACTTTCCCAACAAACTAATAATAACATACGCACGCCGTCTAATTAATACACATGTTACAACCAGACGTAAATCATCACACACATCACCATTACCCGCAGGTTGTATCTGAATATTCAATTTCCTTTTTACGACCCTCTGATTTTCCTCCGGGCGGTAATAACCGTAAATGTACTCGTTTTGCGGGGTAGGGGAATAAAAGGGGTTACAGTGTGTATTTGATGATGTAACGTAACGTCTCAAATCACATAGATGACATAGTGGGCATTACCTCGATTGGCGTATAGTTTTAAATTTATTTTTATTTCATTGTGCAACAGTTACTTGAAGCATGCATATATGCAACTTGGATGCAACTTGCAGATCGGAGATGATCTCTCGCTGAGACGATAGAGGCGTAAAGTGACAGCTGTGTCGCTGTGTGTAAGTTGCTGGTGACCTGAGCATAAGGGAAGAAGAAGGGAAGCAACTCATCTATATAACCTGTATGCGGATATCTATGGGTGTGGGTAGTCATGAAAATGCCCCCCCGACAGGGGTATAATAAATAAAACAGGCTATAATAAATAATTTAATATTGCTTGAGTTGAACAGATCACACTTGACCATTGCTGGACAATTATCATCGAATCATTATATCAAAGGATGCAAATACTTTCACAACCACGTGACATGGAACAGATTTTTTTTTTAATAGTAATTTGTTCCGATAATGAAAAAAAATATTTCACTAACAGAAAGCTTCGCTATTCCGGAGCGAGTGGTATATTTATTATGATTGATCAAAAGAAAGTTGTTTTACGCATGCGAAATCGATGGACAAACTAGTATATTTATAAATTAGTATTATGTGCAGTGTGGAGTGCCTACGGTGACCGCTACGAACTACATGACGCGTAGACGTTGGAACTCCGCTACGACATTCTCCGTAGCGTTGCTACGAGTTTGTGGTAACACTGGTAATCTACACAATCATGTTATTTTTTTTTTACGTTTCTTATATTTTGTACCTAGTACCATCTAGTACCCTGCGTGCGTTGCTACGCGTGGCGCTATCTGTCGAAAATTGGTCGTAACAACTCAGAAACCTTCCCGGGCTCATGCACAACAACTTTGCTGAAGATCATCACATGATCAAATGTAGTAGTAATATAGGTAACGATTCTATAAAGAACACACAGACAAACATTCATTTTTGTATAGTATAAAGAAATCGAGTTTATTGAACCCAGATATTTTATTGATTCTTTGAGAGAGAGCTAAGATTGACTGGTAGTAGATATAATTGGTTTTTTTTAACGGGCTTTGGCCCACCACTCGTTCCCACCGCTGCTACTCCTGTGTCGCCAGGATCGAAAGCTGCAACCACGCCTTTGATATGACCCTTTAATATGATCGCAGGGAGCCCGAGGGAAAAGCTAAATCTGTCTTGGGACCCGCAACGAATTTTATCAGAAAAAAGTAGGAGGAGAGGTAAGATATAATTGTTGCTTAAACAGCAATATTGTGTATTATATATAGTGTAAGACGACTTTAATCAAAATTCATAGCTGCATATAAATATATAATCCGCTATACTCTTATTTTCCTAAATTTGCAGAAAAACAGACGAGAAAATAAAAAGTTAAAGTAAATTGTTATCGGCAAACAACGAACAACTAAACTAATTAAACTAGCGGAACTCGGAACTTTCGCAACACCACGCACCTGTAAAAGCCGCATCAAATTATATTCAGCTATTTGAAAAGAATACGGCGTACCAAAATCAAGATACACAGAAACTAAATTATCTTTATGAATTTTATTATGACTAGTAAGACTTATTTTTTTGTGATATGTTCATAACTAAGACCAGTAAACTAAATAATCTTAAATGAGATTTATTTTTTGTAATATGTTCATAGCCAAGATCAGTAAACTAAATAATCATAAGTAAGACTTATTTTTTGTAATATGTTCATAGCTAAGATCAGTAAACTAAATAATCTTAAGTAAGACTTATTTTTTTGTAGTATGTTCATAGCCAAGATCAGTAAACTAAATAATCTTAAGTAAGACTTATTTTTTTGTAATATGTTCATAGCTACGATCAGTAAACTAAATAATCTTAAGTAAGACTTATTTTTTGTAATATTTTCATAGATAAGATCAGTACTCTAAATGATCTTAAGTAAGACATCTTCATTCTTTGTAATATTTTCATAGCTAGGACCTTTAACAGTTTGAACATAGATATGGAGGTTCAAGAGTAGTGGTGGAAGAACCAAACGTGGTGGAAAAACATGAAAACGAATACTTTCGATCAATATTGTAAATTAAAAGTTTGATACTCTCACATAAAAACTATTCGACAAATTTGGATAAAATGTAGCACAAATATAATAAAGAGTATAATGTATATATGTATAATATATTTTATATCGAAGAAATCAAAGATTCTTAGGACAGTTTTCATGTTGCATTCGCGGGGTACATACCTTATGATAAACATTTTTATAGCATAAAGAAAGAAACAAAAGTAGGAACTTTTTTTAAAACATCCGCGTATTTGTTACACATAAGTTGACCTTACATGGTCCTCTCCTTCAATGGCCGACTCGACCTAACAATGCGATATCGGAGATAGGAACTTTTATACTGCATATCACTGTCGTATTACAGTAGGTACTGTAGAGTTAGCAAATAAGTCATTGTAGAGAGTGATAAGATAATACAGTCAGCGACTTGTAAAGTGGGGAAAATGTTTTTGTGCTGTCCGTTCGTCCACTCGACCCAGTTCTGCGGGCGCGGACGCGAGACAGTGAGCAAGACGGATGACGATCGTTAAATGTATATCAGTATTGTAGGGCTCCATACTTTGAAAGCCAACAGAACCCCTATAGGGTCACTTTGTTCATTATCCAGACCCTTTTACTTAGGAACGTTCTGAAATTTATATCATGACTTCATTTGAATTACATCGTCTGCATTGACTTTTTTTATGGTATAGGGGGACAAACGAGCAGTCGTAGCTATTTTCATGACTACCGACGCCCATAGACATCCGCATAGAGGATATACAGATGAGCTGCCCTCCTTTCTCATCCTAGGGCCACCGACTACTTACACTCCACACGAAACGCGACAGCACAACTGTCACTACGCCGGTCTCGTGTAAGCGGTACCTCCCTGGTCGTGCCGGTCCAATTCGGCTGCAATAAAGCATACAGGATGGCACTACGTTTTGATAAATTTTATGGAATAGGGAGGCAAAAGAGAATTTAGATCTTTTAGATTCCCGTCGACGTTGGCAAAGAGTTTATACAGATGCGTTGCCCTCCTTCTTCCTTCCTCTCCATGGGCCACCGGAAATCACACGCAGCACGAAATTAATCTGAATGTGTAAGTATATTATGTTCGTATGATCCTATGTTCCTTGGTAACTACTATACTAAGATTTTAAGAAATATATAAATTATAGGGTTTTAAATAATTATTCTAATATAACAAATATATAACTTGCAGATTTACTTCTAATAGAAACTGGATAAAAAACATCAACTAGTTTGCACGTTTAAAAACTAAAAAAAAAACAGTCGGCTTTTACATGTTTTTTAATTATTTTTTTAATGAGATCTACACGAATTTTAATTAAGACGTCTGTTTGTGCGTCCATATATGTCCACACAAACAAAGATAGTTCATACACAAGTAATACGTGCGACTATAGCATATAGACTTAATAAATTAACACTACAGCCTATTTCCTATGCGATATTCTGAGTTGGTATTTCGAAGCGAATATTTTTAGCGCATACATTTATGAGGCTCAGCACCCAGCCACTCTAATAAGCCAGCCCTATTCCAGTGCTTAATAATAAACGAGGCTGAGTTCGGATATAAACCCGCTCCAAGTCCGTACGTGACTTAGAAGTTGTAAAAGTCCTTACGTATTGCTGTAAAGCAACTGGTATGTCGAATCAACAGACCTCAGTATAATCTGGGAAATTACTTTTACTGTGGTAGTTGATTTGTTGTATTTTATTTTATACTAGCTGCGCCCCGCGGTTTCGAACGCGTAAGTTTCGATCCGGTGGAAATTTCGAAATGAAACAAAGATGTTGGGTGATTCTCAGACATACCTGATATGCACACAATCGGTGGGGTATGGTAACTAACATTGTGACACGAGAATTTTATATATATCGAGATTATAAAAGCTTACTTCTGATGTAAAGCAACATGGAGGTGGGAGGAGAAAGGAGGGCAGCTCATCTGTATAGCTTCTATGTGGCTGTCTATAGGCGTTTGAAATCATGAAAATGGCTCCGACTGCTCGTTTGCCCCCTATAAGATAAAAAAAAATTAAAACTGGAACGTGGAGATTGCAAAATGTCTACATAGATCACAATATAATCTGTTGAATTAGTTTTATAGCTGAATAGTACTATTTTCTATAGTATATGGGAACAAACGAGCAGTCGGAGCCATTTTCATGACTACCGACGCCCACAGACATCCGCATAGAGGCTAAACAGATGCGCTGCCCTCCTTTCTACTCCCACCTTCATGGGCCACCGGCTACTACACACCGCACGAAACGCGACAGCACTGTTACTTTACGACGTCTTCATGTAAGTGACAGTTACCTCCCCGGTCGCGCCGGCCCAATTCGGCTACATGCATGCAGTATGGCACTACCTTTTGGCAAGGTAACGATTTTAGAAAAATGTTTTCAGTCTGGCCAGAAAACGTATTTCATATAGGGCCATATTCTTTATCACATTTAATCATTTCATCCCTTTAATATAAAAGGGGTTCCGTCCCCTTTCATTTCCTGGACAAAAGGCGTCGGGTAACTTATTTCTGGTTTATGACCTTGACATCATATTGTATATTGGGGTATTGTAGACAAATAATAGTGATATGGGGCGGTCTGTACCCCCTGCCTTCACCGAAACTGGGGTAAATATATGTTGTAGTTGTTGTATAATATATTAACGGAAATATATATATTCCGTCATTGTATACTATTCCTTGTAAATGTATATAATTCCTAAAATCACCCGGAAATGTTTGAAATAAATTATATTAGACACATAATCAGGAATATCTAAACATTTCCTAAATAGCAATCGGAAATGTAAAACATTTAAAAAATCAATGGGTATGCGGATGGTATGAACGGGGGCGGAGGGAATTGTACCAAGAACGGAATCTTAAAACAATTATATACTTGATCTCAGATTGATTTGTGTGCAATTCCTAGATTTCTTACATTTCCGGTAACATATATTAATAAATACTTTTTAGTCGTCTCACTCAGTCGCTGTCTGCATAACAATAATGACCACCTTCTTCCCCATCAGTAGGTCACCGGTATTTCACAAGGAATCGCAACAGCATGAGATGACGATCAGGCTGGCGCAGTGCCTGCATGCATGTGCCCTGTTGCTGATAGATCCGGGGCACTCCACCACAGCGGCCGAAGGCTCTCGCAGTGGTTTTTAGTCAGTAGGGGCCTCGTGCCGAGTCCGACAATTCCTTCCGGCTCACCCAGGGCCGGCTGGACGGTGCCTAGAAGCATTTTCCCTGAGAAAAAAAAAAGTGCCTGCGGAGGCTTAGTAATAGGGTCCCATTTTTACTATTTAGGTACGGAATCATAAAACATAAATGTATTGTATACATAAACATTATGTAGGTACTACGTACTTAGGTGCTTATTTTTTCTAGTTCCTATCTCGTTGCATTTTTTATAGTGCCTATAGGAGACAAACGATCAGCCGGAGCCAAAAAAAGTACAATAAAACAACACAAATTTAAACTTTTCTATAGTTACCTTTACAATGTATTTATCCGTTTTTATTTGTACTATGGATTATTCCATCTAAAAACAACTTTATATTCACACTGAATAATATGTATACAATATACATCTATTACACTAATTCACGAATAAAAATAGGTATTTTACAATATTTGTTTTATTATTAAAATCATGTTACTACCGACCCTATCGTTATCGTTCTATGACGCGTTTGCACGTAACCCATACAATCTGCATCTCTAATTGCGCGTTAATAAGGTGCATTTTTCTTCGTTGCGAACATGAACGAGATTTTGTAGGTATTTATAGCGGTAGGTATTTGCACTTTTGTATGGGAGTGAAGTATCTGTTAGGTTTATTAATCTGTGCCCTTACGGTATTTAGCACGGGGCTAGACTAACGTAGTATTACGTTAGTCCACAGATTTTATTATTTTATTTTATTATTATTAATTTAGATCTAGTGCCAAATTCAATGCAGTATTGCTTAAAAATAACACAGCAATTGAATTTCACAACTATACCAGCAGCCATTAGGCGCATCCTGACTAAACAATTTTTTGTAAGTAAACAGCATTTTAAATATTTTTTTATTTTAGTCTTATTAACAAAAAAAAATGATGATATAACTTTTTTCTCCTTCTTTTGGAACTACTGGTGAAAACTGTTAAATATCTCTTATTTACATTAAGTTTTATGTTAATGTATATATAAGTTTTCAGATAAATAAAATAAAAAATAAAATAAAATAAAATAGCTGTCACTTTAGTATCATGATCAACACCATGCCAGCCCAATCCGACTGCAGGGTATGGCATACGTGTTACAATTTTTATTGTATAAGGGGCAAACGAGCAGTCGGAGCCGATTACATGACTACCGACGCCCATATACATCTGCATATCCTCGTCTCCTCCTCCCTCCATGGGCCACCGGCTACTAACGCACCGCACGATACGCCGGTATCGTGTAAGCGTGAGATACCTCCCCGCACGCATGCAGTGTGGCACTACCTACCTACTAAAACTACTTTTTATAACGCTAATACAAATTGAATACTCCCCGATATTCTATCACCATAAAAATATTGATCGTAATATTAATGTCGGACAGAATCGCCCGATAATAATAAAATTGAGTTGTTTCATCCGTGTATATTTTAATATTCGTGTATATTATTTACGGATGTTAAGGTGTAGCCACACTAACCGTGTACTAAAGAAAATAGAATGAATCAGTAGAAGTAGCCTTTTTTCATTAGTGGGAAAACGTGTCATATTGATAAGTGCTTATTATGCGACATAACCAGGCTTTGCACCTCGAGAACTCGACTTTAACGGATTTATAGTCGCCGCACACTTATCAACTCGGAAGGGGATCGTAAACGCCTCGCCTAGAAAAGCAAAGACGATACGATTACGTTACGTTTGCCATTAGTGTGCGTTGCAATATGAAGTTTCATACAAAGAATACTGACCAGCTCGTGCGATACGGTTACGATCCCTTTCCGAGTTGATAAGTGTGCTGCGATTAATCGTAGTTTATTTAGTTATTAAGCTATAGCATAGGTTTTGTGGCGGGCTTCGAGGCGACCGAATCAAGAAATTCCGTAACGAAAAAAAAACCTAAAACCGAACTATTAGAACTTTGAACTGCCACG
>LUGF01028013.1:0-13145 GCA_001625245.1 Calycopis cecrops | reverse complement strand
TAGTAAATTTCAAATCGATTGCACTATTATTAGTAGAAATAATCAAAAAAAACCTTCTCCTGTAAAATTTGGTTTTTGTCGCTTACGCTAAGTCGGCGGTAATGGCTCGATATGTATGCGCTGGCCTCTATCTCATCTCCTAACAGGCCAGTCAGACATAATTTCATGTTAAGTAAGAATTACCTCCACCGTTGTGCTTACTTAAAAGGGGAGAGGAGTAACCCATTCCGTCTTGGGCCACGGAATATAAAAGGTTGATACAAGCGAGAGGCATTAAATGAAACCACATATTTAGTCTATAATTTCCAGGCTACACAACAAAAATCAGATCAATCGGAGCAATAAATTAGCCACAGGAATATTTTAAACTTTTTTCTCCCAGCGTACACGCTGTATCACAGCTGATCGCCGACTATGGCCGCCGGGGTCACTCACCACGTGCACAACACTCACCCGTGGTACAAAGAGTGTTAACAATTTTTTATTGCTATTTAACTTGTTTGAAAAAAGTATTTTCGTATACTCGTCGTAAACTTTTTTTTAATAGTTTCGGATTAGCTGTAGGCACTTATAGTATACGTGGTTTCATTTAATGCCTCTCGCTCTTATCAACCTAGTATAAATGAAAAATTGCATAGCAATGCTTAGCAGCCGACTTGGGCCGGCGCGATCTGGATGGTACCTCTCACTTACAAGACACCGGCGTAAAGCGACTTTCTCGCATTTTGTGCGGAGCCGCTGAACCGTCGAAGGCAGACGGTGAAGGCGGACAACTTGTCTGTGGGCTTCGGTACTCATGACAATGGCGACTGCTCGTTTGCCCTCTTATGCTTTAAAAAAACACGCAACATGTATCTAAATGGCTTTTTCTTTTTTCTCTGTTTTTTTTTAAATTTTTATTTTATTTAAAAGGATTATCAACAACTGATTACACAAATTACATTTACATGTTACATTATTATTATTGCATACGTGAAGTGCATCAATAACTTACAGGTAAACACCACATGATTACATTTACATTTACATGATACAACAAGAATAAACATTAAAACTATAAGTTATTATTATTATCAATACCTACTTAGTTAATAGTAGTTTATGCAACTGTCGTATAATGAAGGGTATTAAAACTCGAGTGTGTTTTTATGAAACGAGCGAACGCGAGTTTCATAATAGTAACACGAGTGTTTTAATACCCGTGTTATATGCAGTTGCATACACTACTTTATCTTCACTAATGCAATTAATCAATTAATAAAACACTGCGAAACATTAAATTCAGGCGTATAATGTATTGTCGCAGTGAACTTGTGGTCATTAAAATCTAACCAATGAGAGCGCAGCTGCAGCGCGCGCAGGGCCAATCAGGAGCGAGCGCGCGCTGTTATGGATTTTGACATAAGGCTCTCTCACCACTTTTTCTTTCCCTCTCGCTCTCACAAAGTGTTATAATGAGATTTTACGATATCGATTTGGATATTATAACATCGTGTCAATTGAGTTTTTTGTTGTCTGAGCTATAACAGTAGTTATTATAAGTCAAGTATTGGAAACATAAGTAGAATGTTACAACATTAGTGTAGATAAAAAATATTAAGTATGCTAATATTTGACAGGGATATCTATGTATGTAATGTATGTGTTGATTTTTATTAATAAACTCATTACCTACTGTTGGAATTAATTTATTATTTATTTTGTATTTGTTAATGCGTATCACTAGACTTAACTTTTTCATGTGTGATTGTATGTGTGTTACTTTTGTTTGTGTGTTTAATATATTGTCATATATCTGTTTGTGGATGGTATAAACTTATTTCTACTCTATTCCAATACGCACGAGCTAAGGTGTACAACTATTTATTACGATAATGTATTCGATCAAACATGGTCGTCTCACGTCCCAGCTACACGTGCTGGTCGACATAACACAATAGATATGCAGCATATGCTAATACACGGCTGATGGCACCTGACGGAATGTTCTGGTAAACAGAAAATATATATGCGGATATTAATGGACGTTGATAGTCACCAAAACGCTCCGATCCTGTTACCAACAAACCCGGGGCCACCTCATCCTTTTAGGGCGGCTGAGGGCTTCCGTGAGGTTTAAAAGAAAAAGAAAAAAGAAAATCACCGATACGCTCCGATTGGTTGGACAATTTATAGTATAGTTGATAAACGAGCAGTCGGAGCCATTTTCAGGACTACCGACACTCGTAGACATCGTCGTAGTGGTTATACGGATGAGTTGCCCTCCTTCCTCTTCCTCCACGGGCCAACAGTTTACACAACGCAAGGAATGCGACAGAACAACTGTCACTTACCTCCTCACATACCCCCGGTCGTGCCCGTCCAATTCGTCTGCAATGGAGCGTGGTATTACCTCTTACCAATGCTTCAAAAATATCCAACGGTGCAAAAGTATGACAATCAGCAATGGGACTTTTAATTTCGTTCTTCTATTCATGCAATCACATCTTTTAAAGTATACACTTTTATTGATTAATTATTTATCGTCACCCATATACGGGGTTATTTCTTGGTCACCGGCCAAATTTTAAAATAAGGAAGTAAACATCATTCCATGGGTGTGTTTTAAATTTTATCGTCTAATTGTAATATTTTGTTAAATAAAAATCGATTTGAAATGGTCCTTAAAAATACATCGATTGTTGTTCTTACACAAATGTATCGACAAGGTCAGTGACGTCGGCCTACCGTGAGTCGCGAGTGTTATGCACGTGGTGACCAAGTAATATGTTAACAACATGGGACAAAGTAATTGTATCTAAATATTTTTTTAATGTTTTTCATTTCATAAATCGAATGTACTATTGATTCTGAACCAAACCCGAAAATTTGGCCGGTGACCAAAAAAATAACCCTGTATATAATATGTATCTGCATGTTTCATTAAATTAATTTAATTTAAATAAATTTCTATACGTATCCAAATTTACAATATTATTTTCTTGACTAATTACTATTTATATTGAAACTATTAATGATTACTATTTGCTTGTTGACTTTATTCTGAATATTGACTTGTTACAAATGTTGTGATCTGTAAAATTGCACGCATCAGAACTTCTTTTACAACCAAACTTGCTAATATTGTATTTATGCATGTACTGTTAGTGTCCTCAATACATAAAAATATGCATAATCGAGCGTTGCTCTGCTTCCTTTCTCCAACAGTAGGCCACCGGAAACTCGCAAGCCAGATAAAACGCGACATAACTGTCGCTTTAAGGCGGCACAGATAAGCGAAGATTAACTTTACCGTTAAGCAACTTACCCGGACGTAGTTCGATAGCACTACCGAAATTCATTGAATTTCACAAGATAAGAGACAATAGTGGTACAATCGGACCCTTATTCCTTATCGTGTACAAGAAGAGAAACAATGCGTTTCCAGTCCGCTGGGCGGTCGGCCATGCGGAGCTCCCTGACGACTGATCGCCAGATCCATTCGCCGCGGTTTGTAATGTCTACAGTACACATTACATCACACATTTTTATGGACATTTGAGTTGCCCCCCCGTCCAATGGGCCACCGGCTACTCACGAAACGTTTTAGTCATAAGTAATCCAAATAAGCTATTAGTTTCTTCTAAGTTCTAACTGTAAGTTTTTTTTTATGGCATAGGAGGGCAAACGAGCAGTCGGAGCCATTTTCATGACTACCGACGCCCACAAACATCCGCATAGAGGCTATACAGATGCGCTGCCCTCCTTTCTCCTCCCACCTCCACGGGCCACTGACTACTCACAAACCGCGCGAAACGCCACAGCGGCGCTGTCAGTTTACGCCGGTATCAAGTGAGCGAGAGGTACTTCCCCGGTCGTGCCGGCCCAATTCCGTTGCATAGGAGGATGTAGTGTCATGCACCACGCATGGCACTACCTCCTCATATGCGCTACCTCTTCCTAAAAAGTTGATTGTAAAATGAAAATTGAAGCTAAGACACTACGTAATCCATTTTGCTGGATGGCAACTGCCTTCCAAACAACTGTTGAGGAAAAATATCACAAATTTAGCTGGATGGTAAATGAAAAGTAAAGCCAAAAATACTTTTTTGTGGGAACCTTTGACCTCAAAGAAGGTGACAAATTCACAATTTGTTTGCGGCGCGTCCATATCGATTCAATGCAGTTTGTAATGCCTAAGTACACATTACATCACGGCAGCCGTTGGGGTCAAATATCACTCATTTTTCTGGGTGGGAAATGGAAGAAAACATATTGTTGTGCCAGGATGCCCTGCCGATAACAGATACATAACTTAGCAAGGTAGTCAAAAGACCATTGATTATTTACTATTGATGTAAGAACTCTGAAGCGATGCTAGATAACATTCGTAGTGGTGTAGTCTATTATAGCGACCTCGTGGTCAATTTAGGGAACTTTCGTGCGTTCAAACAGCCAAACAGACAAACATAAATATTACTAACAGCAAATAACTCAATCATAATAATACCCCTGATAACAACAAAGTATCCATATCAATTCATTTATTTATATTTCTGTGGTGCATAGTAGCCGGGCTTCACCTGGCGGCTCTCTCTCTACTTCTTGGCTCACTGCAAACTTGTACTGTCTCCCGCTTTGATTAGGGAGGGAAATTGGAATTACTTCCTACTCCTACTTTCTTCTAATTAAATTCGTTGCGGGTCCCAAGACAGATTTAGCTTTTCCCTCGGGCTCCCTGCGATCATATCAAAGAGTCAAGTGTGATTGCCGCTGTCGATCCTGGCGACAGAGGAGTAGCAGCGGTGGGGACGAGTGGTGGGCCAAAGCTCGGAAAAAAAAGGAAAAATAAAACTCTGAAGGTATCCATATCGTATTAAGAATGAGAGAGATCCGATTGTTAGCACTATCCAAAGGTCCATCCAATGGTAGCTCAAATTTTGTCTGAAACAGATAATTACCATGGTAGCTTAATGGTCGCCGCACACGCATCAACTCGGAAAAGGATCGTTACCGTATCACCTCGAGCCGGTCGGTATTCTTTGTATGAAACTGGATACTGCAACGCACACTAATAGGAAACGTAACGTAATCGTATCGTCTTCGCTTTTCTAGGCGAGACGTTTACGATGCCTTTCCGAGTTGATAAGTGTGCTGCAACTGTCGCAGCCAACTAGCTTAATTAGCTATTCAATCAACAGCCTAGCCTCTTGACTAAACAGCTCCATTCAACTAGAGTCCTGACTAATTTAGTTAGCTGCAACATTACCACTGTTGACAAAACCACCAATGACACCAGGCTGGCGCAGTGGTACAGGGCTAGGATAAGTGGAGCATGTTGCGTCAGGGGTTGCCCACGGGCTTGAATCCCGCCTAGGTCATGGATGTTTTTGTATTTATATCTACTTAAATTATAAAAATCTTAAATATATACAATTTCTTAAATTTATAAAACATATTAAGTATATTCCGTTGTCTAGTACACGTAACACAAGTCCGTACTGTACTTAGTACGGGGCTAGGCTAACGTAGTGTAATAAGTCCATATATATTTACTAGCTGCGCCCCGCGGTTTCACCCGCGTAACTTTCGATCTCGTGGGAATATCGGGATGAAAAATAGATGTTGACCGATTCTCAGACCTACTCAATATGCTCACAAAATTTCATGAGAATCGGTCAAGCCGTTTCGGAGGAGTATGGCAACGAAAACTGTGACACGAGAATTTTATATATTAGACTAGCTGCGCCCCGCGGTTTCACCCGCGTAACTTTCGATCCCGTGGGAATATCGGGATGAAAAATAGATGTTGGCCGATTCTGAGATCTATTCAATATGCTCACAAAATTTCATGAGAATCGGTCAAGCCGTTTCGGGGGAGTATGGCAACGAAAACTGTGACATGAGAATTTTATATATTAGATTTTATTAACTGTAGCGAATCTACTCACATTAGTGACAAAAGAACAATACACAAGCTCGAGTCACTGGGTAACAAGTCTATATGACATACTGTATCACCGTCCGTTGGAACTAACACTAACACTAGTAAGAGGTAGTGCCACGCTGCATGCATGCATGCAGCCAAATTGGGCCGCACGGCCGGGGAGGTACCTCTCGCTTACACGAGACGTGCGGTGTGTAAGTAGCCGGTGGCCCATGGATGGAGAAGGAGGAAGGAGCAACGCATCCTTATAGCTTCCATGCGGATGTATATGGGCGTCGGTAGTCATGCAAATCCAACTGCTTGTTTGCCCCCCAATACCATAAAAAAAACTAAATGTTGACAATCACAAAGGTGATGATGATGAACGTAATTAACTCAGATTAATGTGAACCATTTAAGATGTCCTCATCCAATTAGGGCTCCGCTAACTCACCAGTTGACCCTAACGCCCGGTGACTCACCCAGGTCTAATACCTTCAATTGTCCTGGTGGCATTTTATAAAGTTTTTATGTTTGTTTGTTACTCCTTCACGTAAAAACTGCTGAACCGACTGTCATGAAATTTGACCCACACATATAAAGTAACTTGAATTAACACAGGATAGTTTTTATCCCAAAATTGTTCCTATGGGATGCCAGGGTATGAGTTTATATTTTGCACGAGATGGAAATTTACGCGAGTGAAATCGCGGGCGAAAGATAGTATATGTGCTACGCGGACGCGGTAAATTGGGACCTAGCAAGAACGCGAAGAATGTTTGCCGTCCCAACTTACCGCGTCCATGTAGTAAAGATATTTTGCATAATCATCTTCGTAATTCATGACAGGTTGTATCCCGCGGTTTCACCCGTGTAAAACGTATTGAAAGGGAAATGTTATTTTTTTTCATTAATTCAGGATAACAGATAGAGACAGGATAACAGGATACAGATAGAAATCTATTTCTTCTAAATTCCTACCAAATCTATGTAGCAGTTTTTGCGCTACATACAAACTACTAGAAAACTTTTGAATTTATTGTTCTATTATTATTATTAGTAGGGTTTTGAAGGAGTATCTTTCATTTCGTTATTAAATGAAATTAAATAAAAATGTATTAAATCAAAATAGAATGAGACTATGAAATCATCAACATCATCAGCCTATTGCAGTCCACTGTTGGACAGCGGCCTCTCCAACAGCACGCCACTGGCCTCGACCTTCGGCTAACCTATTCCACTTCCTGCCCACAGCTTGGACTTCTTTTCTTATTATATATTAACGACTTACCCAGTATTACCTCTCATAAATGCATTCTTTTTGTCGATGACATTTCCATAGTAATTAAATGTAATAATGAATTGACATATAATTTAGACATTAATAATACAATAAAAGACGTAACAGAATGGCTAATAGATAATGAATTAAATGTTAATATTAAAAAAACGATGTACATGCAGTATTTTATGAAAAATGGTAGGAGGAAAAATATTAATATAAATTATGATGGCAATAGTATTAGAGAAACTGATTCAGTAAACTTTCTTGGTATTACTATAGATACGACAAAACTAGAAAGAACCTGAACAAATATGTGTATGTTCTTAGACGCCTGTCGAAAACTGTTGGTCATGAAACGGCTCTAATTGCATATCATGCATTTGTAGCCTCGTCCTTGAGGTACGGTGTAATTGTCTGGGGTAACTCTGTAGACATAAAACATTTATTTATAGCACAGAAGAAATGTGTCAGAGCAGTCTGCGGAGCCAGTCCTTTAGACTCGTGTAGGCCTCTGTTTAAAGAACTAAAGATTCTCACGCTTACATGTTTATACATTTATGAGATAAGCATATTTGTTCATAAAAATATGTCAGATTTTTTTATAAAAAAGTCAGATATTAACTAGGAATACCAGATTTCCCGATAAGTTAATGATGCCTTCTTGCAAAAGTACTACAATTTCGAAAAATTCTTACTGCATGTCAATTATTTATTTATATTTTGTAAGAGGTAGTGCCACACTGCATGCTTGCATGCAGTCGAATTGGGCCGGCACGACCGGGGAGGTACCTCTCGCTTACACGAGACCGGCGTAAAGTGACAGCTGTGCTGTCGCGTTTCGTGCGGTGTGTAAGTAGCCGGTGGCCCATGGAGGTGGGAGGAGAAAGAAAGGCAGCGCATCCGTATAGCCTCTATGCGGATGTTTGTGGGCGTAGGTAGTCATGAAAATGGCTCCGACTGCTCGTTTGCCCTCCTATACCATAAAAAAAAAAAAAAAAAAAAAAAAAAAAAAAATATATAATAAATTGCCTGAGGATTTGAAAACAGTACCTACCCTTTAAAGTATTTAAAAAAAAAATATACAACTGGTTAATGGAGATGTGTTTTTATTCATTAAACGAGTTTTTCAATTAATTAACTGTAATAATATGTTCCGCATTAAAGGTTTTGCCAATATTTTCTGACATTGTATAATTATAAATTTAGTGTTCTAACAGTAGATGTGACAACTTATTTTTAGTTTCCAAATTAGGTATAAGATGTGATATTTTTGGAACTAATATTATTTGTCCTAAATTGCTTGAATATATTTAATATTAATTAATATAATTATATAATTACTTTGACATTCTTGTACATCTTAAATTACTTGTATTTTTTTATTTGATAATTTTATTACTTGACATTTCTTGTATGACATTAAAAACTAATTAATTGTATTCCCTGTTGATAAACATTGGTATAATTTATGATGGCAAATTCTGTCGGAGGCGATAATGGCGTAGACCACAAGTGTGTAGATTAATTTTATCAATTAATGTCTTTATTGGTCATGTGTCGAGGATGAACGCCGAGAAGTGGGCCCACATAACATCTCAGTGGGCCCCGGACGGAGCGAGACGCAGAGGACGGCCGAGGAAACGTTGGCGGGACGACCTCGATGCCTTCGACAAAAGCTGGTGGGAGAAGTCAAAAGACCGGGATGGTTGGCGAAGTTTGGGGGAGGCCTTTGCCCAGCAGTGGGACAACATAGGCTGAACAAAAAAAAAAAAAATGTCTTTATTGTAAAAACCTACTTAATGTTGTGTAAATAATGTTTGCATACTATCTTAGTTAAAAGTCTCAGCTACAATATTTTATAAACCAACACCCACTGTACTACTTTTATGGCAAATAAATGATTATGATTATGATTATGATTATAAAATACGTCAATTAAATCTGACATCGTCTCAAATCTAGCAACCTACGAAGAACCGGCGACACCAACTCAGCGGAAATTAAGTTCTATTATTGATTACGAACCAAACCTGAAAATTTGGCCGGTGACCAAAAACTAATCCTGTATAACCCGTTTCCCGTGGCCCTTTGGAGGGGAAGAGCGGTGCAACACGTCTATATGAGCTAAAGCGGATATTTATTTTTAAGGTGGGGGGGGGGGGGGGCAAACGAGCAGTCGGAGACATTTTCATGATTGTCACTTTACACCGATCTCGTGTAAGCAAGAACGCTGGCTTGACAGCGTTTTTTTATGGTATATGGAGTAAACGAGCAGTCGAAGCCATTGCCATGACTACCGACGCCCGTAGACATCAGCATATAGGCTATACGGATTCGCTGTCCTCCTTTCTCTTCCCACCTCCGTGAGCCACCGGCTATTTACACAGGGCATGCACGCGACAGAACAGGCTCTGAGTGATCTGACGCCGGTCTCGACTAAGCCAGAGGTACCTCCCCGGTCGTGCCGGCCCAATTCGGGTAAATGCAAGCATGCAGCATGGCACTACCTCTTGGTGCCCCTTGTTTGCCCAACTACTACGATAAAATCCAAGTACTCTACTAATCTCCAAGTCCAATAACACGAACAATAACTATTACTATACTAATATCTACGTATCATAACAGAAATAATTAACAACGTAGACAAAGCCGCGTGTATCAGCTATATTGATTTTCATAACAGATATCGATACTTATCGAGTATCGATTACGCAGTTTTTATGTAAACTCGATAACGCGTGCGAGATATCTCACGGACACAACACTAGCTGTGCCTAGCGGTTTCATTCGCGTTTTCGTTCTTTTTTGTCGTATAGTGGGGTAAACGACCAGTCGGAGCCATTTTCATGACGCCCATAGTCATGCACATAGACGTTTTACAGATGCGCTACCTTCCTTCTTCCTCCTTGGGCCACCGGATATATACCGCACGGAACGCGACAGCACAGCTGTCACTTTACGCCGGTTTTGAAGCGAGGGGTACCTCCCCAGTCGTGTCAGCCCCATGCAGCTGCAATGCATGGTAGCATTACCTCATACTCTATATCAGTGGTTCTTAAACAGTGGTCTGCGTACCACTAGTGGTCCCTGGAAGCATTTCAAGTGGTCCACGCGCCATTACCCCCAGAGCAATAAACAAGATTTTCGTTATGCCGCGGACCACCCAGTTGAGGTGGTCCGGTTTACGAAAATTTGGTCAAACGGTCTCTCAGGACTAAAAGGTTAAGAACCAATGCTCTATGACCCATCCTGATTGATATCCAGATATCTATCCAATTTCAACTATTATTTTTTTGGGGATAACAAATCAATTTTTCTGTTATTCTAGATTGCATCTACAGCCAGTATTTTCGTTTCCAGAATTACAAACATTCGCATGTACATACATTTACATTTATATTCATTAGTGTAGTCACCAAATGGCTCCGATTGTTCGTTTGTCCCCTCAAGGTGTTCGCACATTACACCAACTTGACGCTGAGTCCGCTTCAACTCAACTCGACGTATGGCATTCAAATGTAAGCTTTATTGTGAGTTTTTTAAGAGTGAATTTGTAAGTTGTTAATAGGTGTGCCCTGTTGCTAACAGATCCGGGGCATCTCAGTATAGGCAGGATTTTGGTGGGTATTCGGTCCATCCGGGAGTCCCACACATACAGTGCATAAATGCAATTCCCCGCGAAAAAAAAAAATATTTGTTAATAGGTGGACGACGAGTGGTCAACGAGTTGACAACATATTAATTACCACGCGTCGTACATTTTCAACTTACAAATTTGACAAATTCACTCTTATGAAACACGATGAAATGCTCACATTTTAATGCCATGCGTCGAGTTGAGTTATAGTCGAGTCGGCGTTGAGTCGGAGTTGAGTTGGAGTTCAGTCGGCAACGAGTCAACATCAAGTCGGGGTCGAGTCGACGTTGAGTCGGCGTCGAGTCGGAATTGAGATGGAGTTCAGTCGGCGTCGAGTCGGAGTTGAGTAGGAGTTCAGTCGGCGTCGAGTCGGAGTTGAGTTGGAGTCGAGTCGTTAAAACGTGCGAACACGTTTAAACGTTAAAAGGAAATGTTTAAGCAAAGTGGCCTATTATTTTGCCAAACGCAAGAATCATCTGAAGTATAAACGCTGTATTGTTGTACTAAATGCGTAGGTATTTCTATCCATTGGGATGAATGTGAAATTATTTTTGTGTTCAGTTATTTTTGTCCTTATAAGTTACTGGCTGGTGCCTGCGGCTTCGTTCGCGTAGTTGTATTATAATCAAAGTGATTTGTTATTGTTTGCTTCTTTCAAATTTTTAAATCCGTCGGGAAAAGTGTAATTGCTGAATTTCCCATAGTAATGAGCGATTTTCCCGCAGTAAAAAAACATCACAAAAAGTTTCATTCGAATCTGTCCAATGGTTTCGGAGATTAGCCCCGACAAATCGACAAACAGACAGTTAAAAAAATAAAAAATTATTTAAAAGTGTTCTGATACTATTTCAACATCGCCCCCAATCAGTTTTTCTTAAATATATTCAATGTACAGACACACGGATTTTACTGTTTTATTATATGTAGGTATACATATATAGATAAGAAAGAAGATTTTAAGCGGTTTTCAATTTTCAATAACAATCAAGTACCAAATAAATAACTAACATGCTTAGTTGAACCAAAAATATTAATAGAACCACTAATAGAACTATTTATGAACTTAGCTAGTTATTAGTTATTAGGCCCACGGTCGGGCCGTGATAATAATAACAGTTCCATTAGCTACATCACAAACATTCTCATATCATATACATAAATGCACTATGAACATCTGGAGACCTGGTGACCCGAAATACAGGCCCCTAAAGTCTAGCTTGGGCACCAGTCTCTCGCAACATACCATCATAAATGTTATTATGTTCCTTATGTTGCTTAATAATTATTGTAACAAAATGTATATTATGGTGAGAAATAAATTCTTATATTATTATTATATCGGGATGCATCTCTCCTATATGCGGGAGTGGGTTGATCCCCCTTTAGACCCCGAACCTCGTCGTTTGACTAGTACTCATAGCACTGAAATGAAGCTGTATGAAGGTTTTGTTCGCTCCACAGTAAGAGTTCAAGTTAAGAAAAAAATTACCAAGACTTTTTAATAAAAGATTAGTTTTATATCGTGTGACATGGAGAGAATTTTATACGGAACTAGCTATGTCCCGCGGTTTCACCGAGTTTAATTTCTGAGAAATCCATATAAAGTTCTACACCCTATTTCACACCCGTAGGGGTTGAATTTCTAAAAATCCTTTCTTAGCGGATGCCTACGTCATAACATCTACCTGCATACCAATGTAGGATCCATCAAGTGGTTTGGGCTATGCGTCGATAGATCACTATGTATGTCAGTCAGTCACCATTTAATTTTATATATAAGTATAGATATTTAAATAGCAACCAAAAGGTTCTATGTGTATTTACGTACTTTTTATAAGGTTATTTTTATTGCATATTGTTTTTATTGCAGCCTATTTGGGACAGGATTGGGCCATCGCGCACGTAATAGGTACTGCAAAGTGACGTCGCTTTTCTTGCGGTTTGTGAAATTGTGCTTCCGGTGGCCTCTTGGACGCACGAAGGAAAGAACGAGACTGTAACATATAAGCGCTAAATAATAGTTTCTTTACTTTGCCTCTTATCCTACTAATATTATAAATGCGAAAGTTTGTATGTTTGTTTGTTACTCCTTCACGCAAAAACCACCGAACCGATTTTCATGAAATTTGACACACACATAGAGGGTAACTTGGATTAACACATATTATAGTTTTTATACCGAAAAAACGTTACTACGGGATACCATGGGATGATTTTCTATTTTCCGCGGGATCGAAAAATCGGAAATCGCGGGGCGCGTACTGTATAAACAGGTCGCTCCAGATTAAACTAGGGCGTGTATGATTAAGATGTGATTA
>LUGF01027991.1:227761-242356 GCA_001625245.1 Calycopis cecrops | reverse complement strand
ATCCCTCCTAGATAAACCCCCCACAAATGTGCCTGGTCTAACTAGTGCACCTCGCACAAATTGAGTCGTATCGTCGTATCTGTGAATTAAAATTACACAATCTAATAATTTATATTCAAGGTCACTTTATTAGGATCGATGATATCTAACAAGATATGCTCCGATGATTCGGACATTAATGGGAGTAAGAAACTGATAACTGGTTCAAGTTGAGCCGACAGACGTTGTCTTGTCATCATTGGAAAATATTTGTCATTGTAACGTATAATGTTATGTGGCCGAATTATTGAACTTTACCCTTTTTTTTGTTGACGCAGGGGAATACATTTACGCATGATACCTAGGAGCCCGGGTGGCCTTAAGACCTATTTAGGACTTGACACATGGGAGTGCTTAACCCTTAGCCCCAGTGCCTTCAGCTGCAATAATTGGAGGGTATCTGATCAACAAGCAACAGGATCCCTCCAGCGACAGGCTAATGCCCTTTATACCGCTCAAGCTAGTAAATATAATTAAGAAATACTTTTTGTAGGGTTGAAGAGTCAAAGCAATGTGAGCCTCCCCCGTCTCCCGAGCACGGGACATGTGGGGTACTGGGTGACGGAACCAGCTCTGGACTAGAACCAGTAGTATTCAAGTACTCATGTGACCCCGGGTATCAGCTCGACACGGTTTACAATGTCGTCGTCTGCTATAAAGGCGTGTGGTATAATGAACATCCTAAGTGCAAACGTAAGTTTTCATTCATAGGACACATAATACTTCAGAAATCTGATTTAAATCGTCAACAAACAAGGTCCTTACAGCGCCACTACACCTAAATCTTAGGTTTCCGTAGTCTAAGGGTAAAGCGTGCCCATATTACTAAGACTTCGCTGTACCTTCGTATTACCTCTACCATGCTGAAGAATTAAATTAAGGTTAACTAGGTTTTTAATAAAAAAACAATATGTGTTTTTATCTAGTCTGTCACCCAAATTAGGAACTTAAATGTGCATAGGGTAGCAATTGAATATTCTAGCAACTAAGTAATTCATTTTTTCTGTCATTGTCATTATATCATGTAGACCCATTTATTTTTTATATAGCACTAAGAAGCGTTATTACTAGCATTTGGATTTTGACTGCTATCAGTTAAAGTGTTGCTTTCACAATATTATGTGTGCAGAATTATTGTAGTATTTAAAATTGTGCTTATGAAACATTTCAGGAGTCTGTCACTTGGAACATCGTCCGGATGTAGAATATCAGTGTCTAAATCGTGACTATAAAAAGCTTCAATCGGATACTCTATGGCAGGAAGAGAGCGGCCATAGAGAATGTGAAGAGGAGGAGCCCGACGGAACTGTCGTTCGACCCCATTGCAAAAGTCCAAACTTCTACTCACCAGCCCCGTTGAAATTAATGAGATGTGTGGAGGGTGTTTGGGACTACACTCCCATCTGTGCTCCAGGTACGAACGTGATCGCACGCCGGATCTGCCGCAGAATTTGATGTGATGATTATATTTGTATCGAACTTGGTAGCACTATAAAATATTACGTTCCGTTTACCTGCTTTTTCAACCCAGTTGTCACCAGTATTGGAATATGGATTTCAAATAATGTACTCTGATTATACACAACAACATCAACCAATTGTAGAAAATATTACAATATGATACAAATAATCTATTTTTGAGAACATCTACCACCTCACAATTTGTGTTCACCCAGTTATTTACTTTGGGATATTTTTAAAAACATTGATGACATTAGTGATACACAAATAACAGTACCTAAATTATTATCATTTGATAATTTAAATTTTTTGAGTTATTATTGTTTTTATCCCAACAACACTGTAGGTCGGTACATCAAGTTCATGTGGGAACACTAGTTGATTTGAATTGTATTTAAGTATTTTTAGTTGATTTTAAATATCCATTTATTTTTTCGTCGAAATTTCATATAGTCTTTATAATAATAATCATTCATGTACGAGTTAATATTATTATATTTAGTAACATATTTTAAGTCCTTACTAACAATTAGGGCGTTTTGTTGCCTACATTAAAAAATAAATAAATATATGATAATATATTATAATTTGAATTGTATTTAAGTATTTTTAGTTGATTTTAAATATCCATTAATTTTTTCGTCGGATTTTCATAAAGTCATATTTTGTCTTACTTATCATATCTCTTATCTGTTTTATCTATCTTAAAATATAATTATGTCTTTTACAGAGTGTGGAATCCTTCCTCACGTTGGGACATCGCTTCTATTCGACGATGCCTATAGCAACCCACTTACATTACATACAATTTACGACAACAATTTACCATGGCATGCAATGGTATATAAAACAACGGAAAATCCTTATACTTTAGCATGCGGTGGTTCTCTAATTACCAATTCAATTATTATTTCAGGTATGGTACAAGATGACTTTTAAGTATTAAAATAATTATTCTGTTAATTATTTTAAAATAAATTACAAATATTTATTTAAGTAAAATTTCTATACGCGCGCTTGAGCTGTTTGGATGGAAGTGAAAGAATGGAAGTTGTCATTCAAATTTAAAATTCAAATTCGATTCGAATCGAATCGAAGTGAAACTTTTTTGTGTTTAAAAAGTAAATATCATATTAGGACATGTTATGTCATTGTTACTAGGGTAATGAAAATCAATATTATGTTTTACTTTAGTTGTATGGTCTAAAGCATACACTTTTTTTTGCTTTTTAACAAATGATGAATTTGTGTTCTTTAATATGAAAGATTATAAAATAATAGTATACTATCACTTTTACCTCACAGTAGTTTATGCATTAAACATGATTCCACCAGGATTGGTCTTAAAGTATTTATTACTTTCTTTACCTACATATTATGCTCCAGGGGATTTTGTCATACGCAAAAGTAAAATTATTCTTTCACCAAATTATCCAAGCAATCGATATTTTTAGCTGCACACTGCTTCTGGACAGAAACTGAAAAGAAATTACCAGCTACTCAGTTTGCCGCAGCAGTGGGAAAGCTATATCGTGATTGGGATAGCCCAAAAGATACTGAAGCTCAGAAATCGGATGTAAGTAAAATAGTATTTTCAAGCGCAATGGCATGCATTTATTAGATGTATAATCAGGTACAATTAGACTAAAACATTAGGGTGAGTTTACATAAATTCGCAAGCTGAATTTTGGTACAATTGTTCAAATTGAAAATAGTATAATTTTATTGTTATTATATCAAGCCCTTTAATATGTGTCCCATTTTTTGGGAAGAGTTCATTTTTTTTCCTCTTTTCTCTGTCCAGAGCTTCGTCGCTCCAATCAGGCGTTACGTGTCGAGTTCATCTCGCTATCTTTTTTTAAGTCGTGCCGTGTCGCCTCATTGAGCCTGGGTCCCATAAAGACAATTTGTGCCCAAGACTCGTCAGGTCTGCAGCAGATATGTTTAGTCCAGCTTTATTTGAGCTCCGCGGCTTTGAGACTACTTCGGCGATTATTGTGCTGGAGCGCATTGTTGGGTTTTTGATTCTGTCCAACAACTTAACTGCATTAATACAAACTAAAAAAAACTTCTAATAAAATTACTAGAAATTATGTAGTAAAAATGGTCCATCGATTCACTGATTCACGTATATAATATACATAAATTATATAAACGGTTATATTTAAAAAATAATTTGTCTGTTTTTTTAGATTAGGGACATAATAATACCATCAACATTTCAAGGGGAAGCTGCCAACTTACAGGATAATATTGCGATTGTGATCGTGAACAGTTCATTCCAATTTTCAATGTATATACGGCCAGTTTGTTTGGATTTCGATCACGCTTTTGATGATCGTCAGCTGCAAATTGGACGTTTTGGAAAGGTTTGTACAAATGGTTACATACATGATAATATTTTAACGAAACGTAATCTAGCTGGTACTAAATAAGTTTTGAGGAAAAGCCTTTTAATAAATGCATATCCTACAGGAATTAAAATCTCAATGGGATAAATATTCATTAATCCGTATTGTGGCCGCTCACACGTGATTTTTTTTTACAATATTGCTAACAAGCAATCGAAGCCTTTTGATGACTATCGACATCCAGAAACATACGTGATTCCCCTTTCATGAGTCATCAGAAACTAGCACACTGCACGAAACACGGTTGTATAGCTATCAATTTACGCCAGTATCGTGAGTGAGTACTATACAATACAATACTAAATACGTATACAACCAGATTTTGGGGAGACTGTTCCGCCATACAATGTAACGTATACGAGTATTTATTACTGATTTAACATAAAGTATCCCACTGCGGATTCGCCCGCGTAGGATTCTTTAATACAAACTTTCAGGCTCATATCACTCCCTTCAAAAGATAAAAGTAAATTAAAAATAGGTATATAATGTAGGTAAATTATGTAGGCTACATTACTTGTATATACAGTTATTTCTATATAATATTTACACAGCTCTCTAGATGGGCGTTAAAAGACGACAGCAAAACAAGTTCTCCAGCTCTAGAAGTGGTGGCCATGGAGTACCTCGACCCCGCTGAATGTCAACTTATGAATCCACCGCTCTTTAGAGAATTGATCACTAGCGACAAATTTTGCGCAAGGTTTTATAATGGTGAGACTGTAGTTTTTATATATGTATATAGTATAGAGGAGCGAACAAGCAGTCGGATCCTGATTACTACCGTCGCCATAAACATCCGCTTATAGGTCATACAGAAACGTTACCTACCATAATCCTGCCTCCTCAACGGACAAACGGATATGTAAGTAACACACCGCACAAAAAGCGACAGCACAGCTGTATCTTTACTCCAGTGTAAGCGAGAGTTTTGCCTTCCCGGCTGCAGTGCGGTAAGACACTTTTACAAAAAAGTAGTATGAAATATTTTATTTTAAATATATATAAAATTATGTATTTATCTCTTTAGCAAGATTACATTCTACGAAATATATGAGTTTGAAATAAGAAGAGTACAATCTAGACAAGGAAAAATATATTTGTCTTTTTTAATAGATACTGCAACGGTACGACAAGGCTACAGTGGGTCTGGGCTAGTGTTTTCGGAGTTTGATAGAGGCGTCCAACGACATTACCTCCGGGGAGTAGCGTCCGCGGTGCCGGCTTGGGACCCCCACATACACCACGTCATTTTCAGCATCACGCAGATCCTGAAGCATGAGCATTTTATTAAAGACAATATTAAATAAATAATATTCATTAATATTAGTCTTTTTTTTTAGCTTTATATTGTTTCTGCTTATTATAACTTTTTTTTATAGTATAGGGACGCAAACGAGCAGTGGGAGCCATTTTCATGTCTACTGACGCCCATAGAGATCCGCATAGAGGCTATACAGATGCGCTGCCATTCTTTTTCCTCCCACCTCCATGGGCCAACGTGATTCTTACGCCGGTACGCTGCTCTATATTGTTCCTCTCCTTTGATGACTTCCTACAAACCGCACGAAATGGCTGTCCCCGTTTCGTAGCTAAAATTTTACAGTGGCACCTATCATCAGAGCGATTGATACCTTCCCAGTCTTACCGGCCTAATTTCATTTTTTTTTACCATGGCACTACCTCTTAGTAAAAACTAATTTAATATATAGCACTGATCACATAAATTGAACATCGTGTTTGCCAATCCAGCGCTGTAAATAAAGTACAACTCCTTGAAGGTAAGGCCATGCTGTTCAGTTGAAACCGGGTCAAACCAGTCTTTTCGGGTACCGCGAGCGTATTAAGACGCTTCAAAACAAGGCCGTGAACACGTGTTCGGTACCGTACAGTCTACGGCAAAGTTTTTATGTTGGGGAAACACTTAAGCTATGAAAATGATTTTAAAATTGAGCTTACTTAAAATATGAGAGCATTAAGGGTATGGGTAGTTCAAAGATAGAGATAAATGGGAAAGGCTCTTTGAGGAGGCCAAGATCTACAAAGGGATATAGAGCAGCAGGGAGTCAAAAGTAAGTTAGTAAAAAAATATGAGAGCAAATCAGAAATGTTTTAGATATACGATGATTTTTGAGATAACTAACTCTGACTATCGTGGAAATTTATCAGTACCTAATTGCGATTTCCTTCTCGCTCTTACGATGTGTTTCAATATATTCGTATTTCTGTAATTACATATTTGCCATATAATTTTCTCTTACTATTATAGCCTTTTAACGCCAATCTTACACAAGTAATGAAATGTATTGTACAAAGTTTCTATATCAGCAACATTTACATTCATTGCATTTGGTCGAGCACTAAATTAGTGTATAAATGGCACTCGTTGAGTTGGGTTATTTCATACCTACTCTTCTACATTGGAACAACAGTATTCCCATATATTATGTAACACCATACATGTATAATATATTTTATAAAGGTAAATTAATAACACAGTTTATATACTAGCATGTTTAATAAAATATATATACCGGATCAATAATAATTTAGCCATATAATAATACCTACCAAATCTTTAAATATATAAAAAGATTTAAATATAATGAATTCTATATAATATACAGTACAATTATTTCATTTACACATATTAAAAATAAATAGAAAGTGAATCCGTTTACTACATCATTATTTTATTTATAAGTATAATAATTTGGAAATGATTATTTGCATAAGTTAACTAAATGATTAGGATTTTAAATTTCCTCGTATCACTTTTTCATGTTGACTTTTTTGAACAACAGCAAGATAATATATTTACGCCACATCCCTGACTGGATCGACAGAGAGAGAGAGAGGGACAGAGAGAACACTCACGAACCTTCCATACTTGTTTTGATTCTTTCACATTCCTTTTTCTCTTATCATTAGGTACTCTCTTCATGCAATACGAATATGGTAAAAACTCTTGACAACACCATCGATCAAATCAAAGTTGCAATGGGTTACAAATAAATATATATGCTCCTCTATTTACAGAATTAATATCTCTTAGTAACCAATTTTATTATTAAAAATACTATATTTTTGTTAAAATTTCCATTATTTTTTTTCCATAAAATATTATAATATTCGATAAAAGGTAGGATATTTAATTGGATATAAGCCATTAAGCCATTTAAATTAAATTAAAAAATACAAATCATTCAAAGATAAACAGGATTAGATTCAATGTCGTGTTAGGGTTTCTTTTGTTTATATATAATAATAATATCTGCGTTTGCAGTCGTTTTTAGGCCAGTCACCATCGCAGGATCAGTCTAGAATAACAAAGAGAACGTTTTAGTGCTGACAGAATGGGCCTATACCAATGGTATATATAGATAGATTGATCTCTGGTACCGACAACTGATGCGATCTGTGGACGTCCCTCGGTGATGACCAGCTCAGCTTGCTCGCTGTACACTGAGTGCACTGTGGAGATACAGGTCAATCGTAGTTGGCCGTGCTCGAAGCTTTCCTCCCTCACTATGAAGGAGAGCTGAATTACCGACGCCACCTGTACATAATTAATTCCACTTTGTTGGACGTCAAAAATAAAAATAGTCAATCATAATTAAATAAAGCCCAAGTTACTTCCTAATAATATAATAAATAATAATTCAGTATAAATTTAATAATACTTTAAATTTATTGTAATTCTTTCTTAAATATTTTCTCCTCAGAATATTACTATACAAGAAGAATATTATAATTATTTATTAATCTTTGATAATATGAAATACCTGAATAGTTTTTTTTATTATGGTTCAAAAGGCCTTCCATGGTCTAATTATGATGTTGCTGTTTTCGTCGCCCGGAGCCGGCGTGTTCCGACTGAGCTGCGGCAGTTCGATAGAGACCGCAGGACTCGGAAGGATGCGCTGTTGAATTATAGGCTTCCCTTGTATCTGAAAACAATAAATCACATGCACTAGCTTCGGATGTTTGTGGTACAGATTACATTAAAATAGTTAGTTGAAATAAACTACTAAAGTAAATAATTGTTTCCTTTGAGCCTTAATAGTCAACGTAGTAACATTGATAAGTTTGTGGCGGTGGTTGTGGTCGTAAAAGGCGCTCTCGTCTATGATTGTGTTCTAATTCTAAATCCTACTCGTGGGATTAAGAGCCTCAAATATCACCTTTGTAATTCGGTGACGCAATAAGCATTTTGGTCTCATTTCCCCTGAGTCCTAGTGGTAATGTTTCCCAGAATCCGTATGATTTAATCTTATTAATTTTAATGTTATATTTGAAAACAGTTTTAGATCACCTAATTAAATCTATTAAAAACTTTAAATTCTGAGATAAAAAAATAAGGTATTTTCGAATGCAAGAATGACATTGCATTGATATAGCATCAATAGCATCGACGGGATATAAAATAAGTATTAGAGGAGAACGCACAGTCTTTTGAGTATATTGGTAACTTTGGCTCCTATAAATATCCCTCCTTGGTCTCTTTGGCCGATGACCAATAGAATCCCTCTAATGAACCACCCATAGAAACAAGGGCAATGTATCTTTGTTGAAATTGTGCGGATGTCTATGGGCGACGGTAGTTATCAAAAGTTACTATTGATCATTTGCCCATTTATAAGTACGATGATGCCGCCTTCTGTTCTGGCGTAGCACCCCTTTGCGGCGATTACTGACCTAGATATACTATCCCATCTGGGTGAATAATGAAACTCGGATAAACTTATTTAAATATATATTCTTTTATTTTATCTCGTGGTACGAATACATTTTTGATTATATAAGATATAACCCTAGCTAAGATTCAAATCACTTCTATACCATTTTGCTGTAAAACATATTCAGACCTGATCTAGAATAATTTTTATTCTGTCAAAGAGGAAAATTCTCAAATTGTTCTTACATTAAAATTCAAATTCTTTTCTTTATTAAAAACATTTCCAGCAAGGAGTTTCCACTCACTACAGTACTATTAAAAAATCCTATATTTATTTTTGAAATTGTACTTTTGTTAAAATACCTACAAAACAAATTTGTATATGCCATTTCATAAAATAGGTATATTCGAATATGATGTTACGTACCTACTTATTCTATTTTAATTAAATTAAATTTTCTATTTTTTTAAGATGATAAGAAATATTGGGAAGAGAAAATAATGTGCACGTAAAGGCAGCTTGTTCATACCATTTTTTATCTCAGTTCACCTGAAGCCATAATGTTTGACATGAATTTCCAGTGTGGTGGGCTCATGAACTACCTACTAAGCTATCAAAAGTATGAAATTTCTAGCTATATCTGGAAGTTAATTGAATTGTAACGCAATGATTTCGTTGCAAAGTTAACGTACAAGTCATACTTATTCAAGACGTATAATAAAAATGATCAGCTCACATTTTTTTCTCTTAATGTTTTCCTCGAATTTATATTCGCGTTCATATAAAAGTTAATAATAGCTGTTTGTGGTAAATTGAAACATTTATATAAATGTGACCTTACCGAGGGATTTGCTCAAAAGCATTCAGAAACAAAGTGGGTATTACGTATTGTAGTAAAAAATATGGAATGTTAAATATTTATAACAATATGAAAGTTCTTTCTCGTTATCAAATACATTTGGAAGCTTTAAAAACAGATGGAATATAGAAAATGAAATAAAATGTACATGTACGTGTGTGTACCTAATTTGTAAAATAGATAATTCTTACTTTGTGATATATAAATAAGAAATGTAAATCTCAAAACAATGTAAGGCTACTCTTCCTTTTTTTATGCACGAAAACTAGTTTTTCACATTCCCATTCTCAAGCGAGCTTAAAAAAAAACTAAATCTATGCCGCCTAGGAAGATTAGTCAGTTTTTACCACCAGTGAAAGGCCATATCCCTCTACGAGATGCATATTATCAACTTGGTTGTGACTGTAAACTCTCTTAAGGACAAACAAAATGATTAACAAAAACTCGCGTTAAAAATAATATAGCTGATATTAAACACACGCGTTAAAAAATCTGCAGTCTGCGAAGACACTATGGTTGGTCCATGCCATTATATAAGATTTGATAAAACACACCCTCGCTAAAGAACACCGACTCCTTCCAAGAATTATCCGTGAGGCTATTGAAATTAGAGAGTACATATTTTTATGTTGATCGGAACAATTAAATAATTATAAATCTTCGGGTGCTTTTATTAAGTTATAACATCGGACCTCAGTCCACCCGTGACTATAGTAATGTAAAACTTGTAAAATACTTGAATAAACCGCGTTAAAAATAGTTTTATTACAATGTGTAACATTCGCGTAAACGTATCAAGGAAATACGTAGGAAAAATAATAAATATTTTATTAAAAATGTTTTACTAGAGAAGTTTTAATATAAAGCGTCACTACATTATTCCTTAACGTTACGTATAACATACAGAAAAGCTGCAAAGAAAACTAATTAAATTTCTAGATCTTCTCTTGCGGTGTCCACGTCTAAAAGAAAATTATTCAGAGTAATTATTTTACAGTGTGTGCTCAGAAAGCACGAAAAACACGTTGACAATAATATTTTTTTCCGAGTCCGCTGAAAAACATCCAGCAGTACACTTTAATTTGTTATAATCATGGATTTAGAATTCATAAACAATTGTTAGTGCATGTTTTTCTTTTAACAATAATAATTTCACATTATATTTTTAGAACAAATTGTTGTTTAAAATAAAAAAATCTTTAATAAAACCAAAGTTTTGAGTTGAGAGAGAAAAATTAAGTTGCGAATCTCCAGTACTCACCAACGACGTGTATGTAGGCTGAACGAACTGGCGTGTGAAAGGACGGCGCGTCAGCAGAGACCTCGCAGCGAAACCGTCGGGCCAGCTGCGGCTCACGGGTCGCCTCACCTGCAACCTGCTGGGACGTGAACCTCAATACCTAGAGCAAGTCGTGCAATCTCATATCTCATCAAAACATGAACGGGAAATAAGAGCCAAGTTCAAGGACGAATTCTGAGAAAAATGTTTAATTACTGAATTAAGGCTACAGAACAGGGTGCGAAAAGTGACATATCTACCACTTTAGGACGGTATCATTTACGAGGTACCCGGTACGATTACAATGCAGCATGGCAGTACTTATTCTTAGCATAAGAGAGACCTCGAGTCTTATTCTTAGCACTTCATAAGCTCTCTCTTTTTCATGTACGAAGTAACGCTATAATCGACACACGATAAAAATCATCAATGACTGCTACAATGCCAAGCTACACTTTAAAAATTTAATAAAAGCAGTCCCTTCGAAAATATGTTGCGTCAAAATTACATCAAAAAATTTCCTGATCCAGATATACGGGCCACGATTTTTCGCCATTCAAAATTCACTGTGCAAATGTCAAGGAGCTTAATTTTCAATTTATTCGTAATGAATATATTTTATTTGAGATACAGAATTGGATTGTAAAATTTTAATATGATTTCTTATTTGTAACAGAAAGTGTAAAGAAAAGGTAACCATTTTTTAATCATGGAATGTCCATGTGTGTGCTCAGAACTATGTCAATTTATAAAATAAAATATGTCTGATATCTATGTAATTCTAGATTTTAATACCTATATGTATGCCATATTTCAACCAAACTCATTCAATGGTTTTTGCGACAACTATTACACACTCATAACAACATAATTCTTAACTGTTAAGAATTATGTCTAACTGCTAGGACAAATTGCACATAACTTTACACTTTTTCGCGTTCGATACATACTTTACGGGTTTTAACGCGATAGATCGGCAACGAGCTATTCTGCCATAATATGTGAAAAGGCCAGTGTTTACCAAATTAACTATAGCTGTTGAAGCTCATACATCGGCCAAACAAAACACAATCGCCGAGAGGATTATGAATCATATAGACCATCAGTACTATCCAAGAATGATCCGGGATATCCAAAGCATAGAACTTTCAATCGAGAGGATAGATATATATTATAATATTATCTCCATCATGTAACGAGTGATAAAAAAATAATCAAAACTAAGCATCGGAATATATAATTGGACGATTCTACGGATACCGTGAGTTGTGTGTGCCGCGGTGTTTCGATTGTTCAACAGGAATCTGACAAAGGGAACCCTCCCTTTGTCCTTTGTTGATGCGCCTACATATCATTTGTAATGAAAATAGTGTTTCGCATCAGTCTCGCGACACAACAGCTGTTAACATCAGTCAGCTCGTGAGTGAGGCTAGTGTGACCCGGGCAAAACATCGAGCAAAAGTATATGTTTTCGGTTTCTACATATATACATTTATAATAGAAATGAAAAAATACGTTAAAGAAATTTATATTTTTATGGTCTCGACCGATTGAAATGCGATTGGTACGTACGAACGCATTTTGCTACATTATAATTGTCAACAAAAACATTCCTTTTTATTTTTATCTGGGAATCCATATACAGGTATGAATAGAAGAAGAAGAAGAATATATTAAAATTTTGAAATTTAATAATATTAAGATATAGAGGTACGTCTAGAAAGCAAAATCTATCGCCAAATCATCGGCGTAATGGAAAATTACTGACGGCTTAGTATAAATTCGTCTTAAAACGTCTTTAGAATCAATTGACTCAAGCTGAAAAAGTTGTGAGGTTAGTTAATTAAACCCGCATAAGCGATGCAAAATAGCGCATCAAATTCACAAATATAGATATGAAAAGATTGTTACGACAGATCGAATCCGTTTACTTTAAAGTTGTTCACGCCAGATATGCATGGCACAGCCATCTAATTATGATGAACGTTTAATACCTCAAGTGACAGTGGCAAACTATGGGGGCGCCAAATTGTTCAGGACTGCATGTTGTGAATTAATTAAACATATTTTTTTCTTTTGAAGCTAAGATTTATTCAGGTATTAAATACATCGACTGTTCTTCACGGTGGTTCGGGCCGAAGAGGACGATAGACGGGCGCGTCCCTCGACACTAAAGTCTGTCCGGGAAGCGGAAATGTCACTTACACTAAACGTCACAGATTATACTTTTTAAGGTTTAATAGTTTGCCACTGTCACTTGACGTATTAAACGTTCATAATTAGAAGACGGTGCCATGCATATATGGCGTGAACAAAAGTGTTCACAAAAAATGTGAAGACTAGTTGCTCAAAACTGTTCTCATGAGTATTTTATCGTATAAAACCCAAATAAAAATCAAAAACTTACAACTACGCTTATCCCGGGTCAAGCGAAGATCCGCATGAAGGGGTACTCCTTAGGCAAGTAGCTGAAGAACTCCTGCCTCCCTCTGTTCCACTTGACACTGTACAGCGTCTCGATGCCCTCTAACGTCCACTTACACGCCAGCAGTACGGTATCACCCAGTCGCACGGCAGACGGCGCTATCAGCTGCACATCTGCCGTGCGAATGTGTCTGAAACAAAAGATAAACTTTATTTTACCGCCGATGACGGACCTAAAATTGTTTGGTATTTAAGACGCATATGGCATTACACTCGGCAATATCTGTATATGTCTGCAGGTGATACAAGTAAAGCATTTAGCGAGAGAAGTGGAATACGCATTAATATTTACAGCAAATTTTATTACAGGACTTCGCGTTAAAATTCAAAATCCCATCGTCACCATCTGTATCTCCCGAAGAATACTGTGCGCTTTAAGCGCAATTTCGTACTACTTCAATATGGAATCAGCTGCCTTCCTCGGTATTTCTGAACTGATACGACCTAGAAATTAAAAAAATGTCTACATTCATATTATTCTCTTTATTCATTTCGCCTTTTCTCCCCCTAGCTGACCCGTCTTTATTTATTATTACATTTTAACTTAAGGGTCAATTCACACCAAAAGCGCGGCGAAGCAGAGCGCATTTTCAGTGTCATATAAATTTAAACTTTATTTTCATTACTGTAGTACTTATTATCGAATTCTCGCGACTTTCGCGCGGATTCCAGCGAATCCTCGCGCACTCGACTCGTTCGAGTTTCTCATGCGATAATAAGTATTATAGTAATTTTTATAAAGTTGAAATTCATATGACACATAAACTGCGCTTCGTTTCGCTGCGCTTCGCCGCGCTTTTGGTGTGAATTGACCCTTAGTGTAATATAAAAAGTAACAGGCTTTGTAGTTACGTGACATAAGATTCGATATACTTCATGGCTCACATAGTTTGAAAAATATTTCAGTCTTATAAATCGACGTTGTAACACAACATGTTGAGATCTATATAGCCAAAAGGTAAGCGTATACTGGTGTTGTAACAGTAACGGTTGTAGAAGACACCGCGTCTACGCAACTGTAATTATTGCACATATTTTGCCATTGCAATCAAATTGTCAAAATCCCAACTCATTGGCTTAATTAAGCAAGAAGGAAAGACGCTTATTCAGAAGATAAATAAAGATATTTCTTTTTAAAAAAGCAACTGTCACTTGTAATAATCCAGAGTGAATGCGAGAGGATGACGTGAACAAAAAATTGAGTTGATGTTTAGTGACAGCGGTCCAAGTCCATCCGGTTCATTATTGTCCCACCAACTTGAATACAGAACGCTGACCACTGACCGAACACATTCTACTGGATGGGACATAAATTGAAAATGATATATTAATGCACTAAAAACTATTTTAAATTTGTTAATATAAACTTTCATTTATTTGAGG
>LUGF01027991.1:204913-226416 GCA_001625245.1 Calycopis cecrops | reverse complement strand
AAAGCAATTTTTGGTGAAAAACGTATATGTTATCATGAGTATCTAATTTAAATAACATACGTATGACACGAGTGCTTAAGGCATGCACATTTGGTTTTACCAAACTTTTTATTTTAAATTTGTTAATATAAACTTTCATTTATTTGAGGGGTATCAAAATAGTTGAGTCGTTTTTCGTAATAGTTACACTACAATTTATTAGCATTCTAACCTAATTCTAAAAAGCAAAAATCTTGTTTACTAGCCACTCTTTAGATCATTATGGTAATATATTCCTCTTAAGATTATGATATATAAATTTTAAGAAGAAAGAATTTAGGCTACTAAAATTTAAACCCAAAAACGATCATTTTTTTAGGGTTCCGTACCCAAAGGGTAAAAACGGGACCCTATTACTAAGGCTCCTATGTCCGTCCGTCCGTCCGTCCGTCCGTCGCTCGGTCCGTCCGTCCGTTCGTCTGTCACCAGGCTGTACCTCATGAACTATGATAGACAGTTGAAATTTTCACAGATGGTGTATTTCTGTTTCCGCTATAACAACAAATACTAAAAAATTAAATAATATGAATATATTATGAATATATAATATAGGTTATCACGAGGCAACTAATATAAACATAAATGTAGAAATACATAGGTATACATACACATAAACGCTCAAAAAACACTATCCTTTTATGTGGTCGTGTAAATGCCTCTACAATTTCATGAGCGAAATATCTCATGCTCTCCACGTTTGTGACATGTCTAAGCAATTTATTTTTTACACGGCAGTCATCATCTATTATTTTCATTAAGAGACAGCGCGTGACCGAAATACATTGGCCTTTAACAGTGGCACTTGTTTTTTGAATTGTCAAAGCCTTCAGGGTTAATAAAGTTGTTTGCAGCCCTCATAATTTTATTCTTGTCTGCTGTGATAATAAATTTATACTTTTTATTTTGCAACTATATTGTTCATTAGGTATATTCAATAATTGGCGGGAAATTGCGCAAGATCGTGCTAAGTGGAGAACTCTGGTTTCGAAGGCCTAGACTCACTTCGGATCACTGCGCCAGACGAGTTTATTTAGCCAGCTATTGTTATGTGTACGCACAGGCATGTCTGTATCAATTACATTTACTTGCATGATATAAAAACCGACAAAGGGCGTGACTGTCACTGGCCAGATACCTAGAGCCAGTTGATTTTACAAAGAAAACAAATCTATGAGGAATGTCACTGACATTACTATAACAAATTCAAGACGAAGTCTTAAAGAAATAAAAAGATATGTAGCTACTTTACCACTTCACTGCGGCTATTGGATGCTTATTGCCTCAGCCGAAGGGAATCATTTTACTACAATGTACTTTTTTTTTTATAGTATAGGGGGGCAAACGAGCAGTCGGATTTTCCGCAAAGAAGCTATAAACATGCGTTGCCCTCCTTTCTCCTTCTCCCTCCATGTGTCACCTACTGCTTACAAACCGGACGAAACGCGACAGCTGTCACTTTACGTCGGTCTCGAGTAAGCGGGAGGTACCTCCCCGGCCGTGCCCGTGCACATGCAGCGTGGCACTACCTCTTACTAAAATTAAAAAAATATTGTATCTAAGCCCTCTTGACTAATAATAATATCAAGTAAATAATAGTTCATGTATCTATCATTGCGTTTCAAATCGATTGAAACGGAAATCGAGTTAATTAATAATGTTTCACGAGAGAGATCGTTCAGTGTATGATAATTAAATGATAATTTGTCGACGTCAAAATTCAGAGGAATTAATTATATTGTAACTTAATAATTAAAATAGGTCATGTTTGTAGCGAAATTCATCAACTAGCAGCCAAATATTTAATTGTAGACTATCCATCCTATTAATTTAAAGTAGTCATAAATGTACATTTATTATAATATTATGCTTAGTTTGGAATAAGTGTATTATTCTATGCTTTTAAATGTAACATATTATTATGTAATAACGATGCATTTAACACAAACCGATTTATACAATAGTCGAACTATAATCACGTATCCCGATATGCAAACAACTGCCTAAAGAAATACCAATTTGTGAGTAGTCCTTGGTACGATGGTAGATGTGATAAAAGAGAGAAAAAATCTGCATGAACAGCAGTGATTTGCTATATGTCTCATAAATATTATGGACGACGGGGCAATATATAAATTCCCGTTCAAAAAGAATTAGGAGCTTATCTAAATATTTCTTATAATTATATAAAAGAAATTAAAGGTCGAAAAATGCTAGCAAAAAATATTTGACATTAGAGAAGTTTTTACATGGATCCCAAAACTTTTCCGCAACTTTATAAACTTGTAATATTAACTTCATTCACCTAATAAACAGCTATTCCCTCGCGTGCCATCGGCTTGTATATAACAACCCACCATCCAATTTATATGGAAAACGTTTCTAAATGTATTTCGTTTGATACGATCAACGCTGGATCGGGATTTGATCGTACATCTCTGTATCATGGGAATGATAGTTGGGCTTTCTGTCAGCAATCGTTCGCTTTGCATACTAAGGATACGACCCGCCAGGGACACAAGTACATGAGGTGGATATCTTCCTAGTCCGAAACCGTAAATGTTATGTTGTACGATGTATCTAACATGTTTCGCAATATGTATAAGTTGTACGACATACTGCTGGCATTTACCTTTTTAAATATACTTATTTTCGTTATAAATAAGATAATGAACTGATTTTGAATAGTTCTTACTACGACGTGGAATCGTGCAATTGGGCCAGGGGTCAGGATGGGAACATCCTCACCTCTGGCCCCAGTACTCCAAATGAGCACGCCACCAATGTTCAAACTGGACCATTTCAAATCACGCCGCCATCGTCGCCGTCGGTTCTTTTACCTTTTCATTACAAATTTAAAATTTAATGGACTGAATTGTAAGATAAAAGTTTTCGTGAAAGTGAGTAATTTCTCAAATTTAATGAGTATTATAATTTATCGCAATATTATTTTGGTAAGAAATGGAGATCATTATTTTATTCTTTTCTTAATTGTGAAAACTATGAATTTTCATTATTTTTTTTTTTTCATAAAAGATGCGAAAACAAAAACATAAAACATGTCAAAAAATTCTTATAATGTTTTCTATTGGCCCTAAAAGTTTCCCCATTTATTTCTACATTTTATCTCCAATATATTAGAATAGATGTAAAGTTCGTTTGCTGTATGTTGTTTAGATTTATCTTGGTCTACATTAATAATTACCAGTAATCTATCCCAAAAGCAGGAAGCCGGTCACACGTCTCAACCAGATACTGGAGCTCATATTGATCTCGGCTAACTAACGATCTCGTGCATGGTCACGTATTATGGTTGTGTTCATGTCATCACTGAGTTGGGTCTCTTTTCACGTCACCTGCAACAATAAAGACCAATTTTTAACGACAAAATTCAAACCCTTTTTGAATAATCCACATATTTAAAACATTTTAAGTGGTTATAAAATTATGTTTTGCGCAGAATCTCTATCCGTTTGGGGTGGAATTGTATTTCACAAAATATATTATATTATATTAATACCTACGTTTTAATAGTACTATTTTATTATTCCATGACGTCTTTATTAAATGGAAATTTAGTCTAGTTTAGTGATAACGATGCTTGATTATTATTGGTATATCGTAGGTAAAGGAACCCAGCGAGGTGACTGCTGAACCAGTTATATAATTAATTATTATTAATGTAAAGTAGAATTACTGCAGAATATTAGTGGTAGTAAATATTTTTTATTGGTTTATCACATAATATTATATCACTGTGGATTCCTGATTTTCACCATATACTCATAATAGTTCTATTCATTTTAATATATCCAGATCGATAGATACGATCGAGTTACATAAAACATATTAATGCGCCTGAATTATAAACGAATCAATTGTCTACATCCATATTAAAGAGGATGCGAATTATTGCAAAAAAACTTAATAAAAGTCTGAACGGTTATTGATGACAACAAGCAAGCTAATATTGCATCCTCACGATCCGGGATAAAGTGGGGTTTTACTAGAATAATATCCGGCTAGAAGTTAATTAAATGCTGACAAGCGTAGTTCAAGCGAATAGCGTTCCATGTGTACCTGACGTGGGTCGGATTATATGCTTCGATACGAAATTAAACAACGAAAACTTTTAAAGATGCAGGTATTGCTAATTCAATTCAAGGTAAATAAAGAAACTATTTTTAAATAATCCAACAAGAAAACATTATTGTTCCGATTCTTATTTTTAGGACTTATATGTAAGAGTTAAATCCATATTTCTTTTTTTTTCTTTCTCTTAAGCTATTATTTTTAGGAAAATACGATTTTTTATTTAGGTTTAATTTAAAATATTGAGGTAAAAATTATGAGGATTAATAAAGAAGTACTCGATTTAAAATATTTTTTATTTTAATCCGAACCGTAACTAATAAATATATTAGTATGTTAACTGCATAATAATATATTAAACCTGTACTCCGGTGACCTCAATCGTGAGCACGTAGCTCTGGTTATTACATAATTTATCCTCCAGTATTGGGAAAACATCGTTAAGATTTGTTCGATAAAAGGCTTTCAAAACATGTCACAGGATCTGGGCTTATTGAATAAATATTTTCTTGGTAAAACGTTTTTCTATTTTAGACATATTGATTGCTAGGTATCATCATCAGTCATGTGCTTGTTTTCGACTTCTATTATAAAATTCAATTAGTGAAATTTGGATACATTTATTTTTTATATATCACATTTTTATATAATTTTTTTTTTTTATTTTATCGGATGATCTCAAAGACAATTATATAATTATTATAACCTTTCTTGTACTCTCAGAACACTAATATTAACGTGCCTTAAAATCTATGACTTGAAATAAAAAACTAGATCACTTTCATTACATGGCCTGTTTTATTTTTATCTACGAAAGTTAATAAGCAAAAAAAAAATAAGTATAAAAATTGTATATATATATAATCGTAAAAAAATATTTTATAAAATAATTATTTTAATTAACTTTTTCACTTATATGTATATTTAAATCTTTATCAATTAACGCAATGACAACGATTCTCCGAATATTTGCACCCAATTCGGGCTGGCTAGTGCATTCTTACTTCACTAAATTTTTTTGTCGCTTTTTTGCGGTGTGAACTCCCTGTGGACCATGGTGGCGGTGGGAGGAAAGAGAGCAAAACATATGTATAGCCATAAGTGATTGTATGGGATTTTGTAGACGTCAAAACAGCTCAGTGATCCAAGTTTGTCTCCCTATTTTTAAAAAAAGTGTATGCTTTAGATCACACAACTGAAGTAAAACTTAATTATTGATTTTCATTACCGTAGTTATAATGATATAACATGTCATATATTATTTATTTAGAAAAACATGTTTCATTTAAATCGAAATTGAATTTCGAATTTGTACGCCTTACTTCCCTTGGCCTAGCCCGATGTGTGATTTTTGTAACGCTCTCGCTAGCTTACTCCCCATGTCAAGCGCTCGTATAGAAGTTTTACTACAAAAATCTGTAAACATGGTTATTGAAATTCCTCCTCAGAATTTTATGCATATACTAGTTGCGTCCGTCAGTTTCATCCATGTTATAAGATTATTAAACTTACCCCCCTAATTCACATAATATACAACTGCACTAAAGTATAACACTTGACATAAAAAAAATGTTTCTTAGTTTTCAAAATGGCTAAAAAATCAATTGAATGCGCACAGTTTCGTTGGGGACCTACCGCTGAACTCAGCAGAAATAAAAGGGAAAGAAGAAATAAAGGAAAAAAACGGTCAAAAAACCACACCTTAATATTTTGTTTGCTATGCATAATAATTATATTTCGTGAACGTGATTCGGAAATTATTTTATACACACACGCGTGTTGTATGTGTGTGCATGTGCATATGAGTGTATCGCAGGCATTCAATAAATCCATCCAGCAACATATAATCTAATAAGAAACGAAATATCTATATTATTTTTAGGGTTGCGTATCTCAAAGAGAAAAAACGGAACCCTTATAGGATCGCTTTGTTGTCCGTCTGACTGTGCGTCTGTCAAGACCTTTTTCTCTAAAACGCGTGAAGGGATTAACCTGATATTTTTGTCAAATACAGTGGTCAGTTACGTCTCGATCCCTTAAAAAATCACACTTTTAAGTTAACGCAATAAAAAGTTATAGCCAATTATGCACAAATTTTGTATGAAAACGTACTTTGTCGAAAACAAAAAAAATATCGGGTACTTTCCGTTGACCTGGAGTTGTAAAATTTGGCAAGAAGTAAGAACTTATAGCACATATATAAGAATAAATCTGAAAACTAGTAAATTGTATTATGTAGATCATTGGAAAAATCATTATCAACTTATAACTGTAATTCGTTGCCTACTAAATGTGTGTGAGCAACCGCTTATATACGTTTGTCAACTTAAACGGCAGGCGTAAAGTTACAATTATTGAAAACTTTGCATTACGTTTGGATTACGGAACCCTCGGTGTGCGAGTCGGACTCGCACTTGGCCGGTTTTTATTTTATGGTATAGTCGGATCCATTTTCATGATTGCCGACGCCTATAAACATCCGCATGGATGCTATACAGATGCGCTGCCCTTGTTTCTTGTCCCACCTATATGAGCCACCGGCTATTTACACACCGCACGAAACGCGACTGCACAGCTGTCACTTTACGCCAGTCTCGTGTAAGCGAGAGGTTCCTCCTCGGTCGTGCCGGCCACATTCGGCTGCATGAAAACATGCAGTGTGGTACTACCTCTTCCTATGTGTTATTATATTATCCTATTAATTATAGTACAAAAAGTTACAGCTGTACTCTTTAAATATTTTCTAAGAAAAAAACCACCTTTATACCTTCAAAGTTTTCAATTTATGAACTTGTTTCATCTGGAAATTGGTATACATTCAATTTGAGTTTTCAGTGAACTCAGAAATCAAAGAGCTTTGGCGTCTAATTAAAGGAGTCAATGAACAAAAAAAAACAGCTTAATACCATCGCTGTGGCAAATTAGCAAGAAATGTCAACTTTCATCTATTTTTTCATTTCTGTGTAAATAGCATTCGACAAATAAAAAAAACTAAACCCAAGTATCGCAGTCTTGTGATTTAATATATAAAGCAAGTCGATTAATTAATTCTTTTTACAACGCAAAAGCATACAATATGTTAATTAATGTACCTTGCAGGATTCTCTGTTATAATTTTACTTTTATTTCTTTATGAGAGATAGATGAATATTTATTTTAAGCAAATTAGTAATTCTGAGAATCGAAGCTGGAAAAATATTAGATAGTCCAGACAGTAAATACACTCAAACTGAGACATAGATGAACTTATTTATTTTAAGCAAGTTAGTAATTCTGAGAATGGAAGCTGGTAACATATTATATAGTCCAGACAGTAAATACACTCAATAAGGAAAGGAGTAGGTACATACGGTATGAAATATATTTGAAGAAGAATATAATGTTTTTAAATTCCTATTTCCATTTAAAAAAATTAAACTATTTTTTTATACTATAAGGGGACAAACGACCAATCGGAGCCATGTTCAGGATTACCGGCGCCATAGACATCCGCATTCGGCTAGACAGATGCGTTGTCCTCCTTTCTCTTCCTCCCAACCCCAAGGTCATGGACCAAATGATACAATATCGACCAAATATTCAAATATCAGTAAGATATTGAAAAAATATATATCTGACCGTTAAAGATAATCATTTATTAAAATGTTAGTGTTGCACGATTGTTAGCGGGTTTTTAATTGTATTTAATTATTTTTATAAGTTTCTAAATATCAAAAGGGTTCGTTATTAGAATATCTATTTAAAATTCGGTAAATTCAAATAAATAAGATAACAAAAGTCAAAAAGATTCTGCATACATTCATAGTTATATAATACAAGTATAATATGGTTGTTTCAGATAAAATATACAGTTATTTTATTGTTGAATAATATTATAACCACAGCAAATATTAAGTATTATTGTGTTATTTATTTATGGACATTTTTTCTGGTTTACGAGTACATTATGTTTATTAATTTATATATAGATATAAATACTGTTTGTGTTCTTTAAATAAAATAAAATAAAAATAAAATAAATATTTACATGTTTCTCATATAACTATTTCAGGTCGAACTCACGAAATTGTAATTAACCACTTATTGGTTAATAACAAGAAATTACAATTTCGCTACTGTCCTAAAGTATTCATGGGGATAATAAAAGTTTCATGGGACCACAAAACTTTATGCTTATTTTTCTATTAAAATTTATGCGATTTCATAAAATCGTGTCATAACATAATTTATAGAGGAAACTTAGTAAGCAGAAATAAAGTTGGTTACAGATACTGTTGTGTCAGTTAAATTATATGCGTAGAAATAATCATATGCATAACCCATAAAATTAGCAGTACCTTTATTTATTTTTTTACGCAGAGCAATACATTTAGATATGGTACCTACTTTTTTTTTTATTCGCAGGGGAAATTTTCTAAAAGATATCTGGACTGCAAGCAAGATTATTGGCAGGCCAGGTTATGTGGGATTTTTACCCACGAAAACCCCTGCGGCGAATATTTCGGCATCATCTAGGGATAATGGGAACTCGTAAAGAACAACACCCGCTGTCCATATCCTTGCCTCTTGCATCTGGCGATGCTCTTCTCTATAATGTTGGCTTCTCGTCATCGGTTTATGGCCCAATAGGCATGGCTTCTAGACTTATATCAAACTCAACGCTTACGGCAATACAAACTAAATCGTAAAAATACTAGTAAAAGGTAACACTGGTGATTCTTTGTGAAAAAAAACCTTCAAACAATCAATTTCTTATGATCAAAGACGAATGTACTCGACTCGGGTGTGGTTGGTACCGCCTGTGGTTGGGCATGTTCGATCAGCAGGGTAACAATGGCTGCTGTAAGGCATATGGGTCGTAGGGCTCGATAAATAAATAAACGACAATAACATCGTTTTTTTATATTAGTGAATATTAATTAAAAATACCGCTAGTATCCGATAATATAATATTACAAGTGGGTCTCCCGCGAAACTTCTTAGATCTTTTTCTCTCTTTATTTTTCTCCACATCGTAAATATGTAGAAAATTAATACGGGGAGCTCTTTAAAATTAGATCAATGCCGATTTTTGTGTGCTGTTATCGGCACCTAATCACTAGGACAAAAATCTGTATTTTATCGGACTAACAATATTAACATATAAGATAATTAAAGTATTTGCAGCGTGGCATTCGACTAGACGTCTATGTAAATTACTTTCTATTTCCACTAAAATTTCAATTTCACAGTTGTTGCTGTTATCCATAATAGATTACGCTGATTCTTGCTTTGTTAATCTAACAGAGGAACAGCTGAATAAACTAGAACGTCTGCAAAACCTAGCCATAAGATTTATATTCGGAGTACGAAAATATGAGCATATATCACAATACCGCGCGAAACTCAACTGGTTGCCAATCCGGGCCCCCCGCAATGTCCGTATGCTTACACTTTTATATTCCATCTTATTTGACCCTAGAACACCGATATACCTAAAAGAAAAATTTATATTTCGTACTTCCGATGGCAAACAGCTGCGCTCATCTGGCAATATAGGTATTACTCGAATCCCCTATTCACAAAACAAAATATTTTAGTTCGTCATTCACTGTCCGATCAATTTCACTATGGAACTTATCCACATTAAACGCGCAAAAACGTATAGTGGTTTCAAAACGATGGTAAAAGATCATTACCTAAGCTGTCAAACTTAATTGTCTATATTATTGATATTATTAAGGTTCATAGATTGTATACAATTATTTATTTTAATTAATATTATTGTTATATATTAGTCTATATTAAATTATAATTATATATTTATTTTATTAACTATGTATAGAATATGTAAACTTATTTTTCGTTTTCTACTGTGCACCACTACCTCCTTGTATTTTTTTAATGTATCCTCTAGGTTAAGGTTGCCTGGAAGAAATTGCTGTAAAGTAATAAGGCCGCCTTCGTGTGCATACATAGTGTAACATGTACTGTATTGTTTTTACTGGCTTTATGTAATGTGCGCAATAAAGAATATTTTCATTTTTCATTTTCATTTCATAATAATATAAATATTTAAAACACGACCAACATAATTGCTGGTCATGTTTGGAACTAAAAAAGAAATAATATTGGTGGTTATATTCGTGTCAGAATAGTAGGCATATTGCGAGATGTTTGCAAGCACTTAAGAAGAAATTGAATCAGCGCCTTTACAAGGCTCTTCAGCGGTAACGAACAAGGGTAAATAAAATCCGATGAAAAAATATTTTGTATTTTATGACAGTATTAGGGTAAAAGAGCAAGTCCGAGCCACGTTAAATTTACCAGTTCGTTTTTTCAGTAGTCCAAAATTTATTTACATTTTTTTTTGAGTTAAAGATTCAGGCGTGAGAGATCCAACCTGGATCTGACTACTTAAGATTGGCTATTGAATGAAAAATATTCCTTTGAATTCGGTCAATTCTTTTGAGAGCTACGATACCACATATAGATAAAGAAAACACCCGTTTTTGCGTCAGGGGTTAAAATCGAAGATCGGTATATCTTTCTTCAGATCCATATCCATTCCACCTCCCAAACCCACAACCACACTAAAAACCTTTAAACACAGTCATCTTTTGTAATAAAAACTGGGAAATATCAACAACAGTTGTAAAATATCAAAGTGAAATAAGTCCAAGGTAAAATCACGTTATAATACATCAACGTCCGCGTCGCCTGGCGGAGCATAAAAAACGTTGATACGTTAACATATGGCCGGCGCAGTGATAAGTTTCTGATTACGTCGCCCGTATCCTGCGGGACCACCCGCACTCTCTGTTATATGTCACTACTGCTTGTAAAAACAGAAATTACTAGCGTCTTATAAAATATGCAAGACTGTCCGGCTGCCTCTGAACAGTCCCTACTACGTCATCTAGAAATTAGTACTATTTTACCAGTCATTATAGTCAATATAAGTAAAATAGTAATAATCGTTTTGAATAAAAAAATGTAGCACCAATTTTTATATTTTAAGTAATAGTCGCAATTCTCGCAGCTGCCTTTGGTACAGAGCTCTACGAGGCTAAATGACTGTCAAGCTACGAAGAGAACGTGATATATGCAGGTGAAATCGATAGGTAAAGCTAGTTTATGACACAACAGGTCCGGTTTTGAATGTAGGTGAGGAGGACGAACGGCTTCCCATATCTCTGTCTCGCACGATTTTAATCTCATTTTTTTTTCATACCACGCTCCTAAATTTTTTAAAGGTGACCTTTTTAACACGAAAACGTATATTATTTAATGTTATAATTCAAAAAAAGAACTCAGTTATGAAGCTTATGAAAACAAAAAGGTAATTTCCGGTATAAGGAAATTCGAAAGAACAAAGCTCGATTTTGGGTTGGACTTAAAATTTCTTGTACACTCATTTTATTGTTTGAGTATTAAAAGCGGTTGAGTGGCAACCCGGCGCGCGGGCTCAAGTGTCAGTTCAAAGGAGGGATTTAGGAGAAAAGAACGGATTATGTGAACAAGGAATGTTTAAGTCCGCATTGAATAAATTAAACCTCAAATTAATTCTAACAATTGCATACAATGGGTACTTTTTACCTGACTGCGTCAGAAGAGTAATGTTTATTTAGCGTATGTGGACATGAAGTTTACGTTTCTTGTTCTAGCTTGAACAGTTTTACGCATTATATCGTATGCATAATAAGATTCCTATTGATAATAGTATATACACTAAATAAATTCATTTTAAGCTGTCGGCATTATGTTAGGTCATAAAGTCGAGAGGGATCTCTCGACGGATTTACACCTTGTCGTGAAGTGAGGGAGCTTATTAACCGGGACTTGAACCACTACGGTGAAGCCAAGAGGAATCTCAAGAGGAAGTCGCTCTGAGTGGGCTTCGGATTCCCGCTCTGGATACGTCCATGGAGAAGGCGTCGCGGGAGGAGAGGTGTCTCGGTGTGTCGTTGCTGTGCAGTGTGCACCCTGTCGCACTGTCTGATGAGTTGGCAGTGGAGCCGCAGAGGAAATGGAGATGCGGTGTGTCGTTGCCGTCCTCCCTGTCCTCTGCGGCCGTTTACTAGTTGGCGTCTGGGTGGCGGTCTTGGGGTGGGGCCGTTGCCATGTGGATGCGACCAGCCAACGTCGGCGGTCCTCCACACGTCCCTCCGAATTATCAGGTGACGGCCTGGATTGGGACCACCGGCGTGGCGTGCTCCGTTGGAGCATTGGGACCAGGGGTCATGATGGGAAACTGACCCCATTCCACGGATCCAACTTTGGAGTAGGGACTGTTCAAAGGCAGCCGGACAGTCCCCAAGGAGAAGAAGTCTGGCCTTTTCACCGAAGCCAGCCTGTCACTGGAGGGACCATGTTTCTTGTACATCGGGGACCCTCCAATTATAGCGGCTGAAGTCACCAGGCAGGGACCAACCGGCCTCCTAAGTAGCGTACGTAAAGGTATTCACCATTACCAGAAAAGTAAAAAAAAAATCCTCTGTCTCACATAAATATAGCAGGATACATAAATATAGCAAATATAGGATATGAGTATAACGTTTAGCAGGAACTATAATTTTATTTTCATATATTTATATATTTGAATTGAACTTTTATCTATCTCCTTTTTAATCTTATAAGAATCACCCAGATGTGTTAGTGATACTTAAATAATCTAATCACTAATAATAACATTAGACACACTGTGACAATAGTGGCAACTAAAACACCTACCGGAGAATACTGTAACCTCATTCAACGAATGTAAAGTATAATTTGCGTTCTTAATTCTTCTTCTGACCTCTCTACGTAACGCTATTAAAACGCTTATATACTTATTTTATTAACCATTATATTTATAAAAGTAATATAACTACATTATTATTTACTAAATTTATCTTTATATTGCAACTATGTATCATTGAATTCGTCACTGCCTTCCGTCTTACCTTGGGGCGCCACTGAAAATCGGTGCGGAGAACCTAAATTCTCCTCCTTCAGTGCTCCTCACATTACATCACTGTGCATGCATAATATGTAACAAGGAGTTAAATTGTTTTTTTTTGTTTTGTTTAATAAGTATTTAAATTGTCCTTTTTTTTGTCTTTTGTTACAATATGTGTTTATATTTTGTGCTGCATTTTGTCTGTTGTTGTTTTATGGAGAATTGAATAAATTTATTTCTATTTCTATTTCTATTTCACTGTTAACATGAATGAAGTACCGTACTACCCCAAATACTGACTTAGTGGAACCCTCAAAGTCACGCCCCTATTGTTACCACTCACGCTCAATATCATAGTGCGCATTTTTATATTATTTGAGTAATTATTATTATATTTATTAACACTTTAATAGCTGATCACGCGCTGAGTACGTCCCAGCTTGATTGTCTCAGGGCGCTGATCACGTCTTCAGTACGTCTCTGACTTTCATAATGTTTATTTTAAAATTACGTTCTTGCCACGTGTTTCGCGTGTATCCCTGAAAGAGTGTGATGCTTTAGCTACGCACACATGCTCGATTCACCGAGGTGGGTCGCTTGGTGTGTGTGAAACAAGCGATCCAGTAGCGCGCTGCGACATTGGAATTCCTCGTCGCTATCGCGAGAACACGTCTACGATTTTTGGCGCGAAATGGCAAAACATCAAAGTTTTTTATTGCCCTGATTGTGAACTTGAATATTCCAATATGTCACCACCCATGCTCCAAAATATATCATACAAAAAAAATATACATATAATAATTAATTTTTGTTTAGAAAATAAATTATTACTTTAAAGAAGTTGAATGTCGGAGTTTTTCTTTTTTCACTTTTATACCATATCAGAATGTCAAATATTTTTTTATTATTTTTACAGTATCGGCATAAAATGTCCGGTGAACCAGTGTAGGTATGTGCGTTATAAAACTCTTGGCTGTTAAAGTGTTATACCATTTATTAATTGGACTCCTAATTCATCCATCGCATAAATATCATGATCCAGAGCGTCGGAGGTTTTTTTATAGTCAGTAAAATGCATTATAATTTTTAACTTAAGCTTTTCTCAAGTTCAAAAATTTCAATATTAAAGTAGTAGTAAGTAGTTCAACTTAGATTAAGTTTTAGTCGAGTCTTCGAGACTTTTATCAGGTTTTGATATTTTTTCTTTATATTGTCCCATAATGCCTATAGTAAAATAGTTTTGAGAAATTGTGACGACCGTGTAAATTTGTAGCCAGTGCTACGGAACCGTAGCAGCTACAATAAATACCACGTAGGACTTTGATTTCATATCATTGTCTTACCTAACAATATTATAACGTTAAATCTATTTTTTTTCTTCTCTTTCTATCACATGACTTGATCATGTGCAAGGAATGCCTAAAGCAGAAATTAATTTGAGATTTGAATCTTTAATACATCATTTTCAGATTTATAACTCTATTAATAACCATAATAAAGATTTAACATAATAAAGATTTAATATAAGGATGGTGCTTATTGAAAGATTTTTGGACTTTAATTCTGATCACTTTTGTAATGTGAATGTAATGTGAATAAACAGAGAAAATATTTTTTCACTATTTTTTTATAGTATAAGGGGGCAAACGAGTAATCGGAGCCAATTTCATGGTAACTATCGTCACCTATAGACATCCGCATAGAGGTTATACAAATTCGTTGCCCCCCTCTGTCTCCTCCCTCTATGGGCCACCGGCTACTTACACACTGAACTAAACGTGGCGACAGCACAGCTATTACTTCACGCCGGTTTCGTGTATGCGAGAGGTACCTCCCCAGTCGTGCCGGCGCAATTCAGCTAAATGCATGCATGCAGCGTGGCACTACCTTTTACTGGAACGGAAAATGAACTCCTTATCTGTTGACACACACACACACTTAGAACACACAACACTGGACTGAAACCAAACAAAAACTGTCACTGTTGTATGCGACAAACTCGTAGTTCGAGCAACGTGCATGCATCGGTCCCGAACATCAGTAGCCAGGACACTGAGCCGTTGATAAGGTTTAGATGTACAGCGAGCGATCTATCTACGTACAATCACTAGCAATAGTTGTGACTTCAGTACCCTGTCACATTGCCACTGACGCATTGCAGCCAAATTGGGCTAGATCTAGATACCGATCTATATCGGGTACAATCTGATTGATACATTTACTTGCTGTCAATTGAGACATTGCTAACGCATGTATATTTTGCGTATAAAATGCAATGTTTGTTTTACACTTTCCCAAATGCTTTCGTGTGTTACAAATTTCAAGCAACTAACATGTGCGGCGATCCATTTTTTAAGGTAAACTTTCAATACGCACGCTTGACATGGAAAGTAGGCTGGCTAGAGCGTTACAAAAGTCACATATCGGGCGAGGCCAATGGAAGTTGTCATTCACATTCAAAATTCAAATTCGATTTAAGTGAAACTTTTTTGTATTTAAAAAATAAATATCATATAATATGTTGTCATTGTAACTATGGTAATGAATTAATCATTAATAAAGTTTTACTTCAGTTGTGTGGTCAAAGCACACACGTTTTTTCGTATTTGAAGGCATTATATGTTTAATTACGCTAATGCCCCAAACGTTGATACAGGAGTATAAAACTAGTTTTAAATGAATCGAAAAGAAAATGATTTATATAAACAATTCTGCATTTTTTTTTTATTAAACGGCGTGGCTAACTTCGGTAAATCATTTATAATAGTTTTTGCTCCTTCTGTTGTTCTGTTTGTGCAAATAGTTTCCCCACTCACCCATATCTCGCGGTTGTCAAAGCTTTACAAAGGTTTACAAACTTCTTGTAATCACACGGCAGCCGCCTGTGGAATTTATCTCGTGGAAAACTGACGCGCAGTTGTATTATTACGTAGTTTTCAATATTATATTTCACGGAGAAAAGCAGGTATCATACTTATATGTACAGGGTCTGTCGTAAGTAATGGATAACCCGTGACCTGGAGTTAGTCCGTGTCTAAAACTGTAAGAAAAACGTATTATTATCCTAGACTTCCTTACTGTATGAAAATGGATTAGCCTTTTAAACTTTTTTATAAATTTCGATACTTTTTTCATTCATTCTGTTGCCATTTCATCCATTTTTTGTATTTCTTTGTTATTTTTGTAGTACTATTTTCTTCAAGACATGTACTATTTAATTTTTTATGTGTTTTTTTTAGATTTATTTTAGGTGTTTTTGATGTAAAACTGTAAAAAAAAGTACAGTGCTAGAGCTGCCCATGATGTTAATAAATAGTCTAGTGTGTGAAGATTCTAAAAAAGTATTACAATGTGTACTTTAGTAGCAACATTAAGTTACAGGAGCGAAATCAATATCAAAGCCAGAATTTTAAATTTTTATGTATTGTTAAAAATGGTTATAAAACTTTTTCATAATGATTTTATTTTATCAAGATACTACTACTACTAAAAATAACAAACAAATACCAAAATTTGATGAAATGGCTACAGAATGAATGAAAAAAGTAGCGTTTATAAAAAAGTATAAAACGCTAAGCCATTTTCATACGATAAGGAAGTCTGGAAAAAAAATACGTTTTTCTTACAGTTTTAGACACGGACTAAGTCCAGGGTTCGGAGTACCTACGAGGGTCAGGGGTCGGTCAGCCCGCCCACTAACTAAAGCTATATTTATTAGACACACAACACACTAACTAAACCTAAGAGTGGGGAGACATGCCGCCGTAAAGTGGCAGTCATGATGTCACTTCTTGTGGCAGTTTTCAGCTGGCCTATTGGAGAGGAGTAGGAACCAATACATCTCAAGTTCACATTAACCACGATTTGCGAGTAACTTCTGATGGATTGATCACACAGTTGGGAGAGTCAAGTTCATCAAAGCCAGGAGATACAGCGTTTGAGTTGCAGCTGTCGAGGGGTTGCCCTAGATGAGGCAGCCTCTCAGTATCTATAATATATTGATGCGTGAAGCAAAAACTTTAGTAACATTTTTACGTAAATTGCGCAGAAATAGGAGTATGAAATTTGGCACACATAAAGTTTATGTGTAAGAGAAGTGCAGAACGCTAATATTTTTATATATTTTATATTTGTCACAACGTCAGTATATCTCAGTTCAGTCAGTCAGTCAGAAGCAATTTGGCACCAAAACCGTGGGCCTACGTTGGTAGTCCGCGCGTTTTGTAGATATAATTTTTTTAAATAGTTTATTACAAATATGAGGATTTTAAAATTTAGTTAAATAGATACTTTTTCTATTTTATGTGTGGTTTTAATAAGATAATTACAAAAAATAATTGATATTTTAAAGTGGCCATTATAGTAATAGTAGGCCACGCGTGTACTCAAGTAAAAAAAAGATGTGAGATGTGCGTGTACTGTAGTGTGTAGAAATAAAAATGTTTTAATTTAATATATTATAATATGTTACCGTTAGAGTTCGTAATACGTTATTGTGCTCATTGACTAGGTAATCTGCAGATACTCTGATACGATTCGTTAAAGTGTAAAAGTTGAACTAAAAACTCTTATTTACACTTTACCTAATTAATCTGCACAGTAACGAACGGTACATCGTTAAATTGCGAAGGACACTGAACGAAATACTTTTGTTTTGCTCACCCACTCCCTCCGTGCTAGTTAGTCGGTCGGGCACTACAAGTAGAATTTTGAAGCAATTATTGAAAATTTGTTTTTAGCGTTTGTCAAGAAAGGTTGACTTTCGAAATTTTCTTATGCCAAACCGCGACTAAACCGTCAATTAGTTATGGCCAGAGCTTTGCAAAATGTGACTGAAAATATAAATGTGCAACTAAAATACTGTTTTTTATTTCTTTGTTTATAAGTCTCCTTAGACTTTATTAAATAATTACCTACAAGTAATTATTTTTTTTATTCAAACGAGATCAATTTATCATATGCATGGTCGTTAGTCTGCAGATTACCTAGGGAGTCTCTAGATAGTTAATGTGGAATCTCAGTTATAGTTTTCCACTTTAACTAACCCAGCCAGGTAATCTGCACTCTAACCGATTTTCGCAGATTAGCGGTAGCATATACATATTTAATAATCGTAGTATAAATTAAAACATTATAATAGAATTTCCTTTTCTATGAACTAGTCCCACGGACGAATGCGGCTTTAAATTATGATTCAATAATGGCTTGTGAAGTGTAACAATCGGGTGTGTTAGGACGAGCGCGAGTTGCATATGAAATGAGTAACTTGCGATTGAATTATAACTAATTGAGTCTGGTTATGAGATGCAAATGCGATTGGCCTCGAAGCAAAATAATTACATTAAAGCTCGTGAATGTTTCTTTCGATAAAGTTTTTTAACAGTTGATGATGATAAAGCTTTCGTTCCTCTCCTTTATGCCGGAGTTAGCAAGAGTTACGTTCCTGGTCGTGCCAGAAAAAGTACGAAAAAGTAGGTAAAGTAATGTAAAAAAATATCTTTGTTAAAAAATAAACGTAAAGCCACCAAATTAAATAAGATTTATTAAACTACAAAAGAAATTAAGACTAGTGGTGCCACGTACACAAGAATTCTTATTACAAACCACGCTTGTCTTGCACCGCAGTCACAAATGCGCTGGTACCTAACATATAATTTTAAAATGACATCTCTATGTCAAAACCTATATATCTCCTAAGTGATTGTACATAAATACTGGTAGTTGTAAGTATAATATAACGTATAGATCTTTTTATTTTAGAATATCTTTAGTTTGTAGTATTCAATACTCTAAAATATAGGCATTCAATATGCGTTATAATATTAATTAAATTGTTTTCTATTTTTAATGTGCAATACATAGTTTATATTCATAAACTCGACTCTTTTATATGCTTGATATACAACTATACTGTATGTAATATGTTGATTTAATATCCTTCTCGAATTATATACAATTTCTATAACAAAAAAAAAAATAAAATCCTCCTATAATTCTAGTCGTCTATTTTTTCATTTACTTCACTCTTCATTTCTTAACGCGAGGTCTATAAGTCGGTATACAGACATCATTGTTTGTCTACATTGTCTCTGAATATAACCTTTTACAATTTTCGAACTATATTTCTTTTTCGCTTTAATTTTTGCTTTAGTGTTTTTACTTCGGTGAACTCTTATTTCGATGACAAGCACGATCGCTGAAAAGATATTGATAAGATTAAAAAACATTACGAAGACGACGAGGATCTTTGTCGACATGGATATACATATAGAATCGAAAGTGGGTGATAAGAATAATGCGTGCGTGTTCGTGGTTGTTTCGTTCGAGATTGGTTTTTATTCGCGAACAAAATGTCTGAAAAACGGCGACCATATCTTTTGTCGCATTGTCTAATAACAGGATATATTATATTATGCTATTACCTGCTAAAAGGTATCCTAGTCCTATGATGCAGAAGGCGCCTCTCAGCATAGTCAGTGTTACGGGTTGGAGTCCTTTGGAAGATTCACTCTGCGGCTACAAACACAGAAAACATCTATGTATTCTTACAAATAAAGTTTTATTTATTTACTGATTTTTTTTATTTAGGTGCTATTTCTCCCAAGCAGTGTGTTCTCCTAATGGGCGCTACTTAACGGTATGCGTTAAGGCATACCTTAAACAGATAAAAGGAACTATAGCATTGTACTATTTAAATAGTTTGCATGACTCGGTATCTTTCTCGCCAGGTTTCTCTTTTTATGTTTTGCCCACGAGTTTTCTATTTACTAGTTGACTCGACAGACGTTTTCATATTTTACAGATACGATTATGAAAATAATACAAAAAATGGAATATTAACACAATTTTTACCTGTATTTTATATTTAATATGATATATTAATAAATGAAGCAAAAACTTCGGGTACGTTTTAACGAAAATTGCGCGGAAGGAGTAATAAATTTAAGAGAAGTGCAGAACGCTAATATTTTTTAATAATAATGTTTATAAAGTACTTTAATTTAATAAATAAAACTTTATACACACTACCATGCTTTTGACACGTTGATATATAACATATACGTAATGATTGATGAAGTTTTTATATGTCTTTTGCAAGTGTTAAAAATTCTATATAAATTATTTATCCTAGTTACGATGACATAACATGTGATAATATGATATTATATTTTAATTACAAAAAAGTTCTTTAATCGAATTTCGATCTTCGCGGGATCACTAGTATAATAATAATTTTAATAAGTAAATATTATATTCTGTTGTGATTCATGGGTCTTGTAAGTATAAGTAAAAGTGGTCCAATAAGTGTTAGTGATAAAAAATTGCTATTGAAGTTTGTTCGATATCAGGTAATAAAAGTATCCATAAGTCATTATCCGCACTGTTTTTTGAACTGGGGCCACCGGAGACTCTGGCCCGTAACACTTGCTACCTTTGTTACAACTGTCTATAGTAGATATTCTTACAGGTGCAGGAGTATTCTCGGCCACGTCGCTGGTCTCTCGCGCCTCGCTCTCCGTCACTGGGTCCGACTTCCTCGAGTGTTCTGGAAGGTTCTTGTACTCGTCTGTTGTCATTTTGATCAGGATGCCCGCCTCGAACAGTGTCATCACACTAAAACACGTTGGTGGTGGTAACATTGATAATCTATACTTATTTATAAAATGGTTTGTGATCTTGACATAGCATTTTCTAGGGATTTCAAGTACATGCTAAGATATTTCGTAATAAATATAACTTTAATAATCTATTTTTATTATATTATTTCTTTTTTATTTCACGCAAATGTTACTAATTATAATAAAACTAATTCAAAACCCTGATGTTTCAGAAGCTTTACAACAATCATAGTCACGGATGGAGTTAGATCACAGCTGTTCTGATGTCATAATTTATTGGAAGTAGGTACCCAAGAAGATAAATTTTCCTAATTAATCTATCCTAGTTTATCCCAACATACCTACCAGCTGTATCAACAAGATTTGGCTACAGTACAGTAACGGCAGATCTTCCTTTATTTATAAAATTAAAGTTTAACACATTCTAAGTACATTACTAAATAGTCTTTAAATATGATTGGCGTAATAAATTATGTATATTAAATAAACTCTTACACATTGTTGAACGTCTCCAAATACGGGCAGCCGATCTGTAGAGCGACCGCCGAATATCTCGTGTACAGCTTCTCACTCAGGTGGAAGTTGTGAGATCCTGCAACAGACATTGTTGTTTTCTTCGTCTTTTTGTTAGTTTCGTGGGATAATAGATTTACGCGTTGCCTTCGGTCCTGGTTGGGATCCCGTGGGGTTTGTGAGACTCGCAAATGAACCGGGGAAGAACCTCTCGGGTAGTGCCGCCTATAGATGAGCAAAGAAGGAAGAAAAAAAAATATATATAAATAAAAAAAATAAAAATAAAATATGTATTTATTTTTCAAGGTTACATTATCAGT